>JAJJWX010003901.1:0-14161 GCA_023529315.1 Papaver bracteatum
GTAGATCAAAACTAAGAAGAATATCATTATGGAAATCAATGATTATGATAAATTAAACTACATATCAAAATATCAAAATCATAACACAAAGCAAAAGATAAAAGGAGAGACAAACCGATATCGTGGTTGGCACTAACGCCTACATCCACGGATAAATCCCGTAGGGTGAATTAGATTACTGCTCAATACTTGAGAGGATTGAGTGATTTACATTTACATTGAACTCCTATTTATAGAGTTTGCAAAACCTAGGAGATAATACAATGCGTTATCTTTTGTTTGACTAGGTATTACATTTGTAGATAATTGATTGCGTAATTATCTAAATAAACTGCACACGGTCTTCACGGCTACATCGGCTCACTACGTTCACCTTGATATATCTTGTGGATTGACTAAATATTCCAACACCCCCCCTCAAGTTGGACACGGAGGGAATTGAAGTGTACAACTTGAACTGGACAAAAAATGCACTTCAGACGATCTAACATTGAGTCCTTTAAACAATCTTGAACAGCAACACCGGAATGCTTGAACGATAACACCGAAACATAGTCTTCATTGTGTGTATATGGAACATCTATCTGAGTAGTTACTTGAGATCGACGATTGCCCCACTGGTGAATGAATTTTGATCTTAAGCGAAGCTTTTAACTCCACCATTTAGCATTGTCCAGATGATGTGACATAGATAATGCAGACGACATACAAGTAAAAAATGGATTTGATTGATCAAATCTGTACTGTAGAAGATTTTGAAATTATTATCTTCAATAGGTTTGGAAAGCAAACGATAGAATGTTTGGATTGAATTAACTTCCCGAGAGTTGGGAAATATATTTTGGGAATAAAAAGAGTTTCGGATAGAAACGAATATAGTTGGATATCAAAGAATATATTCATAGTTGGATTTGTATTTCGAATGTTTTTGATAAAAGGAAAGACTTTATAAAACAACTTCGAGTGAAGTTTGGAATATGTGCTCCAAAACAGAAAATGCACACACAAAAAAACAAACCATAATGGCAGAAGCATTGAAAGATTGCTTTAACTGTTAACAGAGAACATGAATACCATTTCATTAGGTATATAAGAAAAGTGATTAAAAAAAAATCATTGATCAGACTGAAATGATCAGTAACATCAAGTTTTGCTTCCTGGATTGCATGATCAGGAGTACAAACAAGTAGTTAGAGAATATGAGTTTATAGTGATGGATGTGAAGACCAGAAGAATAATAATGAAAACCTCTGGTGTTTGCTATCCACAAAACAAAAAGACGACAGATAGCGATTCCGACGACATCATAGGAAAACGATAAAATAATGGATCGATATATTGATATATCAAAAAAAAAAAACGGATTTTTTTTTTTTTTGGGAAATAACTTGATTACAAAAAATTGATTGAAAATTCTCAAGGAAAAGATTGAGATTTGAGATAAAATTAATGATCGATGAACGAGAATGTCAAAGCACTTCACGCTTTAAAGTTCAAACAGATCAACCACAAAGATTACCGAAAAAAAGAAGAAGCAGTAACTATGATAAATCAATTACTGGAGAATGCGAACGTGAAAAACGTAAGCATATTTTGAAAGATTGACCTTTCTAGGAGGAGATATATTTGTAAGGTCTAAAGACAGATTGATACGTTTAGACCAAGAACAACAAGATCATTGAACCAAAAAAGAAAAATTGGTCACGTTGTTGTTGTTCAGTGACAGAGATGATGAGCACCTTTGACGAACATGAAGGTGCAGTGATATAATTTTGAGATCCAATAATGGTATATATATCCAGGAACATTCGAACTGTTGCAACAAAATTAGATGACAATCAGTGATGACCCGATATTTTAAGATATAAAGTGAAATAGTTATTATAGAACTTTGAAGCAAAGTCAAAAACTAAATAGTACTCGTTGATCAAAGGAAGTCCATGAGAATATTGAATGGACAAAGAACTGTGGATATAATAGACGTGATATCCAGAAAACTTAATTTGTTTTCGGAATTAAAGTGAGTACTTTTGATCACTAATTCAACAGATGATTAAACCTTTATGAGCTGTTAAAGGTAAAATAGACATAACAAAAAATATTGATAAATTTCCTTCACGGAAATGAGGACAAACCACAAAGGTTGAATTGATGATGATTTTCAAAGCTAAGATCCATAGAAAAACTGAAATTAGCTAAGAATAAAAAAATCAGACACAATGAAAATAGATTGCGGAAGCGATTGGATCGAGAGCATTTCTGCTCTGATACCATCTTAGATTTTGATATGTAGATCAAAACTAAGATGAATATCATTATGGAAATCAATGATTATGATAAATTAAACTACATATCAAAATATCAAAATCATAACACAAAGCAAAAGATAAAAGGAGAGACAAACCGATATACGTGGTTCGGCACTAACGCCTACATCCACGGATAAACCCCGTAGGGTGAATTAGATTACTGCTCAATACTTGAGAGGATTGAGTGATTTACATTTACAGTGAACTCCTATTTATAGAGTTTGCTAAACCTAGGAGATAATACAATGCGTTATCTTTTGTTTGACTAGGTATTACATTTGTAGATAATTGATTGCGTAATTATCTAAATAAACTGCACACGGTCTTCATGGCTACATCGGCTCACTACACGTTCACCTTGATATATCTTATGGATTGACTAAATATTCCAACACAAGTTGATCTTATATTGGGCTCTTTTGAATGTCAAATCTAAAAGTTAATAGAATTTTGAGCGATGCATAAAGGGTCATAAATAGCATTTTTGGGTTTTTTTTCTTTGATCGATCTGTGTAAATCAAAATGCAGAAGTCTTGGAGGTGTTATATATGAATTAGTTTGAACGATTTTATCACTCAACTAAGGAAACATTTATATTGTTCTTTTGATCTGATATCGATAAATCAGTAAATGTGATAAAAGGGTGCTCCCCGCTGCAATCGATGCGCTAGCGCTGTAGATTCCCCTTGCATGAGTGTTGTAGATTGTCTTGCGCAGGAGTTTCTCGTCGGCTTTGTTGCCTTCAGTTGTTCCTTTTAAAACATCTTCGTTGTACAATTCACTCAATATGCAAATAAGTTTTCTTCTAATCTAAGCAACTGAAGAGAAAAGGGAAGAAAGTTGTGGATGTTTTTGTTGTTGTTATAGTGTTGTGGGCCTTGTGGCCTTGCATTAATTCTGTAAATTTCATATGCAACATGTGCAGACATATTCTCCTTTTTTGACAGAATCATATGTGCACAATGGCTTAGTAAATATATTGGCGCAAGCAGCCACACACTGATCGCAGGACGTCATTGGAACTTTGTCTCTCACTCCATTACACGATCCGTAATCATAATAATCCCCATTCGCACCTGCGCTACCACCTCCAGTACCACTGGCATAACTGCATGCAAATATGCAATTATAATAATTTAATGAGAAAGTCAAAAAAGACCATGAAGGTTCATTTTGGTTTCGGTTGTGAGCCCTTAGAGTGTGAGACAACCAAATATCAAGCAATGAAATCAAAGTTGTACATACCGCTGTTGTCTCTCTTCTTCTATAAACCTAAAATTATCAAAAGAAGCATCACTAATGAACTCCGCTTTATTTTTCTTCGATTCATATGTCCCCTTCTTCAAAAATCTTCTTGATAACCTTCACAGATCACCAACCAATGATTAATAAAAGGAAAAATAAAATATATGATCAAACCCCTTCTTGAGTCGACTTATATCAAACTAAAAAGATTAATTAGAATGGTACATACTGTTTTCTGTATTTTTCTATAAAGATACCGATATCAGAGAATTCGTCACCACCATTATTAACTTTAATGAATTCTGGTTTGATTTTCTTCAATCCATATGGCGTCCTCCTAAATAATCTGCACAATACGAAATTGTGTTAAATGTAACGATATGTAAACCTATCTAGAAATGTCGCATTACTGCATGAGAAGAAACAATTACCAAACGCGCGCAAGCTATTAGATATAAGAAAGATGTAAACGGTGGATGTTGTTTGGATTAGTAGTACGTACCCAGATTGGATAACCACCAGCATAACACAGAGTAAACCAATAACTACAACAGAACTTTTTTCCATGATTGATTGATTTGATATGAATAGGTTGGTTTGATTTGTGAAGCCGATACATAATATTTATGACGATTGGAAACATCCTAATATACCAATTTGCTTGGAACTTAATCTAACTCCGGTACTAGCATGCACGTATGGGGTACTTGCTCAAAGGAGTCGCCAAGTAGCATCATATTTAAGCTCAAAATGAACTTGGTCTTTTACGAGTTTGAGTTTACCAAATGTATCTGTAAAGGTATTTTATTCCATTGGATCAATTTGTTGCTCGCGGTACCCGGCCATACACCAACTACATAAAAATGCCATCCATCTCTCCGGCGATGTGCAAAGTCCGAACCTGATAACTCCCACATCATGCGCCTATTGCAATAATTTAGTTGCCATTTAATTGTTTTTATTTGTTGGTGGTTAGCCATACAGTAAACTGGGTCGGCCGGCATTTGTCAAACATATATAGGATGTGATAATTATGCATTTTTCAGTGAACGCCTAGAATATCTCCATGGATAAAAATTACGTCAAATTCCTGTGCATAAAGTCAGAATATCTGAAAAGGCAGAACAACTTGATCCCACCTAATGGAATATGCTAAATTATTATTGCTGCAATGTGGAATAATTAAGGACAATGTCACACTAACGATTTTTTTATTTATAATTAGTTTGATTCTAAGAAATGACATTTGCTTCTGTTGAGAAGTCAGGACTAAGGGCTCAAGAGCACAGACAAGTGAAGATAGGGAGGAACTGGGGCTAATAGACTATAGAGGGCCTAGAAATGGGGAGCCGAATCGAGGAATATATGTATCAATTATCTGGATCTAGAGTAGCAGCAACAACTTGATAAAATTAATAGAAGGAAAGGCTTGGCAAGCTAAATCCTTCTGGAAAATTAATAGAGATATCATTGTATACTATAGATTTCCCTTGCATGAGTGTTATACATTGTTCCTATCAGCTTTAATGCCTGTTATTATACAAATTTTTCTTCGGATTTATAGAAAGCGTCCAAGTCTAAAACGCCCCAAATGGTTATAGTATTAAGGAGACCGTTTATGTTTGGCTGAAAGTTTTTTTCCCTAAGAGCAAGGACCATGGGTTGAGAGTCTCTTTCAAAATAAAAGAGTTGATCAAATTAAGTTTTATTATGGGTAGATGAAAACATCGTATCACCTCAATTCAATCACCTTTTCTTTCAGTTGAAAGAGTGAGCGAAAGTCTTCGCTACACGGCTCCTAATTTGCCGTGTGAAGAAAACAAATGTAGAAAGGCTTTTTCTTTTCCGTATATAAATTAATAGTGAAAACAAACAGCTGCTTGTTTGCCGTTTAATAGTTTTCCGCTTTCAAATTTTCATCGCCCACCAGAACTTTAACCTTTTTATTATTTAAAAATTCAAAAAATGCTCCCACGAAAACTAAATTTCAGTTTTTTATTATTATAAAATTAACTTGCTTGATTGGGGTATACTCAATTTCAAGGGGACATGGTGTGTCATTATTAAAAAGGGTGATTTTACTTTAATACCCTTGAACTAATTAAATCTTAAAAATAAACCTATTTCTTAATTTCATTAACCCTAAAATTAAAAAACTAACCAACTCTTAATCTTCTCTTCTTCTTCTTCATCTTCATCTTTCATCAACCAAAACCATATAAAAAATTTCAATATTGATTTTCCAAAAAAATTATCGATTTTACGGGCGAAAAGAAGACTATAAATGATGTTTAAACTCAAACCCATCATTGTGTTGTGTGATTTGACTGTTATATTAGGTTAGAAATCGAAAATTGTGATTTATGTGTTTTTATCCGGCAAGGTCGTAACATGCATATCTTGCCGACTTTTCATAACAGCCATGGCGTCGAACGTAAATTTTTTCAACAGCCGGCAGGGTATTTTTTGAATACCTTGCCGGCCAAAAAACAGCCGGAAGGGTACTTTTTTAATACCTTGCCTGCCAAAAAACAGCTGGAAGGGTATTTTCTAAATACCTTGCCGGCCAAAAAAATGGTCGGTGTTTTCTTCATCCAAGGACCATGCCGACTAAACCCGGTCGGCATCTTATTCAAACGTATACCATGCCGGCGAATTATAGCCGGCACCTTATTCAAACGTCGACCTTGCCGACCTATCACATTTTTGAAAACCAATTTTTTTGATCTTAATCGAACTCATAAGACGGATTAAAGGTTTAACCTACTGAATTTTCATTTTCAAAATTTTAATCTAAACTCAATTAATTAGCCTAATCAGTTTTTTTGTGTTAATTAAACAAGGGCATTTTTGCCATTTTAAAAATATTTGGTTAAGGGGTGACCACTTTTACTTCAAAATGACCCTATTTTGTCTCATTTGGTATACCCCAATTAATCTAGGTATACCCCAATCTCGCCAGGTAAAATTAAGGCCCACTTTAAACTTTATTTTTCAGAGTCAACTTTTTTTCTACGCGGGGTATGATTAGCCGTATAGTCGTCCGTTTGTGTATCCTACGATAATAAAGAAAGCTTATCAGTTCTACTCTCACCTATTTTGAACAAGCTTGGTAAAGGGGCGGCAGGAAATGGCAGAAGGGCGTCAAACCTAATAAGACAAAAAAGGTCATTAGGTGGTAATCCAAGTGCCCCTTATTAAAAAAATATAGAAATGACGAATTAACCCTTATTATTAATAATCAAGACTAGTGATGATAGTCAAAATTAGTGTTTGATAATCAAGATTAGTGTTTGATAATAAATTTTGACTTATAATAAATCTAAAATCAGATTTTTAGAGTTATAAAAAAAATAAAAAATTATGTGATATTTGTGAAACCCTAGATTTTGATTCACTCAACCAAAATGAGTGATTCAAGTGGCAAATTAGAGGTGGGTTATCAAAAGTAGTTCCCATTAGCTTTTTGTTGATCAAAATTATCTAAAGTATGTAAAAAGATCAAAATTTTAAAATTTTCTGAAGAACATACGGTTGGAAATAATCTAGTTACCAACCGTAATTGGTTCAATTTGGGGAAAACCCAATCGTAATACCAGTTACGGTTGCTAGAAAATCTTGGATACGAACCGTAACTCATTACGGTTCATAAAAAAGGAATCTAAACCAACCGTAACTAAACTACGGTTGGTAAGTCAACTATAGTTTCGAACCGTACATCACTACTTCAAAAATTCTTAACATACATGATTATGTACGGTTGGTAAGTCAACTATAGTTTACAACCGTACATCATCACTTCAAAAATTCTTAACATTCAGGATGATGTACGGTTGGTAAATTGCATTAAGTTACCAACCGAACCCAGGTGCGGTTGGTAACTAAGGTTTCGATACCAACCGTACCTAAACCTAATTCTCAATTTTTTTAAGGTACAGTTCGTATTTGGGTTGTTAGCAACCGTATGTTCTTCAACCAATACAGGTACGGTTGGTATCTGGGTTATTACCAACCGTAACTCACATACAACACACAAATTCCAGTTTCATTTTCGATCCAAAACCCTAATTTTTGAAGCAAAACTAACTTAAATCAAACACAATAGACTAAACTCTAACTGGGTATTATAAATTTTTCAAATCGCCGATGAGTCAAAGAGGATGATGAAATATCAGTTTTAATGGAGGAGAGGAGGAGAAGAAAAGAGAAACAATTTTGATTTACTGATTCAATTAGGTTAAAAATGGGGAAGGATAATTCAGTCTTTTTAATCAAAAAAGTAAGGGTAAATTAGTCCATTTAAGGTGAAAAGGGTAACCCAGTAAACTTATACACCCTATAGGACACCCCCTAACCAATTAGAGGGACATTTCTATCACCCATGCCGCCCCTCTACTATTTCCTGCCGCCCCTTTACCAAGCTTGATTTTGAAAGGATAGATTGTCAAAAGACTAAAAATACTCTATCACATAACCCTTGCCCTAGGGATACACCTCCCTTGATTTTTTGCTAGCACTTTTGATGGTGGTTGTAGTTCTCTTCTCTTGATCCTTTGATCAGTGATTTTTTTTTGTATTGTCTTGTAAAGCTCTTTCAATATTACAATCCCTATTTTTTATTTTTTATGTAGAACATATCAAGAAAAACTAGAGTTCTTGTCTGGAACCATACTGGACTGCTTTGTATGGATCCCTATGTTTTCTAGGGAGCCATTTTATTATTATTTTTATTTTTTTAAATTGTTTTTATTAGCAATCTTGGTTATCACTGGACCATTCAAAGTATATTCATCAAGGTTTTTAAATCGTGAATCGAATCGTAAATCGTTTTTTCATTTTTAAGAATCGAATCGTAGATTCACTGTCAATTTTTTTAATACCTCTAAAAATTAATTATATATAAATATATACCACCTATTTATAAAAAAAATATTTTATTTTAGATTTTTAGTTAATAATTGGTAAGATTACGATGATTTAATTGTTTTCTAGTGTCATATGCGCTATTGAAATATACATATACACAAGTAATGCTGGTGTACTCTTAACTCTGTGTGATTAAAATTTAAATAAATTCAATAGTCGTAGTTTAAGAACTAAGAAAGCGGCTTGGCAAGGTGGCTTGAGCCTAACTCACATATGACACGGAGGTGTCTGTTTTGAATCCTGTAGACAGCAGGGTTTATTTTTATTATCTCTTTCAAACGAGAAACGTGAGTGGACTAGTCAACATGGTCAAGATCGCATATTCTTGGGGAATCTATCGATTTTAGGGAAGATTCGATTCTTGAGTGCGAGTTAAAGCGATTTCCACCGGATTGAAGCGACTCGTACGATTTGACTCGTGAATCGAACGAGTTTAAAAACTATGGTACCCATTACTTAGTACAAAATCTATCTCAAATTAACCACCGTTCCTTGAGACAAAGTATCAAGTCACACCAAACAGCACAAACTCTATGACTCTAAAAGGTTTCAATGAAAATTTGCAAAGTAAAATATTTTATGTGTGGTTTTTATAACATTGAAACAACATGACGGTTTAAACGAAACAGTTTCTTTTCGAATGGGACGCAACTGTTGAAATATATATTAACAGACGTAACTGTTGGGAACAGACCCATTTCTATTCACCACTTCAATATGGATATGGGGCCCATCCAATATCCATATTCCCTACAGCTTTGAAGCATTTTACAAACAAAAATTAAACATCTCATAGACTAATTGATTCCTTCCAAAAAGTGGATGTAACTTGGAATAATCTTTCTTTCAGCACCATTGTGGAGAGGCTGTCTTACTGCTTCATTTCACAAACCAGATTGAGTAGTTCCTCAGATACTTATGAAGATCATCGAGAATTGAGAAGCGGTAATGACAGTAATACAGTGTAGGTTAAGGTCTGTATTTGTGGTGTAGGATAACTGCTTTTATAACTGTTTTCATTTTGTGTGGTTCACACACTTCTGTTGACTTCTCTGCTCTCAGTGAATACTGTCCACAGGTTTTATGCCAGCCTGTGTTCAGCTGTAATTAGTGTGTTATATAAACACTAACTACTGTTGTAATCTATAAGTGAGAATTCTATTCTTCAGTTTATGTAAGAACACCATTAACCTAATTCAAGGTTATCATGGTATCAGACTCAGAGTTCATGATACTCTGAGGGTTTTTCGATCCACTCATTTGCTTTTTTTGCTGCAGAACATGTTCAATTTCATCTGCTAGTGAAGGTTTGAAATCAAGTTTTGTGTTCTACATTCTTCCTGAAATTCTTGATATTATTCTCTAAATCTTGATACCTTTTCTTTCAATTTCTTTAATGGAAACTGTTCGAATTTCAACTTTGCCTCTTAACACTATAGCTAACATCATTCCTCTCAAACTTAAGGATGATAATTTTCTCACTTGGAAATCTTTGATGTTACCTTTGTTTAAAAAATTCCAAGTTCTCAAATATGTAGATGGTAGTTTTCCCTGTCCTCTAATGTACATCAATCGCACAAGAGCTACTGATGATGTGATTAATCCACAATATTCACTGTGGCAAGCTGAAGACTCTACACTCATACTATGGATTCAGTCAACAATCTGTGATTTGCTAAGTTGCTGGTGCTGATACTTCAGCTGGTTTATGGAGGGAAATCAATGCTAGGTTTGCTCAAACATCTGCTACTCATGCTATTCAGTTGAGGACCAAGCTCCAAACAATGAAGATGACTGGATCTGTCTCCAATTTTTTGGTTGAAATCAAGAAACTGCAAGATCAACTAGTTTTGCTTTTGGATGTCTGTCGACAATGAGTTGGTGGTAATCATTCTTTTCGGCTTGTCTTCTGATTATGCATCTTTTGCTACATCAGTTAGAATCCGCACTCCTCCAGTTACAGCACAAGAATTGCACAATTTACTTCTCAGTGAAGAGATAGTTATTGCTACTAATAGATCTACTTATGATGCAAAAGCTTTTGCTTCTAATTACTACTATCCTAGAGGAGGATTTAGAGGTGCTAACTTTTCAAGAAGTAATTCTTCAAGAAGTCATAGAGGAGGATTTAGAGGTGGTAGATTTCCTAATCCTGCTATCTTCTCAAGAAATGGTTCTGGTAGAGGATATTCCAATTCTGATGAGCAGCCATGTCAGGTAACATCAAAGGTCATCTGGCACCTAATTGCACTCAAAGGTTAAAATTCTCATATCAAGGAAGACAACCTCCTTCAAATCTAAGTGCAATGCTTGCAGCTGCAGATATTTTTGATGATGAATGGTATGCAGATAGTGGTGCCAATCAACATATTACATCTGATCCATTCCTACACTCACTTGAATCTACTCCTTTTGAGGGGCTCACGAGGAGATAACTACAGCAAATGGTCAAGGTATGCATATTACACATTTAGGTGCATCTAGTAAAACTGCTAATGATCACTCTTTCAATCTTAATAACATTCTCCTTGTCCCAAATGCTTCTCATAATCTACTTTCAGTTCACAAATTTACCTCTAATAATCACTGTGAAATAACTTTCTCCTCCAATGGTTTCATTGTGAAGGATTTGAACTCTGGGAGGATTCTTTTACAAGGGCCACATAAAAATGGTCTCTATCCTATCAAGTTTACTTCAACCACTCCAACCCTCTCCACTCAAGCTCTCTCAGCTCAAGCTCCTGACATTCTCACTCTTCATATAAGACTTGGTCATCCATCATTTCAAACAATTCAGAAACTTAAGCAGCAACTTAACATTTGCAAGTCTACCAGTCAGCCTTTCTTTTGTAATGACTGCAAAATCTGTAGAAGTCAGAAACTACCTTTTCAAATGTCTTGTAACTCAGCCTCTCAACCTCTAGAATTGTTACATATGGATCTATGGGGTCCTTGCTCAGTTGCTTCTATTTCAGGGTCATATTACTATGCTAATATTGTATATGACTACTCTAAATTCTGTTGGATTTTTCCCTTAATCAATAAATCTGACTTCAAAAATATTTTTACTGCATTTGTTGCTTATGTGGAAAATTTCTTCTCCTTAACTCATCAAATGTGTTAGAACTGATGGAGGAGGAGAGTTTGTAAACACTTTACTTGCTGAATATTTTCTATCCAAAGGGATTACTCATGAAATAACTTGTCCAAATACCCCTGAACAAAATGGAGTAGCTGAAGTTAAGCATAAACACATACTAGGTGTTGCTAGAACCTTGTTCCATCAGTCTGGCCTACCATTCAAATTTTGGGTAGATGTCTTTCATACAACTAACTATCTCATCAATAGACTTCCAGCAAGATCAATTGGCTATGTCTCTCCTTTTGAATTTCTATTTCACAAAAAAACCAGACTACTCATTTCTTAAAGTTTTTGGTTGTGCTTGTTTCCCATGGTTAAAACCTTACACCAAAACTAAGCTTTAACCTAGAAGCAAGCAGTGTATTTTCCTTGGTTACAGTCAGTCTCATAAAGGTTACAAATGTCTTGATCCAATTACTGATAAAATTTACATTTCTAGACATGTTCAATTCAATGAAGTTGTTTTTCCATACATTTCTTTAGTTTCATCCACTTTATGTATCAATACAGTCACTCCACCTACAGAATTTCATTTTCCATCTGTTCCTAAATTATCTACCACTCCATCTATCACTGTCACTTCCAATTCACATGCTAATGTTGTTCCAAATTCCATTACTCATCCACTATCACATTCCATTCCTGTAAATGATCATAGCATGATTACTAGAGGTAAGAATGGCATACTCAAACCAAAGTCATACTTTGCCACAAAACATCCCATGCCTGCTGCATTACTATATGACACATCTATTCCTGCTAATGTTAGACAAGCAAAGAAAAGTCCAGTATGGCTTCCTGCTCTCAATAATGAATACTTTGCTCTGCAAAATGCTGGTACATGGTCTCTTGTTGACCCCTCTCCTGATCAAAATGTTGTTGGCTGTAAATGGGTGTTCAAAGTGAAGCAGAATCCCGATGGTACCATAGACAAACACAAAGCAAGACTAGTAGCCAAAGGCTTTCATCAACAAGAAGGTATTGACTTTGCTGACACTTTTAGTCCTGTGGCAAAACCAACAACCATTAGAATTGTTCTTTCAATGGCTGTTCAATACAACTGGAAAATACATAAATTAGATGTAAGTAATGCTTTTCTTCATGGAGCTTTAAAAGAGAAAGTGTTTATGAGTCAGCCTCCTGGTTTTGTTGACCCTAATAAGCCACATCATGTTTGTCTTCTACATAAATCCATCTATGGCTTGAAACAGGCACCTAGAGTATGGTATGACACTCTCAAAACTGCTTTTCTTGAGTTGCAGTTTGTTCCTTGATATCAGATACTTCATTATTTGTGCATAAAGGGGTGATCAGATTTCGGTGGCTCTAGTATATGTTGATGATATTCTTGACTGGTTCCAACATAGTTTTCTTCAATCATTATCTCTAAACTTCAACAACAATTTCCAATTAAAGATTTAGGAGATGTCCACTATTTTTTGGGTCTTGAGGTGCAGAGAACTGGTGATGTTTTATTTCTCGGTCGGACCAAATATTCTATTGATCTACTCGGGAGAACTAACATGGAGGAGCAAAACTATGTAGCACACCTATTGCGACTAATATCAAATTGTCTAAATCGATGGTACTTTACTTGAGAATCCAACTGAGTATAGGTCTATTGTTGGAGCTTTGCACTATCTTACTTGGACAAGACCAGAAATCTCTTATGCGATGAACCGGTATGTCAACATCTGCAACATCCAACCACTTCACATCTTGCTGCTGCCAAAAGAATCTTAAGATATATCAAAGGAACTATCTGTCATGGAATTGCATTTAGCAAGGGCACATCATTTCTTCTTGGTTTCTCCGATCTTGTTGGCAGGCAATATAGATGATAGAAGGTCCACTGGTGGCTATTGCATATTTCTAGGTAACAATCCTATTTCTGGTCTTCCAAGAAGTTGGATAACGGTGGATGAAGCTCCAATTTGTTGAATACAGAACACTAGCACATAGTGCTTCTGAAATTGTTTGGATTTGCTATTTGCTGAATGACTTACACTTCTCTCTACCTGCAATTCCAAGACTTGGGTGTGATAACATTAGCTCCATATCTCTGGATTCCAATCTTGTTCTCCATTCCAAGATGAAACATGTTCATCTAGATTATCACTTTATAAGAGAACTTGTGCAGCAGAAAGCTCTTGATGTGTTCTATGTTTCAACATTGGAGCAGATATTGATATTTTTACTAAGGGGTTGCATGGTCCAAGGTTTTCTCTTCTCGGTCCAAGCTCAATGTGTCTTTGTCACCACCCTTGTGCTTGAGGGGGATAATGTGATGAATGCGGTGTAGGTTAAGGTCTCTATTTGTGGTGTAGGATAACTGCTTTTATAACTGTTTTCATTTTGTGTGGTTCACACACTTCATTGAATTCTCTGCTCTCGGTGAATATGTCCACGAGTTTTATGCTGACTGTGTTCAGCCGTAATTAGTGTGTTATATAAACACTAACTTTCTGTTTGTAATCTGTAAGTGAGAATTCTATTCTTGATTTATGTAAGAACACCATTAACCTAATTCAAGGTTATC
>JAJJWX010003902.1:0-16145 GCA_023529315.1 Papaver bracteatum
ATCAATAAGCAAAAGTTATTGATACTTAGCTCCTTTTAATGGAAGTGATGGATTTGACGAAACGTGCGAGCTTCTCATATCTCCACAACAGCAAAAAGGTAAAACTTTGAAAAAAAAGAGTGAGTCACGTGTTCAACACGTTTCCCTTAAGACATTAGCGCCCGGCTACACTCAAGAGTGATGTTATAGCCCTCACAGGACGGATATCTCCAGGATAAAACACCCTAATACACCTACTACTAGCATATGTAGTAGATGCTCAATCTTGAGCTTGGAAACTCCGAAAAACCATAAAGGAAAAATCGCGAACGCTTGAGAAAACATATACAAATATCTTCCCTTGGGGGTCCCTCTAAAATATAGAGCAACCCCTTTCCCATAGATTTTACAAAAGTAGTGAATTTGTTTATATAATGGAACAAAACAACTTAAGAAGAGGAACTCCCCGACGTGGGACTAAAAAAATTTTCATTCACAAAAGAAAACATTAAATTATAATTTTATTAAAACCTTAAAAATTAGTTTTTAGTAATTGTTTTCCAACAATCCCCCACATGAATGAAAACTCAATAAAAACATGAAAACACAGATAGATCTTGGTAAATCAACAACCCAATCTCCCGAGCTGACTGAACAACCAGACAAATCGTGCATGTTGAAGTCATACTAGCCATTCCAACGTCATCTCCCTCACACAACAATGTGTTGACCCCAGGGTCATACTATGGATTGGAAAAATCAAAAAGTATAGAGAGCTTTCATCTTTAGTTCCCCACAAGTGAGACTAAAGGTTCTTTCACCAAAATGAAAAAGCATGAACTAGTGAACCCTTAGTGACCCTTTGGTCCTAAGTTCCAGTAATACCAAAACCATCAAAACGAAAATCACATAAAAAGCGCAGGAAATACCATTTTTAGGCAGAGGTGTCCATGAGGTCTTGAACCTTTGCTTAGTGAGCTATTACCGGAATTACTTGCTAGATACAGTGAACTATGTCTTAAACTGCTAGCATTTGATGTAATTCGCGATAACGACCACGGATGATATCTCCCAGGGTGCTTCCAAGCTCTGCCGTTTTGTCCAATTTGGCCCTGGACATATCATGTTTCTCAGAATGCTCTAGAGAATAAAAGCTCATATTCTCATAGGAAGCGTCCCCACTTCCTCATTCAAATAGGTGAGTTTCCATAAAGAGTGTTACTGCTACACCCCACTTCAATCTTAAATTGAAACTATAGAACTCATTAAGACTTCTTAAAAGTCATCCTTCACATGCAGTCACACTATCACGTCTACACCATAGGGAAGGGACAGAGAATGAAATTCTCTGATAGTGTTTACCTTTACCCACCATAAATTAGTTGTCTCATTCGAAACCTTGATCCTGGGATCTCTAGTCAGCAAGGTTGAGTATCCTTCATGGAAAGTTTAATTATTGAGCTTAAGCCCCATCCCCTTCGATGCAATTCTAACTATATCCTTGAACAAACCTTTCGTCAAAGGTTATGCGATATTCTCCTTGGACTCTATCCAATCAATGGAAATAACGCCGATTGAGATTAGTTAATTTTTAGCTTTAGCTATTACAGCTAGGCTAAAACGGTGTATAGATATAGCTGGAACAGGCCTATGCCTGAGAGGAATGTCTTCTAAAAAGCATCTTAGGCACTCGGCCCCCTCTCGTGCTTTATCTAACGCAATACTCTCAGATTCCATAATGAATTGAGCAGTATATGTCTGTTTGGAAATCTTCCAAAAAACAAACCCTCATGATAGAGTGAAACTATCCACTCGTAGACTTAGACTCCTCTGAGTCAACTATCCAGTTTGCATCATAAAGTCCCTCAAGGACAGCAAGACACCTTTCATAAATCAAATAAAAGGTAATAGAGTATTTTAGGTACCATAATACTCTACTCAGTGCATCTGAATGCTCTTGATCTGGACTAAAATTATATATACTTAACTTACTCACAATATAGGCAATGTCTGGACTCTTACAGTTCATAACATTCATCAGACATCCTATAACTCTTGAGTATTCAAGTTAAGATACTCCACTACCCTTATTTTTCTTGAGTATACAAGAATAATCGTACGGAGTACAAGCAGGCTTACAATAACACTGATTGTATCTCTTAAGCACAATTCAACATAATGAGAATGACTAAGACTATAAATATTTAATTATCTTCTAATCCTCATCCCTAAGATTACATCAAAAGGGCCTAAGTCTTTCAAGTCAACGTTCTCATTCAGTGCATGTTTTAGTGGAATTAATCACATCTATGTTTGTATCAAGTATAAGAAAATCATCAACATACAAGCATACAATCACACATGCATCCTTAACAAGTTACTTGTAAATATACTTGTCAGATTCATGAACTTTAATCCACTACACATTATTACATGATCAAATTTTCCATGTCACTTTTTACGTGCTTATTTGGAACCATACAAATATTTGTTCAACTTACAAACTTTGTTTTCATAACCTTTCACTACAAAGTCCTCAGGTTGTTCTATCTAAATTTCTTTATCTAATTCACAGTTTGAGAAAGATATCTTAACATCTATCTGATGTATCTCCAAGTTTTTTATGGCAGAAAAATCAATTAGCATCTCAAAGGAACTAATTCTCGTCACAGTAGAATAAGAAGAAAATTGTTTCACCTTCTTTTAGTTTATAGCCTTTAGCTATCCACCTAGCCACATATTTTCCACAGTTCCATCTACCTTATGTTTCCTCTTAAAGACTCATTTAATCATATGGTCTTACTCCATAGAGGTAAACTAGCAAGCTCCCATGTCTGGTTTGACGGACTGAGTCCATTTCACTAAATGAAGCTTCTTACCAGAATGGGATTTCAATAAATGTTATGGTTTCTTTACGAGTCTGGAACTCATACTAAGCTAGGAAAATTATGAAGTTATGTCTATAAGAAGTCTCAGTTATAATCCTTTTACTTCTCCTAAGATCAACGTTAGTTCATCTTCTTTCGAAGGTATATTCAGACTAGTTGAAAGACATCTAGGGGATCAACAACACATCCCCAAGAAGAGACATGTTTCAAAATAAACATGTTCAAAGAACTCGGCATCCATAGATTCCGTAATAACCTTCACACCAATGTCAGAAAAATCACACCAAAGTCTGAAAAATTAGAACACACAACCAAAAATCTATATGCAGTAGGGTACTCAAGAAACCTTATCTAAACACCCCACACTTTGACGTATGCATAAAAAGATTGTCTATCTTTCCATAATCATATGAATTTTTATCTGATCCTTTAAATGTTACTCTATTCAGGATATAACAAAATTAGAGAACGACCTCCTCCCACAATTTTGGGGTTATCCTTTAAACAACATGGCATAAATCATCTCCTTAATAATTATACTTTTACGTTCAACTATACCATTAGACTATGGTGAATAAGGAGATGCGAACTCATGAATAATTCCATTTAACAAGTAAAGTTCTCATATATGAATTTCATACTTTCCATCATGTTTAGACCTAACCAATTTAGTGGTAACATATACTTCGCTTTCAATTTCAAGTTTATACTCTTAAGGCTTCTGAGGAATCATCCTTACCCCTAATCAAGTATATAAGAGAGTACCTCGTACAATCATCTATGAAAGTTACAAACCACCTTTTACCACCTTAGTTTGGGTTGAACTCATTTCAACTAGGCCTAACTGAATTAATTCTAAGGGCTTAGAATTACTCTGAACATTTTTGCTAAAAGGTTTTATAACATATTTTGATTCTACATAGAATTCACTTTTGTGTTCAAAGTCCAAACTACTAGCCAGTTTATGCATTGACTTATAATTTTACGGTTCCAAGTCTACCATGCAAAACATTCAAAGACACACAAAAGAAAGCACAAGAATCAACTATGTTTACTCCATCAGATTTTTCTTTAAGCTTATGTAGACCCTAAGTCCTATAACTGTTGCCTAAAGATCACAGCCCTTAGTTATAACAAGTTTTTCACATTTAATTATAAGATCTTCGATCTTTTACCATCTTCAAGAGAACAAGATACAATATTCTTGCATATGCCTGGAACATGAAAACTTCATACAATGTGAGAATATTACAGATATGAGCTAATGCTCGACCTTTCCATTTTATGCAACCTTTGTCGCAGATGAGTTACTCATATTGAGTTTCTCGACATCCCTTATCCTCTGATAAGAGGTGAACAGGTCTCTGTTTCAACAAACATACTTAGTGGCTCCAGAGTCCACCCACCAGTCTCTCACATTGGTTATTAAAATAACTTCCGACATCATGTCAATGAACTTATTCTAATTTGTTTCAACTAAATTAGCATTAACTTTCTACTTATTAAGGTTTTATGTTGTCTACACTTTACTTCCGTATGGCCAGGAATTTTACAAACATAACAATCACCCTTAATTAAAGTAATGCCAGATTCAGTTTTACGAAACATACCTTTCTTATGAAGACTACGCTTAGATTTGTGTTTGATGTTCTCGCCTTTTGTCAGCTTTGGAAGACTTGTGTTCATCCTAATGCGCCTGGTAGCCACGTTCCTTTTCAATTTCATGTCACAATCTTCGTTTATACTTTGACCACTGACACGGTAATTTCCAAATCACCTAATACACCAAATCTCACAAACCTTAGTTCCGAATCGGAAAATAAAATATGAGTTTTGAAGATAATATCTAGATTTACAAACTTCGTACCATATCAAAAAACTCATGGTTACACCATAAAAACTACTTTAGTTAACAACAAATTTCTGTCCGTCAGAATTTTTCAGGAACGTTTCTCTCTTTTGTAAAATATCAAAAAAATACTTTTACAACTCCAAAAATTCTGAAATTTTACGTGGGTAACTATCAGGATGTCCAATACGTTGTATCAAAAGGGTTCATCGAAATTCTTTCTAGGTTGAGAGATAAATTCGAAACTCTACAGCTGACCAAACAATTCGTTTTTTATTTTTCACTCCATAATTAACATCCATGATTATTACAAATTCTAATGTCTTAAGATTGTTGGGTGCAATAATCAAAACAAAGAAAAAATCAATAAGCAAAAGTTATTGATACTTAGCTCCTTTTAATGGAAGTGATGGATTTGACGAAACGTGCGAGCTTCTCATATCTCCACAACAGCAACAAGGCAAAACTTTGAAAAAACAGAGTGAGTCACGTGTTCAACACGTTGCCCTTAAGACATTAGCGCCCGGATACACTCAAGAGTGATGCTATAGCCCTCACAGGACGGATATCTCCAGGATAAAACACCCTAATACACCTACTACTAGCATATGTAGTAGATGCTCAATCTTGAGCTTGGCAACTCCGAAAAACCATAAAGGAAAAATCGCAAACGCTTGAGAAAACATATACAAATATCTTCCCTTGGGGGTCCCTCTAAAATATAGAGCAACCCATTTCCCATAGATTTTACAAAAGTAGTGAATTTGTTTATATAATGGAACTAAACAACTTAAGAAGAGGAACTCCCCGATGTGGGACTAAAAAGTTTTTCATTCACAAAAAAAACATTAAATTATAATTTTATTAAAACCTTAAAAATTAGTTTTTAGTAATTGTTTTCCAACAGAATCATTGTAATATAGCCTAGGGGGTTGTAAATAGCAGAACTCCACTCATTTAGAAATTGAAGGACAATGAGACCTTACTTCTGGTAGCATCCTACTGACCATGTTAAAAGCACTACTAAAATTAATAAGCAACATAGTCATGGAGGAGGAATTACCCTTATCCTGAATGAGCCTATTTAATGAGTGTAAGATAGATTCTTCCGCAAGGTACCCCATGCGGCCACGCCAAACTGGAAGTCTTCGAGATATGAACACATATCCTTACCAACAGAATGGGCAGCAACTTTCGACACAAGACATCTCCAGACTATGCCCACTACAATTTGACGACTACTACCGTCTGGCTTGAGGAGGGGCATAAGGGGTGGCTAGCAACATACTCCCATAATAGTGAAGGACATGAGTCATCAAGCCAAAGATTAAAAACTCCATCTATAAAAGATAGTAAGTCTTCAGATACAACTGCAGCGGACCCATTGAGAGCGTCGAGAAGGTGTTGAACACGTAAACTGTCTCTTCCACATGCTGTACCCTTTGGGAAACTCTTGAGTCTGCCTAGAATAACTTCGTTAGAGGAGATAACACTACTTGTAACGACCGAACAGGAAGGGATAGTTGGAGGTGGAGGTAAGGATGTGCACTTGTCTATTAAACAATTCAAAGTATCCTCCCCGGTAGGTGCAATGCCACTCAAAGTAAGGACTTCGCTGCAATAAAGAGACCATTACGAATATTATTCTTGCAAACCCTCTAGTTAAGTGCCTTTTGGTATTAAATTCTTCTACGTAACTCACTGCTAGACTGTTGATGTTCCTGTAATTAGTCCTGAACAAGTATAATGTATCCATCTGGTTCAAACCATTTCGCGATATAATGATTGATATAAGCGATTTAAAGTTTCTTTCATTCCCAGATTTTTCCTCATCACTATTCTTGAGAGCATATAACTGTAACACACAAGCAGGAAACAACAACAGTTGAATCCAAACAGCAACATCCCTAAGCTTAGACAAAACCTTGTCCAAAGAAAAATTCAAATCCCTGGAGAATTGTAACCTGCACTTAGGTGGTATGTGTTTGACTGTTTGCACCTGTGTCCTAAATACTTCATTAAGAAGCTCCGGATTAAGAACATGCAAATAATCAGAAGCTGCATCAGGGTCATCATTAGCAACTACAAAAGACACATTTCGAGAAGAAGGACAGTCAATGCCGTACACCAGACAATCCAAGTCAGTGCCATTAAAGGGACCAATTGGGATATCTCCTACATGTATACATGCTTTTCTCCAAGAATGGAGAATCATACAGTCAGTGCAAATCAACATTTGCAGTTGCATTAAAATAGCTTCCCAAGTATTGTAAACACCAGTGATAGTATCCATATGCTGCTTGCATATTACCTTCTCCCACCCATGTACAAAGTGATTATCCTGCAAATGCGGAACTAACGAACCCTTTAATAAACCTCTACCTCTTACCCCGAATTTGTATCCATCAAATCCCTTTAAAGGGCAATGGAAGAAGGAATCTGACTGTGTTGTGACACCAAATCTGCCTGCTATCTTTTCCTTATTTAGATGTACTTTATTTACTGCATAGCTTTCCTAGTTTGAATAAAACTTATTTTATTTGCATTACTTGCTTAACAGGAATTTCGTAGGCATAAATACAATGCTCGAGTCTGTATGAAACACAGAACTTTCAATTAATACAACTCAGTTTATTTATTTCTTCCTTTAATCTTCTAAGAAGAGGTGGCTAACCCCCAACTCAACGGGTTTTATCTAGGTTTATTTACCTTTTTATTGTGTTCTAACTAGTGTTTTGGTCAAGGACCCTAAAACCTGGTTCAGAGTAGGTTTATTATGGATCGTTGATTAAAATTTGATAGATTCAATCCCCACCGTTCGTAATTCCTCAGTGATAACCTAGTAATATATTCGACCTAACTTTCACTTCTCTTCACATCTCTAATCTCTTCTTCGCCTCCTTCTTCAGTTCGTAGAAGGTAGAACAGAAACTAAAGGGCTAAACCCTAACCCTAATTCCTACAAAACAATCCCATCTCGTAAACTCATCTCTCGTTAACAAATCTTCCCTCCCGTCGCCTCTTACTTACTTACCCCAGAAGTGACGATTCTCTTGTTCTTCGATGGCTCAAATCTGAGATTTCGTGTTCTTCTTCATCACTTGAGAAACAATTTGAAGGGTTTGGCTCTTACCAAGATTCTCGTAAATTGAATAAATTTGCTGCTTTATGAATTTCGAATTCGATTTTTTGTTCTTGAATTTGTTTGGCTCAAGTTTTTCAATTTTCCACCCTTTTTGTTCTTCCGATCTATATTAATAACATATCTCAGGTGATTCAATCTTGTTTTTGTAGGATTCATTGATATTTTTTGATTCAACCATGGAGGTATCAGGATCAACACAAGAAGATATTTTTCCTCAAGACTATCCAAGGTAATCAATCTTAGTTCGGTATTCCTTGTAATGGTATCCAAGGATTCAATTGATTTATTTTGGATTGACCCCTTCATCTGTGTTTATAACTGAGAGGATGGTGGAAGAAGAAGAATTGCAGATTCAGATGGTTATAGAAGGTCATGAAACATCTCGCATGGTTCTAACATGGACCTTTTTTCTTCTCTCCAAGGTGTGCTGTTTTTTTCAGATGGTTTTGAAGTTCATTAATCATGATAATTTGTCAATTGCGTCAAGATAGTTGATTCTTTGCCATAGATTGTAACTCCATGGCTTACCAATTACCATATTGGACACATGATTCTTGTCGATAAGTTTGTGAATTTCACGCTTTTCAGAACCGGTGTAATGGCGAAGCTCCAAAGGAGGTTAGTTTAACTTTTCATTGGACAAGTACCAAGTGCAGGTGAATCTCCATCTTCATTTTTTATGTTTAAGTTTGTATAGAAAAAATTAGAATTTTCTGATTTGGTTGAGATTCTCACTGTATAGTTTCTTATCTGGGTTTGTTTATGCGCAGGCTGCTGTAGATTCTCACAACACTGAAAAAGAAGCTAGATTGGCTTGTTTATGTGCAGGCTGCTGTAGATTCTCACAACACTGATAAAAGTTAAGAAAAAAGGAAAGGAACCAGCTCCCCAGCTTATAAACTACGCTAGTGGAAGGTGGAATCCATATTTAGATCCTTCTTCTCCAATCTCTGGGGCCTCAAGTGAACATCAGAGGCTAAAACTTGCGAGTCGTCAACGTTGTCGGACTGAAGTGTTAAGTTTTGATGGAAGCATTCTCAGGTGATTTGACTATCTTTCTAAACAGTAGTGGTGCTCCTTGTTTCCCGTGCACAATGATGGGTACAATTATCTCATGTATACCTCTATGCATTTACATGAGCCTTTTTTTAAGTAAACATAATTGAGATAGATAACCAAAAAGATTTGATTCTCAACGTTTACATACTTATCTTTTTCAAGTTACATTTTAATATCCTTTAGGAAACTGTCATGTAACCTGAATAATCTTATTACATTTGCATGTCTTATGCTCTTACTCCTCGCTTATGAGGCTGCCACAAGGCCCATCGAGAGTCACCAAAACCACCAATAGAATGTTTGTTTGTCAGCTTATTATTTGTGTACACTCTCATTTGGTATCTTATTTGTGTAATGAATTGATTGCCTATAGGGAAGATAAAATATCATTGGTGATTTTGAAAGGGAGTGGCACAACATTTTCTATTGGTGGTGGTTTTGCTTCGTTGTGTTAGGGTAGGCGCTTTTGTTGTGAACCATTGCTTGAGACTGATGCTTAGGTGAACTCAAAGAAGATGTAATCTTTATCTTTTGAATTGTGTTTAAGAATTTTATGAATTTGGAGTTTTGATCAATCCCTAAATTTTACCAATTTTTTTATAGAGATGTCTTATACAGAGAATTTAAAACTCGTTCAAGATAGCCTTGTGAATGTTGGTCAAAAACTTGATACTCTTGTAACAACCATTAACAACAATCATATTCACGATGAAGAAGCACGTGATAGGAAGAAAGATGAAGACAAACAACTGCGTGAAGAGGACCGTGCTGCTAGGAAATTGGACTTATCTGAACATACAACAGAGATGTCAAACACTCTTACAACAGTTCTACAACAGCTTTAACTACATCCTTGGGAAACTCCTCACGTGCGATGTTTAGAGAATTTCTTCCTCTGCTTAATCAACGTCATGGTGTTATTCCTCCACCACCTCCACCACCACCTCTTCCTCTTAGTGGTAATGCAGTTAATATTCAAGCAAGATTAATTAGTCTGAAGTTCCCAACTTTTGATGGTGATGACCCTGATGGTTGGATTATTAATGCCGATCAATATTTTAGTCTGCACGACATGGCTGAAAATATGAAAATCACTCTTGCTTCCGCTTATCTTAAAGGCGATGCCAATGCTTGGTTTCGCTCGAAAAAGACAACTAACATTGTGATTACATGGGTAGAATTTTATGATCTTATCCGTGCTAATTTCTATCATACAAAATTTGTTGATGCTCGAATGGAAATTAGCACAATTAAACAAAAAGGTATGGTTCGTGATCATATACCTGAATTTGAATGCATGTTAAATTTTGTCACAGATTTACCTGAGGATCACTTAGTCAATTGTTTTATCCATTCTTTGAAACCGGATATTGGTTCTGTTGTTAAGTTGCTTGAGCCACAAACTTTAACTGCGGCTTTTACAAAAGAAATCAATCGGGAAGATGCCTTATTAGCAGCTACTACTTCTTTCAAACAAACTTATCGTCCTCCTCAGCTGAGAACTTCATCAACTCCTTCACCTACTCAATTCAAAAGAAATAATTTACCCCATGGAGCTAAGAGACTTTCTTGGGAAGAACAAAAAGAAAAAAGAGAGAAGGGTATTTTCTTTAATTGTGATCAATTGTTTACTCCTGGTCACTTGTGCTTAAAACCAAGATTATTGATTTTAGAAGGTGCTCCAGAGATGGTTGAACTTGATACAGATATACTGCATGAGGAAACAATGGTGATGCCTGATAATAAAATAACAGATGAAGCTAAAGATACCATCTCATTACATTCTCTTATGGGTTCTTCTTTCCCTAGAACCATGCGCATTAAAGGTCTTTCTAAGGATCATCCTTTAACAATTTTGATTGATTCAGGCTAGACTCATAACTTTCTTCATCGTGCACTTGCTAAATGATGCGGTTATTCTTTGCAAGCTAAAGATAATGCATTATGCGTCACTATGGGTAATGGTGGCCAGTTAAGTACATTGGGTACTTGTTTCAATATTCCAATTTGAATGCAGGATTATAGTTTTACTACTGATTTTTATGTCTTGCCTATTAGTGGTTGTGAATCTTGTGATGCTGTGTTGGGAGTACAATGGATACGCACATTAAGACAGATTTCTTGGGATTTTGATAAGTTAATTATGGGTTTCAACATTAATGGCGCAAACATCCAATTATTGGGTCATAATTCTCCTACTGTCCTGATTTTGGACAGTGTGCCCATGCGGCGTTTACTAAATCGCGAATACTATGGTGTTTTTCTACAATTCTCTACATCAACTAATTCTTCATTGAATGCTATAACGGACACAACACCTGAGATTCAACAATTATTGTCTGAGTTTGCTGATGTTTTTAAACCTCCAATTTCACTTCCACTAGAAAGAGTACATGATCATCGAATTCCTTTGATACCAGGATCAGCTCCAGTTAATGTTCTTCCTTATCATTATCCTCATTTTTAGAAGGATAAAATTGAAAAGATTGTATCTGAATTGAGCCAAGCTGGAATTATTCGATCTAGTTCAAGTCCATTTTCTTCTCCTATTCTGATGGTATGTAATAAAGATGGTTCATGGCGTATGTGTGTTGATTAGAGAGCTTTGAACAAAATTACAATCAAAGATAGATTTCCCATTCCAATGGTGGATGAACTCTTACAGCGTGTTTGGTTGTTCGATAGGGAATGTGATTCCAGGGAATATGATTTCTGGAATAGGTTTCCCATGGAATAATATTCCTACCATATTCCCGTTCCTGTGTTTGGTTCAGTCAGGATAGGAATATAAAAAATCAATATTTTTTCCTAGTACACCCTTCGTTGATATACACAAAAACATGGAAATTAAACGTAAATTGCAGGCATCTGCACTGTAATGTTAGATCTGCATGTATTATGGGTGCATTGCATTACATATTAGAAGGTTAAATATCTTTAGAGGCCATTGTCTCTACATGTCGCTAGCATAGTTAAAATAGCAATATGGGATACATTACATATTTGGTTCATAATATTATACAACAAAAACGAAAAAAAAAAAAAAACTTCATTAGGACCCAAAAACAAACACCTTGTATACACTATCAATCATGTGATTTCTTAACCTGTTGCTGGATGTGTATCAGCAATCTTTTAGTTCCCACAATTGCACAAAATCAAAATAACAGACTTTTACAGTAAGGTGTTTCCAAAATTGTAAGTACATATTTTCACCACTCGCCACATGCCCGCGGGTAAACACGTGGAGAGCATGTGACGCGGGGCATCAAAAGATGATGCCACATGGATATAGCCAAGAAGCGTGTACCGGCAGAAAAGGACCCACATCTCGGAGATCCAATGGCCATAAATAAAGGAGCACCGAATTAAAGCTCCACTGCGTTGGACCCCATACACCCTCGGATTTGCTATATCCCATCTCGAGAGAAATCTTAGATCGACGGTCAGGGCCCAATTGACTGACACGTATAAGACAGGGTCATGAGACCGTGGTCTGACACGTGCAGAGGACCCAAACACCCGCATTAAACACCTAGGTCAGCACACGCGTCAACCAACCAACGTAACATACGATCATGCCTCTTCGGTAATAACGAAGAAACGAAGGGGGCCTCGTAGGAACCGAAGACGTCTGCGTATCGGAACAAAGCACAAGATGATAAGGTTACAACGGCTCCATCGGTGGACCCCATGATGGAACATCTATAAATACCCCTCCTCACTAATAGAGAGGGGCAAGTCGAGTCGAGAAGGAAGGGGAGAGAGAATTAGGAAGAGTAAGAAACCCCCTAATCCCGCAGCCTCAGTTAACACACCCAAAGTCATTTGACTATACTTGTAATCAATTTACATATAATTTAAACCTATTTTTACCCCGTGGATGTAGGCCTCAGTGTTGAACCACGTACTTACTCGTCTCATTTACATTATGCACTTTACAGTCCGCACTTAAATTATGCACTTTACATTCCGCACTTACAATATGCACTTTACATTCCGCACTTTATGTTCCATATGATCCGAGATTTCCTTTGTATCAATCCGCGGATTTCTATCCATGCTATTTTACATTGTCAGTGATAACTGTACGATAAGACAAGGACGAGTCCAAAGACTCAGAGTCGATGAATCGGTATAGTCACTGCGCTATTACGCACGTCATATCTAATCTATGAATTTAAGTATGTGCGAGCATTGTTTGTGGACACGTAGATACCATCGTAATTTATGTGTTCACAATCTAGCGCTAGAAACAGGGAGTTTTTTCCCGGTAAAAGATTCATCTTATCATGTGATTTGAACGCTCTGGCTGTTTCCGAGCACCGTTCTTTGAAAATAGCGGTGCTTGGAGCATTTTACTTGGGTTTTTCCACCGGTTACCTAGTAGATCTACATCTTCGAAATGGTTTTCAAGTTCTTATCTTTAGAAAATCAAGCGTGTGGACATATCCACGTATATTTTAGTAGATCTACATCTTCGAAATGGTTTTCAAGTTCTTATCTTTAGAAAATCAAGCGTGTGGACATATCCACGTATATTTCAGTAGATCTACATCTTCGAAATGGTTTTCAAATTCTTATCTTTAGAAAATCAAGCGTGTGGACATATCCACGTATATTTCAGTAGATCTACATCTTCGAAATGGTTTTCAAATTCTTATCTTTAGAAAATCAAGCATGTGGACATATCCACGTATATTTCAGTAGATCTACATTTACGAAATGGTTTTCAAATTATTATCTTTAGAAAATCAAGCGTGTGGACATATCCACGTATTTTACAGTAGGTCTACATCTTCGAAAGTATTTTAAACGAATAAGTCCCTTCGCGGATATACTTTCCGTCATGTCTGCGTTATTTTTATGAGCTACACCTGCTCATGGTCTTATTTTGCGACACAAGCCGAAGGAATCAAGAGGTCCGATACCCGTGAAAAGGGGAATAATAGCCGGATAATCTCTTAAAACCTCCGGAACCAAATTTGCGGGACTCATACTAATGGGTTCCCCATGAACCACTCTTTTCTTTTGAACATGGTAACTTTTTCAAGAAATTATCAAAAATGGAAAAGAACAAATATGTAGGAAAAACGAAAGCCTCATCAAAAGAAACACCGCGGAAAACACCGGTAATGACTAGGAGCAAGCAAATGGGCGAAAATCTCAAAGCCGCAGACAATATGCAGAATGGAGCGGAAAGCTCGAGGCCTTTAGATGCAACCGCTATTTCAGTGGAGGCCCTAAAGGCCGCGGCTGGAAAAGCCGCAGCATCAAAGATCGGGGCACCCAAAGGATCTGCCTCCAAAGTGACCGCTGCCACCCGACCACGCGAACCGCGTGAAGGGATGGCAGAATCAGGAGTACAGCAGCCATTCTACGTGATGCCTCGCACCAATGAACATAATGTACCCCTCCAAGTAAACCAATCGCTCCTAATAGTAAACATATACGCCCAGCAGCCAGCGGGGCAGCTACACCCACAGACAGATCCACCCGAGCCCCTGATTCAAATCATCGACGAAGACCAAACGATAGACGCAGAAGAGCAATTTCCGGAAGGGACTCCTAATTAGGAGTCGAACCAATCTGCCCAGATGAGGGTAGAATTATAAGAGTTAAGGAGAGCTCAAAAGACATACGTGGAGGCGGTAGCTCTGTTGGCACATGAAAATTAGCAACTCAGAGCTACCCGTAGTAGGAGCATGGGAGTCCAGCGCGACGAAGCCAACTCAATGGAACCAAGGGCAAATCAAGATCGCAGTATGGTGCTGGCCAACAACCCAGACCCATTAAAACGAGGAGATACGATAATAATACAAAGATCCGATCCGGATTACAACCCCCATGACTCGGACTACTTTGACAGCGATCCCCCACGCACCGAGCAACCCTTTGCCCAGGAAGAGCATCATCGTGCAATGGAAGATCTCCGCGCAGATATGATGGCGGAGATCAAACAACTTAAAACTAGGAAGGGGGGTGGGGGGAGATTGGAGAAAATAATAAAGGAAGCAAGCACTACCCCCCTAACACAACACCTAGCCAAGGCTCTCATTCCGTAAATGCCTGGGCCCAAAGATTCTAATTCTATGACGGATCTAGCGATCCCGCCGCCCATCTTCGATATTATAATCGAATGATGGCACGATGGAATTATGACGAGGCCATACTGTGCAGATACTTCCCTTCAAGTTTGAAGGGATCAGCGCTCTCATGGTTCGACAACTTTCCACAAAATTTTATTAACTCGTACGATCAACTTACTGAGAAGTTCTTAACAACTTACATGTACAACAAGGTGGTGAACACCGGGATGGATAAGCTTTTATCACTAGCATTCCAGTACAAGGAAACAATCAGGGAATACACAGACATGTGGAAAAAAATCTGCCAAGCCATCGTCAACTGCTACAAATGGGGGCTCGACGGGATGAGCCCACTGTTTGTCGAGATCCACGGAATCGTCCCTGCAACCGAAGGAGATCTTCGAGTGATCATAGAAAAGCATGCCAGATTAGAATAAATACAACGGGAGAACCCCAGATCTCATACCCAGCGTCCACCACGAACCAACTCTGCGGAAAAAACCAGCAGACCTATGGGGGGCGACTTAGGTCAAAGACCCAACGAAGATAGAAGAGAACGCAGAGATGATCGACAAGGGGATATCAGAAAATTCGAAGATCAAGTCTATACAAAGATGAATGCCAGTTATTCTCGCATCCTGAGAGAAATCAAGGGCCGCGAGAAACTGGAGTGGCCATGGTCTAAGGGGAAACAACCTCCTAGATCAGAGCATGCCAAAGAATACGGTGAATATCATTGTTTCAACGGTCACTGGACAGAAAAGTGCAAGAATCTGAAGATGATGATTCAGAAGCTGGTAGATGCAGAAGACCTCCAACAATTTATACAGAAGATGGGCGAGGAAGATAAAGTTAAACGAAGCAAGCAAGTCCAACTACCTGATGGCAATCACACCCTTAACACCATCTCCTTCTCTGAGTCCGTAGGACCTTCCCTAACGGATCATATAGGTAAGAGATTGAGGAAGCAATTTGAAGATTACTGCGAGCTTTATAAAATCGACGGGGAAGAAGTGGACGACCACGAATAATGAATGGATGTGCCCCTGACTTTCGACACGGACGATGTAGGTGAAGACATGGAAGATCATAACGATTCACTTGTTCTCACACTACCAATTGCAGGATGCAATATC
>JAJJWX010003903.1:0-12306 GCA_023529315.1 Papaver bracteatum
CAAGTAAAATCAAAGAAAATAAAATAAAATAAAAACTAAACTAAAGTAAAATTTAAAATTTAAAATTTAAAATTTAAAATTTAAAATTTAAAATTTAAAATTTAAAATTTAAAATTTAAAATTTAAAATTTAAAATTTAAAATTTAAAATTTAACTAAGAAGAAAATAAAAATAAAAATCTAAAACCTAACCTAACCAAAAGGAAAGTCCGCGTCGACGGCGCCAAAAACTGATGCAGTTTTACAAGTGGTAAGTATAAGGATTCAATTCACTACAAGAAAAGTCGCTTTTAGTGGCAAAGCATTGTGTCACGAAAACCAATTTCTTCGTTGCAAAAAGAATTCAGTGGAACAAAAAAAATCGTCACCTATAGTGAGTCGTTGAAAGTATGTCGTGACGTCCTTAAGAAATCGTCACCGAATTTTTTAATTAGCGAAATAAGTCTTTTTGTCACCAACACTATATTTTCGCGAGCAAATAAAATTGACACTGTTCATTATTTTTGTGATGAAGAATTTTTTCACTCTAGGTATTATTGGTGAGGAAAATATTTTATTGCTTAAAATGGTTTTAGCCATGAAATTCATTCGTCTCAGAATATATTTATAGTGAAGAAACAAATTCGTCACACGAAATAGTTTTAGCCGATAAAATTTGTTAGTCTCAAAATATACTTACAGTGAAGAAACAAATTCGTCAATAAAATAGTTTTAGTGGCCAGATTTTTTCATCTCGGAATATATTTATAGTGATGAAACAAATTCGTCACATAAATAGTTTTAGTAGCGTAGCGACTTATTCATCTCAAAAAAAAATTATTAAAATTATTACCGCTAAGTGACGAAGGATGTAAAATAAGAAAACTTATATGTATCCCAGATTAAAAAAATATACATGAAAATTATTACAAAAAATAATATTAAAAGAGAATATTATATATATTTATCAAAACATATAATAATTTATGATACAGTGATTCCTGTATTGTGCAGCCGTATGGTTATTCTTATAGCAATGATTACACCAAAAAATATGGAAACAAATACAAAAGGCATAAATTTTTAAGCAAATTAAGTTTGTAACCCACATCTGTATAAAAATTGATCTTTATGTCAACGTAAATTTAACAAGATGGATTGTAATAGAGTCATCAAAATTGATCTCGGGATGTGCAAGCTCATCCAAGAGCTCGAGCATCGAAACCGGAAAGGAAAATGCTTAGGTGTCAAGCCGTAATCCTCAATCTTATCACGTTCATCATATATGAACGACTTGCAAGCTTCCAAACCGATATGTAAGAATCTGACTTCAAGTAACTTCGAACACGATAACATATGTTGATGTCTCGCATCATATATGAACTGACTTTGTGCTAAACCTATAAACATCATCTTTGTGACAATGAAAAGAACATTGGTACTTAATCGATGCTTAAATCCAGTTTTCCAAAACCCTAGTCCTCAGTCTCAACGAAGGTCTCAAATGTATGTTCTTAGGAAAAAAAATGTATTGCCGGCTATCGATGTAAGCACAACTCGAATATTCAAATATCGTGCGACTACGATTGTTCAAAAAATAAACAAAAAGTTGGTGGGGATACAACCAATGAATAGATGAACAAACTATACATTTGAAAGGAAATTAAATACGATCCACAACATAAAACCCATATCCAAAACTAATCAACAACATACGTCAACCACAATGAGTATGGGAAATGCGGGAATACCTTTGAATCAAATTCAAGACCTAGTTTAGTCCTTTGTAACAGGGAATTGTTTCAACAACTTTTGAACAATCTATGCTTCTCGAGTCTTCAATATGTCCCGAGATTATACTATACATCCTCGAGAAAATAAGCAGATTCAACAAGGATAAACAACCTTGAGTGCTTAATATAAAATATGTTGGGGACACACAAAAATATTGAAAAAACTAAGTGATTAGGAAGCATAGAAAGTCACATGGGTTCTTCTTGCATATCATACTAAACGGTTAGCGAGACATGATAATGAACATTCAGCGGGAATGAAAGCTGTTAATGTGTAACATAAAAGATGAACAAACAAGAATCAAAAATGTTTCATGTACACAATACACCAATCTATTATGTATCGTATAAACAATGCTGTCCCTAAAGGTTTTCACAAACGTAAAACCATTTGACTTGGGAAATTCACGAATGCAACTAAGCGCCTCATTGTCCGAGCCGGATAAGTGAGATGACTCATTAGGCATACATAGGGAGATCTTAAAGTTTACAATCCAACCACCAAGAAATCTAGAAGGAACCATCTACCTCAAAACACAAATGATTGAGAAGATGCAAAAACTTAATGAATTTCGAGTACAACACCAAAAAATAAAAAAATAAAAATTTTAACAAAAAGCTTACAAACCCACTAAAGCAATCCTCTCGGTAATGCCGGCCGTATACTCCATCGCCTTAAATTTATATCTTTTCGCTAAAACAATTGATCTAAATAGTCATGTATATCCAGTCTAACCTGAGGTAACCCAGATTATTAGAATTTCAGAAGCCAATTTTGGGATACAAACAAGTAAAAAATTACGTTGAAGCGGGGTTAACTTAAAAGACCAATTAGCCATATCACTAATCAAGTTGGATAATCTTATTTCATTGACCATATGAAATCTAAGGAACATCAATAGGGGAGGTGGAGAATGATACTGACCACACGACTCATGGGGATGTGAATCAAACATCCAAAAACAAAACAATCAAATATTCATAGCATGGGTCAACACGGGGCACAACATCGTTATCTTTGGGTAGCCTTCCATAGCTTGTCGATATCCGTCCGATTTGCAACATTCAAATCTATAGGTGTGGAAACATGAAACAAGTATGACTACTTTGTGATTCAATGAAACGTGTCGTATCTTATGCCATCCTATTATAATTTATAATTCCCTTCATGAATTGGTGTAATTATTGGCTTTTTAATGTAAACATTAGATTGGCACGGAAAAATAGTGACCTTTTGAGAATTGGAAAAGTGAAAAACTCTTGATTCCAGTTTAACTCATTACCGTGATGCCTAATTTCTTGCCGCGCAAATTAAAAACACAACAAATCGTTCAATTAACAAGAGAAAATTACTCGATTAAGATTAAAAAAAAATAGGGGTTTTGTACTTAGGTGATAAAGTCTTTTGTATACGAAAACCTAACCACCGGGAAAAACTAGGCATAAGAGTATACAACTACTGTAAATCAAAACCTAAATAGAAATCAATTCAAATAATAAAACCAAAATCTCGACTAAATTTGTAGTAAGCTTAAAATTGATTAAGAAACTTGAACACGTTAAACATCGATGAAGGTAGTGAATGTTGTAGATGTACCTGTAGGAGTTTCCATTGGCGTTGCTCTATTAAATCGAGATTGCTGCTTGTGAGTTCGGATTGTATCGGATTCGGATCGAGATGTTTTTGATGAACTTCTTTCTTTCTTTCTCGGGTATCACCGAAGGGGGTGAGTTGTGATCGCGATTGGGTATGGTCAATCGGGTAAAAGACGGATCTTTATTTTTCTCGCTTGTAGAAGATTTAGAAAACATTTCAGAAAGAGTGAAAGAGAGAAGGATTGCGGTGGTGGTAGACGTGAGTTTGGTTTTCTTTTCTTTTTTGACCGAGAGTTAGGAGGTATCAGAACAGAGATGTGTTGCCACCGAAGAAAGTAAAATTAAAATTAGAGAAAGAAAAAGAAAAAGGTCAAATGTTAACTTTTATAATATGATATATATGTTAAGGAAATTAAAATATTATTATTTTTTATATAAGTATTTAATATTTGCTCTTATTTTTATCATTGGTAAGTCAAAAGAATAATATTATACTCCTACTAGTAATTAACATAAACCATTTTAAATAAATAATATTGGAAAAAATATTTCTAGCCCAATTTACTTTTTCTTATATATAAAACCCACCATTTAGCTACTATATATAGGTAATCCATAATTAGTTAAAATAAGAACTTGATTACAAAAATAACCTTTCTTGTGAATAAATTAGTTAATATATATTTTCTTTTGTTTTAAAATAAACCATTAATAACTTCATGAACAATTCCTAATAAAACTCCACCTTCCTAAAATCACTCCTTAAATAACTTTTTTGACTCTGTAAATTCCGGTTTTAACTTCATAAATAATTCCTAATAAAACTCTAGCTTCCTAAAATTAATCCTTTTTTACTTCACCAAAGCACTCCTCAGTTTGACTATCATTTATACATTAAGTCACGCCCTAAAAGACCAAAAAAAAAGATAATTAATAGGGGGAAAGCCATTTCTACTGGAGGGAAAGCTGACTTTAGTCTTAAATATTTGACTTCTGAACATCATTGGGTGGATTAAAAATAAGCTTTCCCCATGTTAAGAAAATAAGTTTGGAACACCCTTTAATCTTCCCAAACTACACATCCCTGTAGCCTTGTTAAAGTAGATACTATGATTTTAGTATTTGGAGTTGCTTTTGCGCTGTCGGAGTTGTTCTTACAGGATTGTATTCTTTTCCCCGTTCACCAAATATATTTTTTTGTTTTTTTGATTGATCTGTATGCACCATATACTTTATCACACGATCCATTCAGACTTTGCATATAAAAAGAGATTCGCTATCACATACACGTACACCCATTTGACGGACCAAAGAACGTCCATGTCTTCCTACACCATATTTATGGGTTCAGTGTAGCTTCCAATTTCACCTTGAATAACAACATTTTTAAGATAGTTTTATTCAATTGCTTTTTTCTTCTGAAATCTTATTCGGTTATGAGTCACTTTGTTAATTAAGTTCTCAGAAATGTTGGTAAAAATGCATTGTTTATGGTATCTCTCCAGATTTAAGCGCCATGGATGCAATTGATATCAAGTGAATTTCAATGTTAGTATGACTGTGCACTAAAAATGTATAATAAAGAAATTAATCTGTTTGTCCCACTTTTTCCATGGTTAATGTTTTGGCAGAAGACATCAGAGATAACGATTTGCGATAAGAATTTCCAAATTTTCTTCCCATCTTCTTTAAACTATCAAGAACGCCGAGGAACATAAAAGTACGAGTATTAAAACCACTAGCGCAAGTGATTCAGCATCCACCTTAAAACAAAACTTGTGATTCATCAAACACGAAGATGATCACCGATACACAAATTCTGATCTATATCGGTGATATGAGAGAAAACACAAAGCACTTCAGGACCAAACAAGATAGGAGAACACACAGAGCATCATGACTACTCCGAACATCAACAAGAGACCCAATCTCGGAAGCAGAAAACGAAATACGTTCTTTCCCCATTAAGTTCTTGTCTCCCTACACGATATGGCTCTGGCCAGTTATTATCATCTTACTTAATAATCTCGCCGTATATTTTTTAATTGGGAAAGTTTATTATCAAATCCACCCAATATTAACGCGAAGTCAAATATCCTTGACTAAATCAGCTTTCCCTTTAGTAAAAGTAGCTTTCCCCCTATTAATTATCAAAAAAAACGCTATATATTCCATGGGTGGAAATATTGCACTGTGATAAATTAAAAAATGACCCTTGTCCAGAGTCAAATATCAAATAATCATCCATATACAAGTGAAAAATCAAATTATCATCCATGTATAAGAATGAAAAATCAAATTATCATCCATGTATAAGTGAAAAAAAATCAAATTATCATCTATGTGAGAAATCAAATTATCATCCATGTATAAGAATGAAAAATCACATTATCATACGTATCTAAGAAAAAGATTTTAAATTTGAAGTCATCACAAGCTGAAAATGACCCACGGAGCACGGAAAAGCTTAAACTTTGTTTTGTGCGGATTCTGATCCACTATCATTTCAGGTCCAAAATCATCTTCCGCTTTACCAACGTCAATGCACCACACAACCAGTCTCAACTCTCAAGTTAATGTCCAACTCCAGCTTCACACAAATCAAGAGGACCTCTAGTCACAAGTAGAATAAGTAGACATATTGCATAATTTCGTCATCCAATTCTAAGGTGGAAAACGAAATTCTCACCTAATTGTCCGCTACACTTAAATATTTTAAGATAAATAAGTTTATTAGATCCTAAAGAGTCAGATAGTCGTCACAGATTGGGTCAATTAACTTCCCATAAAAACGCCCCACTATCCAAATTTACATAGTTGATTAATAACCGCCCATAAAAAACGCTCACTATCCAAATCAACATTTTCTTATAAAAATAATTTTGTTAATAATAATTAACTAATGAAGGTTAATTAAGTCCATCTAGGAAATAAAGTTATAGATTCGATCTAAAAAAAACTAATCTTAACTGTCGATTGTGTATTTTGGGCTATACATATATACTATCTTAATGATGGGTTTCTGAAAGAGAGAGGAACCAAACTTGGGTTCCTTAGAAATTTCCACAAATAATATTATACTCGCTAGGTTGCCAACCAACTTTATAAAAAATAAATAAATTAATATAGGCTTTTTCATTGGATTTTAAATTCTTATATGGGAAATTTAAACTTTAGGAATGAAATTTGATTGCTTTTAGGTGGATTATTTCCCGGTAATGCCCTTCTAAGCCCGATCTTTTTATTTCGCGAGTCAAACCATTGAGTTTTCTTCTACTCTGTCTAATAATACAACCGATAAAAATCAAAACCAGATAGAACTCAAAACTCTTTAAGCTGATCTGAAAAACAAAAAATAATAAGGATCAATAAAGTTTCTCTTCAAAAATTTGATCCCTAAATTTTTATAAAATGATCTAATTTGTATTCATCAATTAATCTATGGATTCATCATAAGATTCAACAATGGTTACATCAAGTTTTCTACCTATCGCTTATGTTTCAGAAGAATTTAGGGACAACTACAAGAAGTAGTAGTTGAGAATATGGAGCTTTTATTGCTATTGTTGATGCTTTAGTTGCAATCTGTGAACAAGTTGCGTTTGTTGATAAACATCTTCAATCCACATATCAAACCCAAATTCTAAATCAAACCAAAAAAAAAAATGATAAATTAATGAACACCCAAGTCTACTGGGAGATTTGTGAATTAATAAACAACTTGTTCTAATTTTAATTTGAATAACATCCAATTCTTTTTTAATAATAACTTGATTCCATCATACTTTACATATTGCATGTCATCCATCAATCAAAACTTTATTTTTCTGATGTGTTAATGGATATGGATCTTGTTTGTGATAAGGAATATTTGGATGGTCGGATCTTAGTTTGAGATCATACGGATCATAAAAATTTTTGAACGGTAGAAATTTGTCATGGAGTTTTCATACGGTTAGGGAGTGTACGTGTGATATGCGAGGTTCATGTGCAAACAAATTCTAAAAAATCATGTGATTTTTCTTTAACTCAAAAACATCTCGAGAACCGATCAAATCTACATTTCAAATCATACCAAACTAGATGATGGCTACGGAGGGCGCCGAGTAGAAAAAATTGACTCAAACTAAATTTTGTGCTCACAATTTAGTTCTACCATAATGTTATGAAGTCGAGTAAAATTTGAATGTATGTTTGTCAGGTTCTTTGAAAAGGATGTCCGGAAACTTAGATGTTATCTCACATAAACGAATTATGATCTATTGTTTTTTCATAATAAAAAATCAAAGAACGTATATGAATGAGAATGAATCAACAAACTGCGGTTGACATTTCGATTCCACCAGTCTCATAGGTTATGAAGTAGATTTAAAGTTCCAATGATCATTTTGGATATTCAAATAGATCATCAAGCATATTTTAGTTCACTATACGAGATTAAGAGTTTATATTTCACTAGTCAAAAATGTTGTAGTAGGTTTTGGTTCTTTAGTAGATTTGGAGTTCTAACCAGATTTTACCTATTCAAGAGGTAATAAAGCAATTTGGTTCATAATGGAAAATTTATAGTTCCAATGTAGCTTCAAACTATTCATAGATATCATGAAGCAAATTTTAGTTCATCTTGGTAAGTTTATAGTTAGGTGTAGTTATAGTGTCATTGAAAATGACATAGATGACAAAATTTAGTTAGATTGCGAGGTGTTATCTTGTGGCGATTAAAGTTGTTACTATATAAATATTTGCAACAAACAAGTTGGTGGTCACTAAATATTAATATAGTGTGAACTTTAGTTCGTTACTTTAAAAAAGAATTAGTTAGTGTGAATCCAATTTGCCGGTATAGACTTTTTCTTTTACGTACTTGAAAATATGATTATCACCAAAAGATTATGTGTCAATTTTTACATCATCACTATAAAATTAAATGGTGACAAAAATATAGTTACCAAAAATTTATTAGTGATTGACCATTATTTTGTCTCTAAATTTAATCACTAAAAACTTATGAGTGACGAAACAGAGTGCGACAGTCACGAGAAAACCTAACAACAGTGACGAAAATTATTTTGGTCACAATAAATAAGCTTTAGCAATGAAATCTTCTTTACCACAAAAACTATTGTCACCAAAGCCATGTTTTCTTGTAGTGATTCTCGGACTTTTTTAAAGATTAGGTTTTTAGACAAAAAGATGGTGATTTTTATAAAACTTATAAAATAATGGAAATGCTAAAAATGATTTTTGTGTTCAATTAAAGGAAACTAGGATGTCAAGATTCCATCACTACTACATACTAAATGATTATAACTATTCCCTATAACACTCTCCCAAAATTACTCAAGGCGATTTAGGACAAATAATACGTCTCGAAAAATAAATCTTTTCAAGCAATTATTTTTCTCAAAGAATTAACAATCTTCTTCACTATAAAATGCTAGTCTCTAACATAGAATATATAAATCAATTATCAAGCATCATAGGACACATGAAGAAAATCATTATCGTTCTGAATCAAGAATAAGGACCAAGAGAATTATTATAGAAAATAGTCAAAACATTTTAGCACACATAGTAGGATTTCCTCTCTAATCCTAGATAGAAATTTAGCTACTCATAATTAAAAGTACTAACAAATAAATAAAGAAGAAGAAATGAAAGAAGAATATGCGGAAGAGGTGTGTGATATGGAGAGGTGTGGGATATTCCTTACGATTGATCCCTATTTATACTAGATGATGCCCGACCCATTTTAATTTTCTTAATTTCTTTTGTTTGGTGCGCTAGGCACTCAGCAACAGTGGGTGTTGCTTTTCTTTTCTTTTTTTCATTCTTTTCCTCGGTGGGTGCTTGCATTATCGAGCGTTAAGGTGTTGCGCATTGTCGTAGAAAACCATTATCTTGTAACATCATCATCACCAAGCGTCATCGAGCATTATCTTCATTTGAATTCCGTGTGTGGCTGCAAAACTCGAACAACAACCATCATTCTACAGCGTCAACCCATCTTTGGTAAACACCATTTCGAATGCCATTTCTCGAGCTAAATCATCACCGGACCGATCTGCATGCATGCCAACAAACATGAAACTCGTTTTAAAGCTTGCCCGCCGAACCAGCAGCTCTCGTTTTATCGAGGCTACATGCCTCTTCAAGATCGACCATCTCATCTCTGCATTTTTATCCACCGGTCATCTCCCCTTCAAGACGGTAGGGACCATCCTGTTCTCATAACAAATCCTACAAGCCGAGTAGCTCCATCATCGACGGCTCCATTTCGTCGATCCATGGCGGCACAAGCTCCGTTCTTTTTTGGCTTACCAGCTAAATCCCCATTTTCATTCTCGAGCTCTAACAAACAGCATCCCGAGTTTTGTTACTTTGCCATCAACATCATCGATCACGTCCAAACAGCCATCCAACCAACAGCAACAGCAAACCACATGCAGCTCTCAATAATGACAGCCAGCACCATTACCAAAGCCATCTTATTCTCCTGTTACTAGCTACCATGAACATAGTCTGTTACGTTTGAGCTTCAATCATGTGGCAAGCGCATGTATGCAATACCAGTTGCCATCGGAGGATAGGCTGACATCCTCCATCTCTGCCAATCCCGATGCGTCCCCTCTTGTACAACTCACAGCAACCCCCATCGTTCACACGAACTTGTTGACTTCACTTGTCTTCACTTGCCTTCTTCATTGTCGAGAAACAATGGAAGCAACAAGAACTATATCACTTCAAATAATTTACTATCGTGACTCACGATGATCAACCATCGATCATACGGTTTGAGTTGATGAAGATGAAATTGCCGAGTAAAAATCGGTGCCTTTAACAATATTCAAAAATAGTGGCAGCCTTTATGAGGTAAAATCCCCTTAACATCACGGTCGTTGCCAGCAACATTTGCTTTGTAAAATGACAATTTTGCCCTTGTTCTTGTTTTTCCATAACTTCTTCATACTGAATTCCGAATGACCTTAGGTTCTTAGCCATTTCCTTTGCCTTCTCGTCACTCTACACAATGAAAAGTATAAATCTTGTATTTGAACGAGTTACATTTGGTCTTTGACCCTTCTTCACTCTTAGATAGCTTCTTTCATTGCACAACTAAGCTCAAATTCACTTCTTTTTGGATTATTCACCTAATAGCACACAAATAAGAGAAAACAAGCGTAACACACAATAATCTGCAAGAAAACCAACAAATACTAGCATGGAATTAACACAAAATATATGTGCAATATGCACTTATCATCAATTGATAGAGTACTGAGATCTTTTGACTCTTCAATTGAACAAACCATATAGGAAAAATTAGGTGTCATAGATCTCAAAATATTCTCAACAACATCTTCATCACTTACCTTGCCCTTGTGCTGCCTCATCTTATTGACAATGGTTAAGGTACGTGAAAAGTATCCATTCACAGATTCAACTGCCTTCATCTGTAACACCTCAAAATCCCTTTTGAGAGCTTACGATTATGCACGTTAGCCACATGCTGTTCTGATGCTTATTCTTAATTGAATTCCAAATACTTTTGGTTGATCCACGTATCTAGAATAGTGCAAGGTGATCGATCAATAAGCACAGGAAAAGGTAATTCTTGGCCTTCGAGATCTTTCAACCGCATCATTATGTTCCTTCATCGATCTTACATAGATTTGCATCAACGGATGGAATCCTTTCTTCACTATACTCCAATACTCCTTTGATCTCGAAATTCTCCATCGGCAATGACAGTGTTCATATAAACCATCAAACTTTGGAATTGATGGTTGCACAAAGCCTTTCTATGGCCATCTTTGACACTCAAATCACTCCAACACACAAAACTTTCACCTCCCATTTGACAAACCCGATTCGGCTGCATTATGCAAATCTAGAGACAAGAATGTATAATAAAACTTACTGTATTTCTTGTTATTGAAAGTGAAATAACGATGGCTATAAATAGCCTTACAAATGCAATAAAATAGGATCAAAACAACCACGTATAACTAGTGGTGTTACTGGCAACAAGGAATGAATCAAACATAACTAATTGTCCTGAACAATAGGACATTACACTAAAGACTCGACTGCCACTACTTTATTGGACTGACTACTTCAACAATATATTCGTATGTTTTTTGCTGACAACAGAATAATGATGCCCGTTGTCAGGATATGTCACAAGATCGTTAGTGAAATGGAAATTCAGTCGGTATCAACTCTAATTCTCTGAGGATCTTCTCGTCAATCTTGAGAGTCGTATTTGGGGCACGTCTTTAGTGAGTGCGTTAAATTAGTTTTGAGAGTTGTGTAACAAGGAACGGGATTCTAAGCATGCAAGATAATAGAAACATATGTTAAATACTGAACCAATTAGATAAACACTAATTCTTTACTGCGGCTTGTGATCGGTGATGAATGTCAGTTTAGGCGGCTAGTAGAACTATAGGGGCCGTTTTCATTTTGTGACAGTTTTCTAACAGTTTTGCAACTATCTTTGTAACACTTGTTTAATAACAATTATAAGTGTAACATTTATATGATACTTATTATCTAACAATTTTGTAACACTTATTTGTAACACTTGTTTGTAACAATTTTGAAATAACAACAGAAGCTTTAGATCCGTTGGCCGAATTTTTTTGGTAGTCAACAGTCAATATCAAAATTGATAGGTGACGTTTTTTTTTACCATTTTGCTTTGAAAATACGTCGATCAGTTCAACTTCCATCGTTTTGACGCGCTAATCAGTAGTCTTGGTTGATGACTATCTTATTGTCGATCCAATTTTGTGGAAAGAAAACTAATGGCCGTTCAATTTTTACGATTAAAACCCAAAAAAAAAAAACGTTACAAAAGGACTACATTTTGGCTCCACTTTGAACACTAAAGGACTCCCTTCGGTCATCCCAACTAACATGGAGTTGAGGCGTCA
>JAJJWX010003904.1:0-26156 GCA_023529315.1 Papaver bracteatum
CTATTCGTAGATTTATTCCATATTCGTAATCTTTTCACACTTTTCCCGTGTTTCCTCCATTATCGCATTATCTTGCGACACTTTTCTCTTATATTTGTTACTATGTTCGTAACCTAATATCTTGCGATATTCTGTCCCTACAAGCGTTGCGGTTGTCGAGACATAGCGATCATATATGATAAAGCGAGGGTCTAACAACCACAACCAATATTTCGATTAGCAATCTGTATGGACAAACTCCGAGTTACTTTCTAGAGAATCAACTAGACAGTCGGACTCAATCAATAGAAAGTATCTCAAGGAGTTATTATCTCTTTCACTTGATTTGATCTTTACTCAATCAAATAGAAATCTGCGAGTCTTTATCAAATACAAGGAGATAACTTGGATGGTATCAAAAACTAATATCCAAGTGTCAATCAATTTAAATCAACAACCAAATAAGGTCGGATATTCTAATTGATTGAACAACACACAACCTGTATTATTTCAATTATATAACAAAATATAATGTGGAATAGAAATAACACAAACACCAGAATTTTGTTAACGAGAAAACCGCAAATGCAGAAAAACCCCGGGACCAAGTCCAGATTAAACATACACTATATTAAGCCTCTACAGACACTAGCCTAATACCAATTAACTTCGGTTTGGACTGTAGTTGAACCCCAAACAATCTCACACGGATCCAAGGTACATTTATGCTCCCACGTCTCTGATCCCAGCAGGATACTATGTACTTGATTTCCTTAGTTGATCTCACCCACAACCAAGAGTTGTTACAACCCAAAGTCGGAGACTTTAATAAACAAATGTGTATCACATAGAAAAGTCTACGGGAATAGATAAACCCGTCTCCTACGAATATACCTACGAGTTTTGTTCCGTCTTTTGATAAATCAAGGTAAACAAGAACCAATTGATAAAACCAGACTTATATTCCCGAAGAATAACTCAGCCTTATCAATCACCTCACAATAAACTTAATCGACGCATCGAAAAAGAATATTGAGGAATCACAAACGATGAGACGAAGTGTTTGTGACTACTTTTATATCTTGCCTATCGGAGATAGAAATCTCAAGCCAATTATTACAATTGTGCTCGTACGATAGAAATAGCAAGATCAGAACACACAACTACAAGACAAGTAATATCGGTCTGGCTTCACAATTCTAATGAAGTCTTTAAGTCGTTAACCTGGTTTTAAAAGAAGAAAACCAAAGGTTAAAGGAGAAACGACTCTACTTTAGAATAACTAGTATCACACAGAAGGTATGGGGATTAGGTTTCCCAGTTGCTAGAGTTGTCCCTTATATAGTCTTCAAATCAGGGTTTGCAATCAATGTTAGCTTGCTAACAAAGCATTCAATATTCATCGTTTGATGAAAACCTAATTAGATTCAAGCTAATATTTATCAACCGTTAGATAGAAAACATAGATTGTTACACACACATGTAATGCACGTTTCTAGGCTTGTGAAACCGTACTCAAACTTCGACATTAGTTGGTTCAACACCATATGATCACTTTCATATCAACCATATTCTTCTTCACCATAACTAGTCCAAATGACTCAAATGAACTAGTTAGAAAGTTTTTCAATTGCAAGGAAATATCATGTACTACACAAGACACAATCGAAGCAAAAACGATGTGATTCACTCGAATCGTTTCATGAACTATAAAGCCACGGTTTGCAATATCAGTCCTTAGTTTATTAAGATAAGTTCACAAACATTGTTTTTAGACATAACCTACTCAAGTTCGCGGACTGGGTTCGCGGACTTAAGTTCCCGGACGGAGTTCACAAAATCCAGCAGAAATTCTCGGTTTCGAGAACTACCCCAGTTCGCAGACTAGGTTCACGGACTGAAGTTCACGCACTACTCCGGTTTCACTTGATCAACAAAGTTCGCAAACTATGGTTCAAGCAATAAGAACTTATACATATATGTTTTACCACAACAATGCTTATATCCACCAATGGTTATAATGTCTAAACTCTCATTTCAATTATTGAAACATTCTCATAGGGCGTTATATAATTGTTATTCACAAACTATTTTTCGTCAGAGCAATTTCCAAAGTGATTGAAACATAACATGACTTTCGTTACTAGGTAAAGATGAACTCGGCTAAAGCGAAAGCTTTACCAACACATATTTCGAGAAATAGATAAGCGAAATATACTCAACTTGAAATGTCACATGTGCATATTCTTAGTTCATTTGCATTACAACTTTAACAACAATACTATGGTGATACTTCACTCCCCCTTAGTCAATACTCCATCTCACATGGAAACCACTCCCTCTTACATAATGATCCGAAAACCATATATATTTGTAGTGTGAACTACATATTAATTCTCCCCCTTTTTGTCAATAAAATTGGCAAAGGTACAAGAACGGGATCCTAATAAAATTTTCGAAAGAGACATTTCATGACCAAAGGTAAATGTATATTATCTTATTTAGATGCAATCATAAATCCGGAGCTAAATGCATTCATCAAGGAGTCTATAAAGATACAAGATAACCCCTATAATATTCCACAGCCGCACTCCTCATAAAGATTTGGAAATTAAGCACAAGTTCAAAAGAATTATCCCCCATAAAATGTCATTCCTGTGAGAACAACAAGAGCGAACTTAATTTCAAAAAACAGAAGTATTTCTTTTGACTCAACAAATTACATACAAGTATGAATTTGAAATCCAAAAAGAAATATTCAATCAAATTAACCGTAGGCAAACCGTGATTAACTTGACTAAATATGCTCACACAAGTAAACTTATGATGACTTAAGAAATCAATTATGGTGGGTTTGGATGTAGAATTTTAAGGGTGGAATTTATGGGTCCAGGGGATTTGGTAGAATTATATTTTCCTTCGTATGTTTGGTTGCTCGAATCCTTGGAATCACGTTTCCTACGGGATTCAATTTTCCATCAAATCCTCTATATGGAGTCCGACCCCTCCCCCCTAAGATTTGCTGGGAAACTTATCAAGAGATTTATGGACCCACTTTTTTTTAACTCTAAATCCCATATATATGTTATTTTAAGATTTGAGGGTAATGCCAAACGGTACAAAGACTTTAATACTAGAAAACTCTATAAATCCTAGGAATTTTAATTGAGTTACCAAACACACAAGGAATTTACATGAATCCCAGAAATTGTAATCCCATGGGATTATAAATTCATGGAAACGGTGAATTCTACAAACAAACCCACCATTAGATTAATCTCAAGAGAACCCATAATTAATCTAATCGAAGTACACAACTAAACTAATTACAAAAGTAATCAATCTAATTGGTGAATCTAAACATAAGATAATCTATGGAGCAATGACTAAGTTAATCATAAAATAATCAACCCCGTCAATAATGCTCAAGCGTAAGAAGTCTTATTGGAGGATCAGAATATAACCACTATGTTGTTCTTGCGAGATTAACAACACTTCTGCGAGCATCACCGCGAGTTCTTCAATAACACTTTGCGAGCGTCATAAAATAACTTAAAGGGTGATTCAAAAAATGACGTAATGGATGACGATAATCAAAACACAAGAAAAGCGTGATATTCCTGCGAGGGCTAGAACACTTGCGAGAATTGATAATATAACTGTTGCGAATATCTCGCGAATCAGATCCGAATTAAAAGGAAAACTTAGATGTCACCCACTATGTAACTACCCTATAAATAGAGAACTAATAGGTTCGAGAGAAGAGAGGTATTTTTTGAGTGTGGAGAAAATCTTGAGGAGAGAGAAAATTTAAGAGAGCGGTTGTATTCTTGATTTCTTCCATTTCTTGTTAACATTTCTGAGAATTAAATAATAAAGTGTTGTTTTTAATCTTTAAAATGTGTTAATTAGTATGAATTCTTATCAAAGGTGTAGTGTAGGATTTCCTGCAACTACATTTTGGTGCCCGAAACAGGGATTGAGTGGAAGAAAATCATAGAAAAGGGTAAGATTGGAGATAAGGATAATTCAAAATTAAAGGGATGATTGAACAAGATGGTGAAATGGATGAAGGAAGAATGAGCAGAATCAAGGAAAATTATAGATAATTGGAGTGTAATATGATAACAAGAGCAATGATCAGTAAGTTTCATGAAAATATAAGGGGAAGGATACACAAAAGAGATTTTGAAGGGAAGAAAATTATGACGGTGGAGAAGATATTACCTCTAAAGGGTTGTGAAAAGCAGAAAATCACATTTACAGTAGCAGAAATACCAAAAGAAAATTTAAATCATACATCTCCTTTGGTGATCACAATACCTGTTTTATCAATGAAAAAGAGAAAATCAATAAGATTTGTGGAAGAATGGGAAATAAATAGAACTTTGGTGGACGCAGGAAGCTCCGTGGATATAATATTTTATCATACCTTTAAGAAAATGGGATATAAGGATGAAGAGATGTCTTGTTCAACTTATCATATTCATGGCTTTGGAAAATCTTTAACAAAACCTAAAGGAGAGATAGTGGTGCAAATTCCACTAGGAGAAATAGAAACGCGAGTAACGTTGTGTGTAGTAGAAATGGAGTCACCATATAACATTCTATTGGGAAGACTATGGATACATGCAATCAAGGATGTAACATCATCGTTACATCAATGTATCAAATTTCCTATGCCCAGTGGAATTGGCAAGATTAGAGGGGATAAAGATCATGCAAAAGTATGCTTCCAAATTGAAGTGAAGAATTGTGAAGGACGTGCAGAATTGCAAAAAACTCGCAGAAAGTTGGCAAAAGAAGCAAAGAAAGAAGAAGAATTCAAGGTTTATATGATAAGAACAAAAGAAGGGAAAGGAATACCTGGCGAGATTTCACAAGAAGGGGGTGAACCTGCGAGAGATGAGAAAACTTCAACACCAATGGGAGATCCTGAAGCTAGTTATACTGCAGCAGAGCCAATAAAAGAAGTAAATGTTGGAAGTGAAGAAGAACCAAAGATGCTGCTGAAAATTGGGACTAAAATGGATGCTGATGAAGAAGAACAAACTATAAATCTGCTGCAAGAGTATAAGGACATCTTTTCATGGAATATGGATGAGATTCCTGGGATAGATCCATCAATTGCATGACATAAATTAGAAATTAATAAAGATGTGAGACCATTCAAACAAAGGATAAGAAAAATTGCAACGACATATCATTCCAAAATAGAAGAAGAATTGCAGAAGATGCTCGACACAGGAATTATAAGGCAAGCAAAATTTCCAGAATGGATCGCAAACATGGTAGTAGTAGTTCCAAAGAAAAACAAGGGGATAAGAATTTATATAGATTTTACTGACTTAAACAAAGATTGTCCCAAAGACAGTTTTCCATTACCGGATACTCCTCAACTGGTTGAATCTGCAGCGGGAAATGATAAAAAATCTTCATTGGACGGGTATAAAGGTTATAACCAAATTCCTCTCGTAGAAGAAGACCAAGAACATACTGCATTCTTCGCTCCAAGAGGGTTATATTGCTACACAAAGATGCCCTTTGGATTGCGAAATGCTGGTGCTACATATCAGAGAATGGTGGAAAAGGTGTTCGCAAAGTGGATACACAATACATTAGAAGTGTACGTAGATGACATGATAATAAAGAGTAAAGAAGCTAAAAATCATGTACAAGATTTGAAGGAGATTTTCAATCAAATCCGACTTTTCAACATCAAGGTGAATCCTGAGAAATGCATTTTTGGAGTGGCGTCTGGAATTTTTTTTTAGGGTATATTGTGTCAAAAGAAGGGATACAAGTTGATCCAGAGAAAATACAAGCAGTTAGTGATATGCCAACACCAGCAATAGTAAAGGATGTACAAAAATTGAATGGGCTCTTAGCCTCGCTAGTAAGATTCATCTCGAGGTCATCAGATAAATGCAAGAATTTTTTCAATATACTTAGGAAGGGTTCAAAGTTCAAATGGATAGATAAATGTGAGGAGGCCTTTCAGGGAGTCAAATATTATCTGATGAATGTATCTATTCTACAGAAAGCAGAACCGGGGGAAGAATTATTGATTTATCTTGCGACAACTTCATATGCATTAAGTGCAGTATTACTGCGAGTAGATCACGGAGCAGAAAAACCTATTTATTATATCAGCAAAACATTTAATACTGCAGAGAAAAATTATTCAAAGATTGAAAAGCTAATCTTGGCATTGGTCTATGCACCATTCAAACTTCGCATTTACTTCCAAGCACACAAGATAAAGGTATTAACAAAGGTACCAATTGAATCAGTAATGAAAAGTTTAAAAAGGTCTGGCATGGTTGAGAGATGGAATGCACAAGTAGGGCACTTTGAGATCCAGTATGAAGTTTTATCTTCGCCCAAGTCACAGGTTGTGGCAGATTTTTTAGCGAAATTTCCTCTAGAAGATGATGAATCTATGGAGGATATGATGGAAATAGAAGAAGAACATGGGGATCCAAAAGACTTATTAAAAGAGCCTAACATGTGGGAAATATTGGTGGATGGATCATCAAATGGGGAAGGTAATGGAGTAGGAATCATCTTTATCTCGCCAGAAGGAGATAAAATGGCTTTCTCATTCCGTTTGGAATTTGCATCCACGAATAATGAGACGGAGTATGAAGCCATGGTGCATGCTCTAAAGTTCACCATAGAGATGAATATGGAGAATGCCAGGATTACTAGTGACTCGCAGTTAGTTATTCACCAAATAAAGGGAGAATATACAACAAATGAACCATCCTTGAAGAAATATAAGAAGCTTGTCAAAGAATTGTCTGCGAGAATCCCAAGGATAAAATGGCAGCATATATCAAGAAAGGATAACAGACTTGCAGATGCTTTTGCATTTATATCCAGCATGATGACAAATCCAACTGCGAGATGCATAAAAATTCAAACACTTACATTACCTTCAGTCAACAAGGAAAAAGAATAAATAGATGTAATGGTGATAGAAAATGGCGAGGAAGAACCAAGAAGAGATGTCGCAGATTGGCGAGTAGAACTTCACGCATACTTGGAAAGAGGAGAAACACTAATGTTGATGGTGGATTTCTATTTAAAGGCTAAAATTATAAAAAGCCAATTTTTGTAAGTTGATGTCCTGCAAAGGATAAATCCTTCAGGTGATGAATATTTCTCGCCATGATAATTCATTGGAGCATGTGCAACCATCCCTGAGAATTATAACCTACCCAGAGCGGAGCATGTAGCAACCATCCCGATTTTCTGTAGGTTTACAACATTACAATTAATGCCCTACTCAAAGCCTTGTTTTCGACATGCAAACACCCATAGGATACCTGACGGCGGGTTATATTAGCCCCGTTGAACGCATGAAAGACTACCCATGTTAGTCTTACCTGCTGAAAACAAACTCAAAAATAGATCTCATCCGTCCAACTTCGCAGGCATGGTTGGACGGCCTAGATCACGTGCGGGACCGAGTAGCATGCACGTGCATGCTCACCGCCAGCCTACCTTCCTCCTGAACTGATTGGTTTCCCCATGGGATCCGTGGAAGGTGAAAATATGCTAACTCCAAGTTGCGAGCCCGCAACTTGAAGGAATTAGGGTTTCCGCAGGGCGCAACCTCCCTACTTACGACCAATGCACGGAAACGACCAACAGGCGAGACCACTGGCCGGCAACACCTGCATGCTCACCGTGGGCCCGGCTACACGGCCAACCAATCGGCTATGGTTGGTTGCAGCCGACCATCTCGAAAATCATTCCCAAAGGTATTATGCAAGGCCACTTCTAATCTCGGCCATCCGTCATCGCAGGCGTGTTTGGATGGCTTAGATCGCGCATATGGTCGCAAACCAAGCATGCACATGCTCGCTACCAACCCACCTCCCTGCTGGTATGATCGGCTTGCCTATGGGAGTCACGGACATTGGGAAACATTAGCTTGAAGGTTGGGCCCGCAAACCCTGAAATTAGGGTTTGACGACAAGTTGCGACCACGCAACTTTGGGCGGGTGTGTACGAACGACCAGGAGGCGGAATTTCAGGACGACGGTGTCTACATGCTCACCGTGGGCCCACCTCCACGGTGAACCAATCGGCCAGCTCCCCTGACTGCCATGCGTCTCGATTTTCATGCCCAAAGGTGGCATGTAAGGACACTTCTAATATCGACCATCCTTCATCGCAGGCTAGAACGGACGACCCAGATCGGTCCAATGAAATTCAACTTGACATGGGCGTGTAGATTGGCGTCCTGCTTGCCTGCAGGACCAATCGGCCCCTCCATGCATGCCTCCCAAGGCCAAAAACCGTTGGGTTGAAAGTGATGGCTTGCAAGCCTTCCAAACCCTAATCCAACGGTTATCTTCGAACGATCCTATCCGTCCATCTTCGCAGGCTGGGATGAATAGCCTAGGAAGGGAGTTAGGTGGAAAACAAGGTATCACCGTGATCACCATCCTCCACACTTCCACATGGCATAACGACATGCGACCTCCGAACAACGCCTGAACATAGCTAGTTGAGTTACTTCAACTTGCAATCTTTTCATCAAGGTTGTGTAGGCTTCAAGTATGTTAAGCATATTTAATGCACTGCATGCTTACGATATGCGCCTACAAACAACTTGATTATTTTACCTAGCACCGTTTGCTACCTTATGTGGGTCCCACGACTCACTCGAGACGTTAATCACGTCACAACTGGGGGATACAAACTGGGGTATTGGTCTGGCGGTTTACAACGTGCAGCGTGCAACATGCCATCACAAGATCGTGTCAGGGAAACATGGGAGGTTAGAGATGATAAGAGAAGTGGGAAAGCAACCGTGTGACACTAATACACAACTCCACTTCCTCCATCACTCCACTTCCTCCACTTTCCCACGAGAGACGTGATGAAGGCTTATCGACTTGTATAAATAGGTTCTCCTCCCTATTTCCAACAACACAGAAAAAACCAAGTGTTAATACCATCGTATTCAACACCCAGAGCCTACCTGAAACATTTGCTAGCCTGCTTAACCTTCTGTTAACAAGTCATAAAATAGCCTTCATCTTCATACTCTCAACACCTTCTTCGCTTCCCTCCCTAAGACCAACCTCACATCCTTCACCTGTGACCGAAACAAATCTGGAACGGCCGTGTCTTCGGTTTAGGCCAGAATTGTACAGATTATATCTCGAATCAAAAGTGCTCATCGTGCAGCACATTTTTTGAAGGTTTAAATTCACTTCTCATCCACACACACCCAAAATTACCTAAACCTGCAGAAGTAGTTTTCTCCCACAAACAACTAAGAAATAGATTAGACGCACATAAATTAAAAAGTCATGCAACAAATTATGAATTCAGAGATGGGGTATTATATCGAAAGTATTTTAATGGACCATCACTTAGATGTTTGACCCAAGAAGAAGGAGAAACAATGTTAAAAATGTTACACAGTGGAGATGCTGGTAATCATAGCGGAGAGAGATCCTTGGCGTACAAAACAAAAATACAAGGTTATTACTGGCCGTATATGCATGAAGATGCGAAGCAATTAGCGAGACATTGTGAAGATTGCCAGCGATATGGAAAAAGATACACGCGCCAGGGGTACCATTATCATCTTCAAGAAGTGTATGGCCTTTTGGAAAGTGGGGATTAGACATTGTGGGACCATTTTTACCAGGATCAGGACACAAGAGATATTTAATTGTTGTGACAGATTACTTTACCAAATGGGCAGAAGTAAAGGCAGTACAACATATTCGTGACAAGGACATATTTATATTCATATTTGAAAACATCATCTGCAGATTTGGAATTCTAGCGCAATTGGTATCTGATAATGGAAAACAGTTTGAAGGACAGAATATTGAAATGCTACTCAATGCATTTAAGATAAAATGTGGAAAATCTACTCCTTTATATCCACAAGCAAATGGTCAAGCTGAAGCCACAAATAAGACAATTGCAGATATATTAAAGAAAAAGTTAGAAGGATATCACAGAGCATGGTGCGAGCAAGTGCATAATGCTGTCTGGGCTTATAACACAACTAGAAGAGAAGCAACGGGGATGTCACCTTTTTGTTTAACATACGGGGTTGAAGCAGTATTACCAACAGAAGTCACTATTCCTACAACAAAAAAGGAGGCGTGGGAGAAGAACCTTAGTGCTGGAATGATTCTCAATGAACTTGATGCATTAGAAGAAAAGAGAGAAAAAGCTTTGCAACATATGGAAAATTATCAGCGCAGTTTATCTCGCGAGTACAACAAACGTGTTAAACAGCGAGAATTCCAGCCGGGTGATCTGGTACTGCGAGAAACACCTGAATATCAGCGAGAAAAAGATGGAAAGTTGGCGAGAAAATGGGATGGACTGTATACAAACTAATGGATCCAAAAGGTAGAGATGTTGGTCAAAGACTTGGTAGACCATGAAACAGACTATATCTAAAAAGATATTATCAATAGTCATTTGTGAGAGGCTAGATGATTTAATGAAACAAAGTAGGAATGAATGAAATAATTTTTTGCTATAATTGCGAGAAGTTTAATTGCGAGATTATTAAGAATTATAAAGATGGCGAAATTCGCTTAAGAAACACAAGAATGGGACAAACCTTTATGACGTACACCCTAGTTTGCGAATACAATTTCGCAAGATGCAAATGTAAGACCTAAAGTACGTCATACAAGGGGGTATCACTTGCATGATTCAGGGAAAGGTTATACCGCTGATGGAACCTGAGTCATGGAGATTGGGGTTATAGAAAACCTATCCAAGAGAGATAACTTGGATTTCCAACTATATAAGGTTATACCCTGGTTGGACAACCGAGAGTCTCTCCTAAGGAGTGAAGAGTATGACCAAGGAGCCGAGGTACACGGTTGAGCCAAGGGTTCCCGGGGCGTATGAAACTACCCTGGTCATTCTTGGAAAGTCTTGGCTATGATGCACTCGGCCTGAAGAAAACCCCACTTAAGGTGCAGTCTCATAACTATAAGCTATATAGGCATAAAGGATAAGAGGCTGCGAAAACAACTGGTTGCTTCTAGGACTGGATGGGAGGATCTAGTCTTGTATGGAAGAAGTACGTCTCCTTGAAGGGGAAACCAGGGGGGAGATAAGGGCGACACCCTCCATTAGGGAGCTCGTAAGTGTCTTAAGACGACAATGTCATGGGGATTTATGTTCGCAAGAACATTTAGGCCTGTCATATTGTCGCGTGACGAATATTCTACAGAGGCAACAAGCCATGAGAAAAAATTAAGATGAAATCAATGGTTTTTTACATGAAAGTGTAAAGACGTCCTGCGATTTCATCGCAAGACGACAATGTCATAAGACTTTTTTCTCGCAAGGGAACTTAGACTTGTCGTATTATTGCAGAATAATGAAAGAATAAAGTTAAGGCAAGATCAATGGGTTGTTACATAAAAATGTAAGAACGTCCTGCGATTTTGTCGCAGAAACAAAAACATTGGCGAAATAAGACCTTTAATTAAGAAGGCATAATAAGACCAATAGAATGATTATACCAATTAACTAATTTATTTTGCAGGAAAAATTTGAAAATTACAAGGAAGATTATGAGGGGAAAATATGGGAATTATTAAATAATACTTCATTATCTTCCTTGCGAATATTCAAAATAACAAGAGCATAACTGAGTTTAAAAGTAGATGTCAAGGTTACATAAAGGAATATCACTCGCGAGATAAAGAAATATAAGATAGCACAGACAAAACTCAGATTCAAGGATTGGTCTCGCCAGCTTCATTATCTTTGCTGGTATTCTCATATTCAGCAGTATCATTCTTCTTGGATTGAGCTTCATCATCTTTTCCGGTATTATCTTCTTCAACAGTATTATTCTTCTCAACCTGAGCTTCTTCTTCATTCAGTTTTTCACCAGTAATCGCTTCATCACCAGTAGCTGTTTCTTTAGGAGGATTTTTTTCTTCTGATGAGTCTTCATGATAAATATCTTCTTCACCACTAGGATAGGTTAAATCCTCATCCATAGGAATGGGAATTTCATCATCATCTACTTCCATAGGATTGACTTTTGTAGGAGGCAGATAATGTGATATTAGAATATTATTCACAAGACCTTCAGCGCTAAGATGGGCCTTTCAAAGAAAAGATTTATCGCGATTCCTAATTTCCATATTCTTGAAATATTCAAGATAGTCATTTTTTTTTCTGCTTGATCGCGAACGTCAACAAGGTGATTAGTGAGCGCTTTATTTTCTTTGCGAGTTTTATCCAATTTCCCAGTTAAATCAGAAATGGTAGACTGAAGACTTTTTTCAGATTCTGCGAGAAAAACAAATAAACAAGAAATATATTAGACAAAGTTTTTGCGAGAAATGAAGAAGAGAAATGTAGCGGAAGAATTAATAATTATAGTAGTCAAAATAACTACCTTCCTTATGCGAGGTTATGTTTTGAATTAGTCTAAAGAAACAATTCTCCCATTGATTCATGGCGTCATCAAATTTATCCCCAACTATACCTTTCAAGCAAGATTTTATATTTTCTTCTCTAGAAAGGAGATAAGTATTTTCTTTTGTTAATGAGGAACAAGATTCTTTCAGTTGAGAACAACGCTCTTTGAGTTTCTGGCTTTTATACTTAGATCTATTCTACCTTTGATAAGTTTATCTTTTTCTGCGGCAGATGATTCAGCCATTTCTTTAAGTTCCTCTTTTAATGAGCGAAGGGATTGTTCTTGATTATCGCATACTTTATGAAGAATACATAATTCCTGCGAGGAGATCGCCATCATACTAGAAAAACTACGTTTTTCTCGAGACAAAGACTCATTTTCATCTGATAAAGATTTCATCGCCAAATTAGCTTGAGTTAGCGAATATAAAAGGCGAGTGATTTCGCTACTTATAAAAATTTTCTCTTGAACTAATTGGTTATTCTCATTAGTAAGGTTATCTATTTGATCGATTGAGTATGTGTGAAGAATATCTAATCTATTAAATTGGTCCATCTAAGACTCTTTCTCAACGCGGGCTTCTTCATCAACAGATTCACATTAAAATATCTTCATTAATCGATTCCAATTTGAAACTAAGTATGCAAATCAAATTTATAAAAGGAAATTGAGTATATAAAAACTATAAACACTCAGTAAGAAACAAAGACACAAAGGAAGAAAAATAATACATTTCATCTCGTCATTTTTACCGCGAAGATTCTCTCAGTCCAATAAAGAGTTGCGAAGTTTTTGATCAAGAATTTCACATTCTGAAGTTTTGATCTGGAGACTTCTCTTCAAAGCACTAATTTCACTTTCTAGGGATGCTTGCTAAGTAGACTGACAAAAACCAAAACATTTACTTAAAGTCGCACAACCATCCTGTTTAATAGGATCAGTAGAAGACTTCCTAGCGTCATCTAAAATCTCAGCCAATACTTGAAAAGCAGCATCTACTCCAACTGATATTTCTTTAGGAGAAGGACGAGGTGTAGAAGAAGAAGTTTCAGTAAGGTCTAGTTGAAAATTCGTATCACTCGAAATAGGTGGGATAGAAACAGATTTAATTGGAGAAGAAGCTTCATTTACCACAGTCTCAAAAATCTCACTTATTGGGGGATTAGTGGTAATGGGGATATTGGTATTGATATTCTCGCAAGGAGTGGATGAAGGTTCAAGTTGAAAAGGTGTAGAAGCAGGACTTGCAGTTGTAAATTCGGGAAAATGAAAGCCAACATCAATGGCTTTAACATGGCGAGGATGCTTGGGAGGTTTAACAATATTTTCATTACCCTGCGAATAATAACTTAGATAAGAAACAGAGGCAACAATATTGTTATTCAGAAAATAAATGTTTCTTACTACCTTATCATCCGCAGGTCTCTTTTTCTTTTCAGCAAGCTTTTTTTGAGGATTTTTAGGGTTAGGGTTTTGAACCACAAACCGAGTGTTCGATGTATTCTCATTGAAAATAAAACACAATATGGGAATTATAGAAGAATCAAATGTGGCATAAGAGCAAATAATATGGATAAACAAGGTTCAGATAAGAACACATACCTTGGGGATTCCATTAAAATAGTAGCAGGAGGAGTTGTAGAAGAAAAAAGTTGCAGACAAGGAGATGGAGAAGACGAAGAAATAAAGAAAAAGAAGGGATTTCTTCATTGGGATACCCCTTTTATAGGTGAAAGAATGTTGACCAGATAACAAAAGGGTAACCGGTAATAAAATGGAATATTCGACACGTGTAAACGGTTATGCTTAGTTTGTGGAACTTTGTCGGGAAAAGAAGATGAAAAAAAACTAGTAGCTGCGGCACTTCAATTCTCAAGATCTTTCCTTCTTCGCAGAAAAGACATGAGAAGAGGCAAGATGTAGGATCAGAATATAGCCACTATGCTTTTCTTGCGAGATTAACAACACTTCTGCGAGCATCACCACGAGTTCTTCAATAACACTTTTCGAGCGTCATAAAATAACTTAAAGGGTGATTCAAGAAATGACGTAATGGATGACGACAATCAAAACACAAGAAAAGCGTGATATTCCTGCGAGGGATAGAACACTATCAAAAATTGATAATATAGCTGTTGCGAATATCTCGTGAATCAGATCCGAATTAAAAGGAAAACTTAGCTGTCACCCACTATGTAACTTCCCTATAAATAGAGAACTAATAGGTTCGAAGAATAAACACCTTCGTAACATCTTCTCAGTTTCTTGTTTTATCGACAGAGAGGAGTCATAAGAGGTGGGATATGAGAAGTTGTAATTTTTTTCATATTCCACGAATCCAAAAACTTGATATATTCTGAGACTTCCTCATCAACATCTCTATCAATATCTGAATCACCTTCATCATAAAGTTAATCCAACTATTCTTCTAGGAGAGTTTCCCAATCAACAGATTTTACATTAAAAGAATGTTTAGATACTGATTTAGATGTGACAGTTTTATCAGGTGAATCCAAGCTTTTAGGCTCATCTGGTAATTTCTGAACTGGTACGTTATTTGAGATATCACCTCTGTCCATATAGTTAGATCGCTACAAACACAGACTTGTAAGGTCTTGAACGTGTTTTCCTTCTCTGATACCAATTGAAAAAGCATGGGTCTAACAACCACACCCAATATTTCGATTAGCAATCTGCATGGACAAACTCCGAGTTACTTTCTAGAGAACCAACTAGACAGTCAGACTCAATCAATAGAAAATATCTCAAGGAGTTATTATGTCTCTCACTTGATTTCATCTTTACTCAAGCAAATAGAAATCTGCGAGTCTTTATCAAATACAGGGAGATAACTTGGATGGTGTAAAAAACCAATATCCAAGTGTCAATCAATTTAAATCAACAACCAAATAAGGTCGGATATTCTAATTGATTGAATAACGCACAACCTGTATTATTTCAATTTAATAACAAAATATAATGCGGAAAATAAATAACACAAACACCAGAATTTTGTTAACGATAAAAACGCAAATGCAAAAAATCCCCGGGACCTAGTCCAGATTAAACATACACTGTATTAAGCCGTTACAGAAACTAGCCTACTCAAATATAACTTTGGTCTGGACTGTAGTTGAACCCCAACCAATCTCACACTGATCCAAGGTATAGTTATGCTCCTATGTCTCTAATCCCAGTAGGATACTATGTACTTGATTCCCTTAGTTGATCTCACCCACAACCAAGAGTTGGTACGACCCAAAGTCGAAGACTTTAATAAACAAATATGTATCACACAAAAAAGTCTACGGTAATATATAAGTACGTCTCCCACGAATATACCTACGAGTTTTGTTCTGTCTTTTGATAAATCAAGGAGAACAGGAACCAATTGATAAAACCAGACTTACATTCCCGAAGAACAACTCAGCCTTATCAATCAGCTCACAATAAACTTAATCGACGCAGCTCACAATATTGAGGAATCACAAACGATGAGACGAAGTGTTTGTGAATAATTTTATATATTTCCTATCGGAGATTGAAATCTCAAGATAATTATTATAATTATACTCGTATGATAGAAACAGCAAGATCAGATCATACAACTAACAAAAAAGTAGTATCGGTCTGGCTTCACAATCCCAATGAAATCTTTAAGTTGTTAACCTGGTTTTAGAAGAAGAAAACCAAAGGTTAAAGGAGAAAATACTCTAGCTTAGAACAACTAGTATCACACAGAAGGTGTGGGGATTAGGTTTCCCAGTTGCTAGAGTTTTCCTCTTATATAGTCTTCAAATCAGGGTTTGCAATTAATGTTAGCTTGTTAACAAAGCATTCAATATTCACCATTTGATGAAAACCTGATTAGATTCAAGCTAATATTTATCAACCGTTAGATAGAAAACATAGCTTGTTACACACACATGTAATGCACGTTTCTAGGCTTATGTAATCGTACCCAAACTTGTACATTAGTTGGTTCAATAATAGTTAACCAAATGGTTATCCATATGATCACTTTCATATGAACCATATTCTTCTTCACCATAACTAGTCCAAATGACTCAAATGAACTAGTTAGAGAGTTGTTCAATTGCAAGGAAATCTCATGTAATACACAAGACACAATCGAAGCAAAAATGATGTGATTCACTCGAATCGTTTCATAAACTATAAAGCCACTGTTTGCAATAGCATTCCTTAGTTTATTAAGATAAGTTCACAAACATCGTTTTTAGACATAACCTACTCAAATTCGCGGACTGGGTTCGCGGACTTAAGTTCGTGGATAGAGTTCACAAACTCCAGCAGAAATTCTCGGTTTCGAGAACTACGCCAGTTCGCGGACTGGGTTCGCGGACTGAAGTTCACACACTACTCCGGTTTCAGTTGATTAACAAAGTTCACAAACTTCGGTTCAAGCAATAAGGACTTATACATATATGTGTTACCACAACAATTCTTATATCCTCCAATAGTTATAATGTCTAAACTCTCATTTCAATCATTGAAACATTCTCGGAGGGCGTTATGTAGTTGTTATTCACAAACTATTTTTCGTCAGAGTAATTTCCAAAGTGATTGAAACATAACATGACTTTCGTCACTAGGTAAAGATGAACTTGGCTAAAGCGAAAGCTTTACCAACACATATTTTGAGAAATAGATAAGCGAGATATACTTAGGTCGAAATTTCCACATGCGTATAATCTAAGTCTATATAGAAAAATAACTTTTGTCTCAAGATAGGAGATAGAGTAGATAGATTTTTGAATGATAGATAAGTTCAAGTCTACACATACCTTTTAGTCGATGAAGATTCACTGGTTCCTTGAGTAGGTCTTCATCTTGTATGATGATCTCCATGGAGTTCTTGAGCTCAACTACACTTTCTATCCTAGTCCGAGACCTTAGCTATAGTATACTAGAAATCAAGACTTATAATTTTGATCACTAACATTGACAAACATGCTTGAGATAGCAACACATGCGAGTTCGACCGAGCAATGATCTAATAATCTCCCCCTTTGTCAATTTTAGTGGCAAAACTATTAATACATAAGGAATACAAAAAATATATAAATAAACTTTGTAGCTCCTATTGCACATGTCGTCTAATCTTCAACATTACTCGCAATCTTCATCACTTCCAAGTAGTACAATGATCCCAAAGGTTGTAAGTTTAACATCATCATTGTTGAAAATCCATAGTTATAACAATGATAAAACATGAGTTCTCAATCATTGTTATACAACGTCATAATATCATTACTGAGCGTCAAAGTTCAATCGCATCACAACTTTAACAACAATACTATGTTGATACTTGACTCCCCCTTATTCAATACTCCATCTCACATGGAAACCACTCCCCCTTACATAATGATCCAAAAACCATATGTATTTGTAATGTGAACTACATATTATTTCTCCCCCTTTTTGTCAATAAAATTGGCAAATGTACAAGAACAGGATCCTAATGAAATTTTCGAAAGAGATATTTCATGACCAAAGGTAAATGTATATCATCTTATTTAGATGCAATCATAAAGCCAAAGATAAATTCATTCATCAAGGGGTCTATAAAGATACAAGATAACCCCTATAATATTCCACAACCGCACTCCCCACAAAGATTTGGTAATTAAGCACAAGTTCAAAAGAACTCTCCCCCCATAAAATGTCATTACTGAGAGAAAAACAAGAGCGAACTTAATTTCAAAAGAAAAGAAGTATTTATTTGGACTCAACAAATTACATACAAGTATGAATTTGAAATCCAAAAAAAAATATTCAATCAAATTAACCGTAGGTGAACCGTGATTAACTTGACTAAATATGCTCACACAAGTAAACTTACGGAGACTTAAGAAATCAATTAGATTAATCACAAGAGAACCCATAATTAATCTAATCGAAGTACACAACTAAACTAATCACAAAAGTAATCAATTTAATTGGCCAAGCTCAACATAAGAGAATCTATGGAGCAATGACTAAGTTAATCATAAAATAATCAACCCCGTCAATAATGCTCAAACATAAGAAGTCTTATGGAGACAAAAAACTAAATAACCACACAATATGATTAATTTAGTTTACCATGCTCGACATAAAGTACATTACGGAAAAAAAACTAAGCTAATCATAAAATAATCTACTTTGGTTGTTCTCGTGCTCAACATAAGACACTTTATGGAACAACACAGTATTTACACAAAGATTGTGGATCGGAGATCGACCTTATACTGTGGAATAAACAAGGAATCATTCTATTTACCATCACCATTTGCACAATGACATACAATAGACATAATCCATGAATCACAAAATATTTTAACCTATCTTATATCAATGATTGACAATATAGGCTTAATTTTTGTGTTTGTCAAAAGTCTATTCATTCTTTTATCAATACTTGCATATCAATTCACGAACGACTTTACTTTTGACAAAGTATGGGACAATCAAGTTCTCGGACGTAAACACATATATCCCATAACAATATTGAAATATATTAAACCATAAAGATTAATACTACAAAATTCATCTTCCAAACAAGTTTAGAATTTAAACCAATAAATCTAATGGCAAGAAGATGAAAACTTTGGACATAGCTATGTGTAATCATAATAATGGTTATTCCAAACACTAGTTATTCTTATAAACATAATAAGAAAAATAGAAGATATACTAGTCAAACTAAACCCGATTAAAAAATAAAGATTGAACAAGAATAAGTTCATCAGATGCTTTCTTTGGTTCGCTCTTCAGAAACTCAAGATTCCTTGTTGCAATTCCGAGTTGTTCACTAATGACTTCAAAATCTTGAAGAATATTTCCTACCAGTTGTGACGATATCTGAACTGGTATCTTGTTTTCATGATCAATAGCCTGATGGAAAATTATGAAAACAGGGTCTTCATGAAGCTCGATTGTCTTTCCCTCCTTGATCACATCGTTGTTGTTTCTCTCCATTGTGCTTAAGAATTCAGTATAATCTTTTTAACCTAATAGAGCAAGGTAGCAATTAATTACATATATATATAAGGAGGTTCATAAACAAACCCTAGGCAACATGATATCCGTGGGTCTTACGAACGTGCACCTTTAGTGATAGATGACCAAAATGTGGAGAAGCAAGCAAACAGTAGAGGGATGGTTCAACAAGAAATTCTCTCCCATAAGCAATAGAACAACCTTCAAAAACGGACTCAAAATAATTTTTGGAGATCAACACAAGAAGGTCATACACCTTTGATAGCTTTCTTAAGACACTTTCTTGAGAACACAGAGCATCATTCTTATCCCAAATGAAACATGCTACATGAAGCAGCCATGGTGTATTAGGATGAGAATTTTTCTCATCATTATTGACTTATTCTTTCAACAAAATTGAAGAAGTTTTACTAGGAGAGGAACAAGGAGTACCAGAATCAACAACCTTCCATGTTTTTTTTGATGCCCCGTTTTAGTCTGTTTATGCTTATCTTAATTTCTGAGACTCGATTATTAATATGTAAAGAATCCGGGACTAAACCTTTGGATTTGCAGCCTTCTTTAAGGAGGGATGAGGAGCTTGACCCTTTCTTATGTCTCATATGCCTTTTTCTCTTTTCAGTGTTGCTGGGAAAGTCAGTTACCCTTCTACTACTGAATTTCAGAGCATTGCTCGGTCAAACTCGCATGCATTGCTATCTCAAGCATGTTTGTCAATGATAGTGATCAAAACTATAAAGTCTTGATTTCTAGTCTACTATAGCCAAGATCTCGGACTAGGATAAAAAGTATAGTTGAGCTCAAGACTCCATGGAGATCACCATACAAGACGAAGGACTACTCAAGGAACCAGTGGATCTTCATCGACTAAAAGGTATATGGAGACTTGAACTTATCTATCACTCAAAAGTATATCTACTCTATCTCCTATCTTGAGATAAAAGTCGTTTTACTATATAGACTAAGAATATGCACATGTGACATTTCGAGATGAGTTTATCTCGCTTATCTATTTCTCAAAATGGTGTTGGTAAAGATTTTTGTTTAGCCAAGTTCATCTTTTCCTAGTGACGAAAGTCATGTTAAGTTTCAATCATCTTGGAAATCGCTCTGACGAAAAATAGTTTGTGAATAACAACTATATAACGCCCTCTGAGAATGTTTCGATGATTGAAATGAGAGTTTAGACTATATAACCATTAGGGGATATAAACATTATTGTGGCAACACATATATGTATAAGTCCTTAGCACTTGAACCGAAGATTGCGAATTTTGTTGATCAAGTGGAACCGGAACGTGAGCAGCAACTCATTCCGCGAACCCAGTCTGCGAACTGGCGTAGTTCTCGAACTCGAGAATTTCTGCAGTGCACGAACTGACTGAAGCTCTCGAACCCGAGAATTTCTGCTGGAGTTTATAACTACAACTAGTTAGCTTGAGTCGGCGAACTCAGTCCGCGAACTCAAGAGGTTATGTCTGAAAACGTTGTTCGTGAACTTATTCTAAATTACTAAGGAATGCTTTTGCGAACCGTGGCTTTATAGTTCATGATTAATGATTCGAGTAAACCACATCATTTTTAATTCAATTGTGTCTCTTGTAATACTTGGGATCTCATAGCAATTAAATAACTCTCTAACTAGTTCATTGGAGTCATTTGAACTAGTTATGGTGAAGAAGAATATGGTTGGTATGAAAGTTATCATTTGGCTATCCATTTTGGTTAACTAGTTGTGAACCAACCATTGTACACGTTTGGGTACGGTTACACAAACCCAAAATAGTCAAGTACATGTGTGTATGGCAAGCTAAGTTTTCGATATAATGGTTGAGAAATATTAGCTCGTATCTAATCAGGTTTTCATATAACAGTGAATATTGAATGCTTTGTTACTAAGATAACATTGATCGCAAACCCTGATTTGAAAGACTATATAAGGAGAACTTTAGCCATTGGAAAAACTAATCCCCACACATCTTTCTTGTGTGATACTAGTTTTATCTAAGCTAGAGTCGATCTCCATTAACCCTTGAGTTTTCTCTATAAATTCGGGTTAACGACTTAAAGACTTCATTGGGATTGTGAAGCCAGACCGATACTACTTTCATCGTAGTTGTGTAATCTGATCTTGCTCTTTCTATCGTACGAGTACAATTGTAATAATTGGCTTGATAATTCTATCTCCGATAAGCAAGATAAAAGTAGTCACAAACATCTTCGTCTCATTGTTTGTGATTCCTCAATAATCTTCTTCGCTGCGCTGATTAAGTTTATTGTGAGGTGATTGATGAAACTGAGTTGTTCTTCGGGAATATAAGTCTGGTTTTATCAATTGGTTCCTGTTCACCTTGATTTATCAAAAGACGGAACAAAAATTGTAGGTTTATTCGTGGGAAACGAATTTATCTATTATCTGTAGACTTTTCTGTGTGAGACAGATTTTTTTATTCAAGTCTTCGACTTTGGGTCGTAGCAATTCTTGGTTGTGGGTGAGATCAGCTAAGGGAATCAAGTGCGCATTATCCTGCTAGGATCAGAGGCGTAGGAGCATAACTGTACCTTAGATCAGTGTGAAATTGGTTTGGGTTCAACTACAGTCCAGACCAAAGTTAGCTTGGAGTAGGCTAGTGTCTGTAGCATCTTAATACAGTGTATGTTTAATCTGGACTAGGTCCTGGGGTTTTTCTGCATTTGCGGTTTTCTCGTTAACAAAATTATGGTATCTGTGTTATTTCTTTTCCGCGTTATATTTTGTTATATAATTGAAATAATACAGGTTGTGCGTTGTTCAATCAATTAGAATATCCGACCATTTTTGGTTGTTGATTTAAATTGATTGACACTTGGATATTGGTCTTTGGTACCATCCAAGTTACCCCTCTTTGATTGGACTCGTGAATTGTATTTACTTGAGTAAATTAAATCGAGAGATTGAGATAATAAATCTGTAGTTGCAGGAAAACCTACACTACACCCCTTGCCAGAATCCACAATTATCAACACATATTTAAAAATTAAGAACAACACTTTATTGATTAATTCTCAGAAATGTTACAAGAAAGGGAAGAAATCAAGAATACAACCCCTCATAAGAGTTTTCTCTCTCCTTAAAACTCTCCCATGACTACAAAATGGATCTCTCCCCTTTCTGAATCTACTGGGTCTCTTTATATAGGGTAGTTACATAATGGATGACAACTAATCTGTCCAATAATTTTGGATCTGATTCGCGATTTCTCGCAGAAGTGATAATGTTAATTCTCGCAGATAATATAGCTCTCGCAGAATGGTCATATTCTTCTCATGTTTCAACTATCGTCATCTTCCACGCCATTCTTTGAGTCATTCTGCGACACTCGCAATATGTTGTTGAAGAACTCGCAGATAAATTCGTAGAAGTGTTGTAAATATCGCAGGAATAATATCATGGCGATATTCTGGTCCTACATGTTGCCTCTTCTCATGTCTTTTCTGCAAATGGGAAAAGATCATGAGAATTAAAATACCGCAGCTACCCATTTTTTCATCTTCTTCCTCCGACAAAGCTCCGTAAATTGAGTATAACCGCCTATACGTGACGAAAATTCCCCTTTTTTACCGGTTAATCCTTTATTATCCGGTTACCTTCTGTCTATAAAAGAGAAAACTTGTTAAAGAAATATTCTTCTTCTTTTACTTCTTCATCTTCTTCACCTCTTCGTCTTTTGCAAGCTTTTCCCGTCTGCAACTTTCTTCTTCTGCAGATTCACCTGCTGCTGCTTTAATGGAACCACCAAGGTATGTGTTCTTTTACTAAACTCGATTTTTCTTGACTGAATTATGTTCATCCATATTATTTGATCCTTTCTACCCGAATCTTCATAATTCCCATACTGTGTTTTTCTTTTCAGTGAAACTACTTCTAACACCCGGTTTGTGGTCCAAAACCCTAATCTTCTCAAAGATTCGTAGAAAAAGCTCGCTCAAAAGAAAAGGAAGCCTGCGAGTCATAAGGTAGTAAGAAACATTTGTTCTCTTAATAACAATATTGGTGCCTCTGTTTCTTATCTAGATTATTATTCGCAGGGTGATAAAAATACTGTTAAGCCTCGCAAGAAATTTCGCCAATCCAAAGCTATTGATATTGACATTGTCATTCCTAAATTTACATCAACGAGTTCTGTTTCTACAACCTCGCAAATGGAACCTTCATCCTCAATCTGCGAGAATACCATTACCAATATCCTTGTCTCAACGGATCTTCTGACAAATGAAACTCTTAAAGCTGTTGTGAACAAAACTTCTTCCTCTCCCATTTCACTTCCAACTGTTACTTTTCCAGACACTCCATCTTATGGTGATGCAACTATCGCAAATGATTCAAATCTCCAACTCGCCATCATTACCACTTCATCTTCTGCACCTCCCTCCTTTCCTAAAGAAGCATCGGTAGGGGTTGATGCTGCTTTTAAAGTCTTATCCGACATTTTAGATGATGTTAGGAAATCTTCTACTGACCCTTTCAAATATGATGTCTGCGAGACTCTACTCAAATATTTTGGTTCTGACCGAACTGCTTCGGGAGCATCTTTAGAAAATGAAGTTGAAGCTCTAAAGAGAAGTCTCCAAGCCAAGACTTCAGAATGTGATATTCTTGACCACAAGCTTCGCAACTCTTTACTGGATTGTGAAAATCTTCGCGGTAAAAACAAGGAGATAAAAGGTATACTTCCCCTGCCTCTCCCTCTAGTTTATCTGTTCTAGTAAATTTTTTATTTTTTTTCTGTACTCAATTCCCTTTTAAATATTATGTTTGCATATTTAGCTTTAAATCAGAATCGATTAATGGAGATATTTCAATTTGAGTCTATTGCTGAGGAATCCCACGTTGAGAGAGATTCTTGGATGGATCAATATAATAGATTAGATAATCTCCACACATATTCGATCGATCAAATAGATAATCTTACCAATGAGAATGGCCAATTAGTGCAAAGACAAAATCTATTAAGTGGCGAAGTTACTCGCCTCTCATATTTGTTAACCTAAGCTAATTTGGCGATGGAATCTTTATCAGATGAAAACAAAACTTTGTCTCAGGAGAAACGTAATTTTTAGAACTTGATGGCGATTTCCTCGCAACAATTAAGAATTCTTCAAAAATTGTGCGATAATCAAGAGCAATCTCTTCGTTTGCTAAAAGATGAACTAAAGGAAGTAACCGAATCATCTGCCGCTGAAAAGGATAAGCTTATCAAAGGTAGAATAGCTCTAAGTATAAAAGCCAGTAAACTCAAAGAGCAGTATTCCCAATTAAAAGAATCCTACTCCTAATTAGCAAAATAAAATAACCATCTCCTTTCCAAAGAAGAAAAAAATAAAATCTCTCCTGAAGGGTATAGTTGGAGATATATTTGATGATGCCATGAACCATTGGGAAGACTGCTGCTTAGCACTAGTTCAAATCTTAACTTCGCAAAAGGAAGGTAGTCATTTTGAATGCCTTAATTATTAATTTCTCTGTAAAATTTCTTTATTATAATTCTTGCGAGATCTTTAGCTGAATATCTTTAATTGTTTTTCTCGCAGATTCTGAAAATAGTCTTAATTCTACCATCTCTGATCTGACTGAAAAATTGGCTAATATTCGCAAAGAAAATGGAATACTCACTTCTCATCTTGTTCAAGCTCGCGATTGAGAAGAAAGAAGATATGACTATCTTGAATACTTCAAGAATATGGAGATTAGAAATCGCGATAGAGGTTTCCTTCGCAAGGTTCATCTTAGTGCTGAAGTTCTTGTGAATGACATTATGATATCCAAATCTCTTTCCCCTGTATCTGTCAAGCCTCTAGAAGTAGACAATGATGAAATTCCTCTTCCTATGGACAATGATCTAATTTATGCCAGCGGTGAAGAAGATACTTCTCAAGAAGACCCAACAGAAGAAGAGAAAATCCCTCCTAGAAAAGTAGCTATTGGTGGTGAAGTAATTGTTGGTGAAGAGTTAGGAGAAAAAGAAGCTTGAATCAATCGTAACGAGAAGAATACTGGTGAAGTTGATAACACTGGCAAGAATAATGAAATTGGCGAAACCAATTCTGAAGCTTGAGTTTTGTTCTTGTTTTCCTTTATTTCTTCTTTCTTGCGAGTAATGTACTTTTATGCAACTTCGGAATTCAATTATATTTATGTTATTTTGAATATTCCCAAGAAAGATAATGATATTTTATTTATCAATTCCCATACTTGCCCCTCATTATCTTTCTTGTGTCGAACATGTGTTTCCTGCATTTTCTCCTTGCGAGTAATGTTGTGGATAATTCTGCGATATTATGGATAGTGCTGCGAAATTATGTATTTTGCTGCGAAATTATAAATAATACTTCTGAAAAATTATGAATAATATTCCTAAGAAATTCTAAATAATACTTGTTTCTCATTATCTCTCTCGTGATGAACAAATATTTCTTGCATGTTTAAAAGAAAATAGTCAATGTTTATAATTATTCTGTTGGTCTTATTTTGCCTTCCTAGTTAAAGTCTTATTTTGCCAATTTTTTGTGTCTGCGATAAAATCGCAGGACGTCCTTACATTTGTATGTAAAAACCCATTGATCTTGCCTTATCCGTGTTTTGTAAATTTCTCTGCGATAATATGACAAGTCTAAGCTCCCTTGCGAGTATAAGGCCTCATGACATTGTTGTCTTGCGATGAAATCGCAGGATGTTTTTACACTTTCA
>JAJJWX010003905.1:0-312162 GCA_023529315.1 Papaver bracteatum
TGTTGTAGGAGAAATATAGAGAAGAAAGAGATCTTATTCATTAGATATCAATGTAGTATTACATAGGAATAAGCCTCTATTTATAGGCTAGAGTATCAACCACAGTTATATATAGATGGGTCCGCACACATGGGCCAAAAGGCCTACAACACTCCCCTTGTGGCGGTCCAATAATAGGGCTTCATATGTAGTGCTTCAAATGTAGTTCTTCAAATGTCGTTGTCTCCTTGATGACAATCAAAAATCAATTTCCGCATTAAAACTTTGACAAGGAAAAACCATTAGGATAAAACCTTAGTACATCTCTTCACATGTAGTAATTCGCATGTTGTCTCGTACTTTACATGTAGTTAATCATATGCAATACGATCTTCAAAGATCAATGAGTCTAAGTTAATTTCCTCGTTAAAACTTTGTCGGGGAAAACCCGTAGGGACAAAAGCACGAACTAAAGAAAAAAGTACAATATTAAAAACTTAGAACATAGTTGGATCGTATACGTTACCTCATTAAAACCTTGACAAGGAAAACCCAGTGATGGGATAAAACCTTGATGAAGGAAAAGAGTACAACGTGATAGATGCAAGTAAAGGTGATATATTTGGAGATGATCACTTTGTTCCATTGAAGTTGACTAGTTGCTTCACAACTCTAAGGCGAGAAAATCACGTGTGGAAAGACAATAGCCTTAGTTGGGAAATTACATTCCCGGTGTTTGTTGTTGTCTCATTAAAAACCTTTTGAGAAACAAAACCATATGGGAAAAATTAACCTGGTGAAGAAAAAGAGTTCAACACACCATTAGATGTTTCTTGATGTCGGGAAAATTTTCATTAGTCTAATGAGTCAAAAGGAGTTTATCAAACTTTACTTTGGTGACTTGAACATTTATAAAACCATGTTGTTGATTCTAGAAGTTACGTTGTTTAACGAGACTATCGCATTTCATTTCTTTGATTCAGATATTTTCAATAATATCAAAACGATCTTTATATCTTCAACGTTCAACATACTTGATGTTTTAGTGTTGCCTCGCTAAAAACCTTGTCGAGTAACAAAACCCTTTGGGAAAAACTATTCTCGATCGAAGGGGAAAAGAGTACAACATCTTCAATTTCGAAGTAAAATATGTCAACATCATATCCTTGGATCCCTCCCCCGATGTCGGCATCTCATGATTTCTTTGAGTTGTTGACGCAGGTTCCTTTAGTCATGTATTTTCTAAAACGGGATATTGGTAATGACTTAGAAAATTGTCTACCATATCTCCCTCTAATTACTTTCGTTGGGAGAAGAGATTATTGTTCCTTCATAATCAACAACTTTTGGATTGCACTTTCATTAGCATTCCTTTTATATCTTTGTAGGGATAAAACAAATTTATGTCAATGGTTACTTTTAAGTACATGATTACATTCATTATACCATTCCAATGGCGTTACGTTGCGTCGGAGCTATATCTAGCTAACAAGTTCCTTGAGGATGTAACATTTGAGTACATTATTATACTAAGTACAATAATGCATCTATTGTACTTAGATAATGAAATTCATCTCAACACATCTTCGTCATATTCCTTTAGACCCGAAATGGTTATTTACTTATATTTGAACCTCGACTAAACATGGGATTGCTATCGGGATGCATGTCTTTGTTAAATTTCTTGACAACTTTAGACATATGCAAACCGGTGGAATAATATACCACAAGCTCAGTATTCGATCGAGCTTTCCCTAGATTTTTCATCTCAAATTTGGATTTTAAATAGATTTTAAGGTCTCTTATTACATCAAGAGTACACATCATATCTGTACCATCAACATAAATAGCTACAATTCCAAATCAGGAACTTTGTTATGAATACGATGGAAAAATAACTTACTTGTCTATCCCTCCAAATCAAATAGCCACTTAGGGACGGTATACCACATCCACTTTGATTGCTTGAATCTATAAGTGAGCGTTATCTAATTGTAAAACGCACTATGTGGTTTAGAGTCATTTGATTTGGGAAACAAAAGTATATCAAATACTTTTGTAAATATCTTTTATCTCTTGATTCTTTTAGAGATACGTAAAAACCACATACATATGCTGCATTTCAAGTCCTTTTGAAATTACCAAGCTAACTAAGTAGCAAAATGCTATAATGCTCATTACAACAAAGTAAACAATTCCAGGGCTTTGTGAGATACCTCGCGCCACAAGGAGAGTCTTTATACTTTTAAGACTGCTTTCTTCTCATTATGCTTATGAAAAATTAATCATGTATGTCCAATAGGCTTTACACTTGGTTGGTTAGCACTACCACACCAAATACCTATATATTTGTCAAAGAACCAAGTTCTACCGGATTGTATAGGCCAAATATGCTATTTATTTGAAATTAATCAAAACAAAGCATGGTTCGATCTCATTGTGCTCTACTTATGGAGCAACTATTTATGGATTATATCATTATTGTGCACGCATGATCCTTCCATTGACTCATATGCATTCTCATAATCCGTCAGGATTTCATTGTTCTCTGGAATCATTTAAAACTTCGGACGTCCTCCAAGCATTGATTCATGGACATAGTCGTAGAGACAATCAAATGAGATGATTTCATTAATGATACAAACTAGGTTGTGCCTTACTCATCTACTTCCTTTCTAGGTGAGCATTGATCGAACCTGGTAGTCTCTCCATCTTCCTTTATGGAGCCACAGCCTTAACCACACTTCCACTAAGTATAGTTGCAACACCTTAGTCTATGGTGTATCCCATACTGAGGATTTATAACTTTGTAGGATTATTTGCACTGGTATGTGTGATCTTGTCACTGTTGTGATATCGATTGCACATTTTCTAAAATCGATTATTCTTTTGTCACTTCATATTTACATTTGTGAAGTACAAGAATTAATATGAGACACAGTGGGAACACACCACGACAATTCCTGTCGTTTCCTTATAAATTACTTTTTATTATCTCCCCCTAACGATGGGAATACTGTCTCATTAAAATGACAACCCGCAAATCTAGCGGTAAGAAATCTCCTTCAAAGGTTTTAAAATGCGGATAGTTGTTGGAAATTCTTGTCCAACATAGTCACTTAATCATTTTGATGACCCATCATATTACGATGTGGATTCGTAAGGGCACATATATAGTGCAACCAAAAATGCGTAAGAACACAAAATGTCAGGCTTATATCCAGTTACCAACTGGTACGCAAAGAATGGTTGACCAATTGTGGGTCTAAAACGAATAAGTGAAGATGTGTAATATTGCATATCCCCAAGAATTTATAGGAAGGTTGTTACGCATAACCTATCCTTAGATACCATCTGTAACCTTTGATGGTAGCCTTTGCGAGACCATGGGGTGAGGATGTTCTAAATTAATCCTATTAAACATGCAATATTCATCAAGTCCTTTTGATGTAAATATCTAGCATTGACAAGGGTGGTGAGCCCTTAAATTATATAATAAGTGCTAGGATTGTTTCAAAAACGCATAATTTCTTGTGAACAATAATTAATTCAACACTTAGAATCATCCACAGAGCCATAAATCACTTGAATGGTCCGCATTTCGCATGGATATGTTCACAAATATCACCTTTTTTATTTTGAAAGAATGGGTTGTTTACCATTTGCATCTTAGGATGGTATCAATCCTTTTACTAAAGAATGACTTTGTTAAATGAGTTACATGCTTTATTACTTTAAAAGCATAATGGGAGGGGAGGTGGTGTTTCTAGTACTTTAGAAAGAGTTGATTATGAGAGATGCCGCCACTTTGCATTCTTTCAATCTTTGTGATACCCATTTTCTTGTTAACTCAAATAAAAGGATGTCCATTTGAGTTCTTTCAAAATAGAACATCATATCACAACCAAAGTGTCTTTATGGTTATGTCAAAACTTTGAGTGAGTCAATTCCCAACATTATATTGTCAATTTTCCAAGTATTAGTGATTTACAGTTCACTAGACTAATTGACTCATTATTTTCTCTATAATGTGATTCCTTTCACATTCATCAGAGGTAATTTGTAGATGCATTCCCATTCTCACAATTATTTTTCGTTCAATAACCGTTTGCACGAGACTTCGTAGAAACTTAACAAAGTGTGACTAGCTCTTGGTTCTTCTGAGCTCATGTAACTTTTAATCTTTATACTAATTAGGCAACAAAGATTGAGCATTCCTTCGCTCGCTATTATCTGTAATGATCCAATCATCGCATGGTATTACATAAGGAAACAATTCAACAAATAATTTAATATATTTCCTTAAGAGCTTTGTGTTAATAAGTGGTGTGGCCTTATTACGTAACAAAAGAAAATTTAGAGTGTTACAATTCATGAGGATAATATACTTTTCATCATAATGTACGAATGATCCTTTTCACTCAAGTACTTATGAGTATATCTCAAGTGCTTTAGAGTATTTAGTCTCATGGAAATGATATACTTTTCATTTCATAAGTACAAACTATGAATTTAGTTCTTCGCATAAAAAATTTCTTTATTTTAACATAAAAAAAAATGTTTACTAAACTACCATACAACCAATAGTCAGGATCAAATCATACAAAATTCAGTTGAATAAAGATAATTAATAAAAACTTATCAAAATGTAAGTGTATTAATTGGGCAAGTTTCTTATTGCCACCGAAGTTGACAAGCATGGGTATGGCCTTCTTTTAACATATATTGAGTTTATTGTCATTTAAACTCTCTATATATCTTGTAGTTGGCTGCTACTATATGATACATGCATTCCATCACTTGTACCATACTCGGTAAATATTTATACCAAGCGTCCAACTCTCATTCCAATGAGTCGAATTACGTCTCTGTCTCATGCTTTCGAGTAAATACATTTACTTTGTATTATTACTACTTGACCTAATATTACAAGTGTTTTAAATTCCAATGAACATTCAAACGGGGGAAAATTTCATGAATGTTTCAAAAATTCTTTGAGCATTTCATCGTACGAAATCAATATGTCGCCTTAAAACGTAGAAGTTATGTCTTCATCTTTTGAACAATGCATCGTCATTGGTTGAAGGTTTTCATGATGGAAGTAAATACCTTGTAGACACAATTGACTTATGTATCAGAGGCTCTTTAATGGCGTTTAAGTACTTCTGAGTCTAAAATGTCAAATTTTATTCGAAGTTGGTTTAATCAACCTTGATCCAACGGATTGGTCAATGCCCTGGTCCATTGGGTTGACTATGCCATGGTTAACAAAAGTCCACATATATGTTCCATTATATATGAAGTGCTCAGGCCCATTGATAATAACCTTGAAACTATTAGCATATGAGCCCAAAACATAATGTTAACCCTACAATTGGAAATTACATTCTCCAACTTTAGTGATCATAAAACAATAGTAAACATCTCCGATGATTATGAAATTTTCACACTAACTTCATCATAATGTTTTTACAAACATAACAAAATTTCAACTAAATATAACGGCTAACTAAAACGTTATCCACGACACCGTATGACTGTTCTAATTAGCGTTTCAGGACACGGTTGGAAATATCACGTACTTTTGAGTATTTCCATGGTTGGATCTTTATGAAAGTTTTACAGTAATGCACCAAGAAAATATACAAAACATATCAAAAATATAGCATAATCCAACGGTTATAAATTCTCACCACTTAGGTTTTTCTACGCTGTTAAATATTAGGGTTTTTCTGAACGTACACAGTTTTATTAAATGCATGTTTTGGAGATTGCATCATATTCCGATTATATTGAAATTTTAACATAGTAAGTAATAACTGATTGGGTTGAACATATTAAAATTTTATGAACATCTAACGGTGAAATATCTATGCTTTATAATCATACGTTTGTGGAACCCTAATATATACTACGAAAATGAAATTTCTTTGTTCAAAAGAAATACCTGGTAACGCATCCATGATGATAAACAAATAGGATCAGAAACACGCTAATCTTCAAGGAATAATCCATAACCATTCTTGAATGAAGAAGAAAAAAATTGCACCAGTTGGTAGAGTCGTGCTGATAACGTGTTGTAGGAGAAATATAGAGAAGAAAGAAATCTTATTCATTCGATATCAATGTTGTATTACATAGGAATAAGCCTCTATTTATAGGCTAGAGTATCAACCCTGGTTACATATAGATGGGCCGCACACATGGGCCAAAGACCCTACAACATAACAATTTTTATTTTCGATTTGTTTAGAAAATTAAGGAAAGAGACTCTCTTTCAGTTTGAAAAATTTAATTAGCTCGATCTGAGTTGTGAGAAAACATTTTGATTCAATAAGACGCGGAGCTAATTTCGATGAAAGAAAACGATTCAAAATCATTAGATTCGATTTAGTTTGTATACCAAATCCTAGGAGAAGAAGAAGAACGAAAATATGAATGGTTTTGAAATCCTAGGAGAAGAAGAAGAACGAAAACGATTTAAATTGAGCATAGAAGGTAAAATGAATAGTTTGATTAAGTTTTCCTTCGAATTTGCGGTTTTAGAATTCCCCCATCAATGCAATACAGAAATGAAAAGTTTCCCCTTCCTAGGAACTTTCTTATAAATTCTCACCTTCTAGGCCAAAGATCATGATGAGAAATAAAGCAATTAGAAACGAAAGATCAAAATTGAGAAGACAAAAAGGGTAGAAAACGAAAGTTATTTACAAGAAATCCATGAAGAAAAAATGTCTCGAGCGACAGTAGTAGGAAATGGAGCATCTGAAATGCCGAGATTATTCATCCTAAATCCTATGATACTGATAATAATCTCCTTCCCTGTCCAGAATGCCTAGTCTTTTAAACCGGGCCAACTAGAGCCATTCTAGAACATGCCTATAAATTTGGTTATCAATTCTATCTAGGGTATAACTTTTTTTTCTTTTGTAATCATGGAAAAATAATTAATGTTTGTTTTAAAGTAAGCATTTGCGAAATATTATTATATTAATAAAACTGTGATAAGCATGCAGATGTTTCTAGAAACAGATAGATAAGTTTTGTTCTTGTTTTTTGAATAGGTGCACCATGCACAAGATAATACTTAATCATTATATTGGGAAAGTGCAAAAACAATTTAAGAAATAGGAGAGATGATATCAACTTGCATTGGAGAATGCAAAACTACATTCTGAATAAATCATGTTTAGTAAATCCATATTAATTTGCATTCTCCAATGTAAGTTGATACCATCTCTCCTATTTTTTAAATTATTTTTGTACTTTCTCAATGCAATGATTGAGTGTTATCTTGTGCATGGATGTACTCCATCCTGGTCCCTATTATATAGGCGGAATATAGAATTTTTCTAGTCCCACTATATAGGCGGATTTCCAATTCCAATAAGATTTTTGACATAAATACCCTTATTTATGATGTATGGAAAATTGTAGTGAGAATAAGACAAAGGGTAAAAAAGGAAAAAAACATGAAAATTTATGAAAACCAAATTTTTTCTTAATTGAAGAGATTTCATCTTCTCCGCCTATATATTAGGGACGGAGGAATACAAGTTAACGAAACCCAACCTTTGAATAGATATGAGAAGAATCAAGCTTTTAAAATCTAAGTGAGGGCTCAAATACCTACCTTTTTTTGGCTATATCTATATCTAAGCTTTCCATTGATTGTTCTGGCTGCATACTTCAGAGGATTTAGGAAATCCAGGTACAAGGAGATTTACTCCATTAGAAGAGAGGAGAGAGGGAGGAGGAAGAAGGAAAATGATCTCTTTCTATGACTGAGGTTAATGAATAATGAACTCTGTGATTAATGCTTAATATTAAAAGGAAATATGGATTGCATGTAGCATTATCAAATGTAATGGTTTTAGTGCATGACCAGGGTGGAGCCAAATCTAACTAAGGGGAGCAAAAAACCCCAAAAAATTTTAAGGGGTGCAACTATGATAAAATAGGGGGTGCAACTATGATAAAATAGGCTTAAAACCCCAAAAAATTGAAAAAATTGGGCTAAATTAGGCTTTGGAGCTAGTTTGGAAGGGTGTGCAATTGCACACCCTTGCTATACACTAGCTCCGCCCCTGTGCATGACTGCATTTTTTTTCCTCCAAATGTAATGGTTTTAGTGCATGACTGCATTTTTTTCCTCCAACTTACGAAATGGAATTTTTAAATCCTACATGCTTATTTACACACTCGTCAGCTGTCTAAAGAATAGTTTTCACTTAATATTAGGGCAAAGAAAAGTGTCGCACTCTAATTTTGTCTCGTTAGCTCTTTTTTTTCCCGTTTCTAGTTGCTGCAACAACAACAAAAAAACACCAATCATTAAGACCCATTACGTCTAACTAACAACTCGAACCTAGCGCTAATTGAAGAAAAAGACTTGGAAATATTTCTGAAGATTCAGGAGTTTTTACGGCCAGGTCTAAAATAGTTACGACTAAGTTTGTAAAGCCTAAACTTATCCGTAAAAAGACTTGAAATAAAAATAGAGTTATAGGATTTTTTTACGGTTGAATTTTATCAAACTAGACGTACACCCGTGCTTTGCACGGGATCAGATGCATCATTCCAAAAAAAAAAAAAAAAAATTGAACTATACTAACTTTTTTTTTGGCTCAGTCAAACTGCATGGTTGGATTAATAAACAAATTTGAACAGTACTAACATGGTTGGATTAATAAAAATATATCATGTAGGACGTCCAAAATGCATATAGATGAGAAAGAAACAAAAAAAGTAACAATCAAAAAGCTCATTAACTGATGAACACAATTATTTTGAAGGAGAACACGTGCTATAGGGACTTGTCACATTTACACGAAGACGTCATCCCTCATGCCAGTTAGCCGCGGCACATTGTACATTAAAAATTTATAGTAGTATAGTACCCTCGGGTTGGTCACAATTCATAATTCTGGATCATCACTTTCTCATACATTTGTATCGGTTGTGGGTTCATATGCTAAGAAGTACAACCCCTGAATCTCAGCTGGCGTCCATTTTACAGCATGATACATATCAACCTTGCTTGTTTAATTTGTTTAGTTTAATTTCCACCAAGGTTCCGCCTACGAATGCTTGCAGGTTCGATGACCCACGATAACCTTTTTTCCTTAAGCCTTGGTCAGCATCGGCCTAAATGGAAACTGAAATTGTTGATTATCCCGACAAAAAAATAGAAGAAAAAAAAAAGAGAGCAGCTATTGATGTTCTTGCACCAATACTACTCCATATTGGCATGCCCAAAATTGCAGCAACAGATACTATTGATTAATATTGCCAATTAATTTTTTCCCAAGTAACTGAATCTGTACCTTTTTCTTTATAGTAACAACACCGAGCACTGCACCAGGTCCTAGAAACTGAGATAGAGGACGCATATCCATTACCTAAGATGCAACCTGCAGCATCTATGAACAAAGCTAGTGTCTCAGCAACAATTTCTTCGACAACTTCCTATCCGGGTCAAGAGATGTAAGACATTTAACTTGGACCAATGCTGCATCTCTGTACACAAATATATTGGTGTTGTCCTAGTTTTAGTGCTGCCTCTTGTCTCGCCCGTGTATATTTTAGTTATACGTCGGCTCGGCAATACCGAATCCTACAAAGCAAATAAATGAAAATGAAACATACAATTGGCCAAAGTAAACCAAGCTCAATGCTTCTTGCCAGGACCAAAGAGATTTATAAAAGAGGTATTTTGTAAAAGGGTCGTATGTTTATGGTCTAATTAGGGTCTGGGTCGGAGAACATGTCGTTGATGCGTTAGGGTCGTAGACTAACCAAAGACCGTTAAATAATCGTTAGTTTGACATTTTTTTTCACCAAAACCCTTGACTGTCAATTGACTAGCATTGACAATTTAACTATTCAACATTTTCAGCTTCTCCATTGACGATCTCTCGTCCATTTCAGCTTCTCCGATTCAACGAATGCTACATATCTATTCAATTTTTTGCGAAAGCTTTGTTTTTTGGATTTCCCCCCGTTTTAGGAACTGGGACACCGATACGCAAGACATGGTCAAGCTCCCTTTGGTTGAAGAAGATGTCATTAAATTAAATCAAACTTGAGAAGGAAATCTATCATAGTATGCTCAAATTTGGAATAAAAGAAAAAAAAAGGTTGAAGTACAATAGAAATATTGGGGTGTCGAACAGCAACACCCATTATTGGATTCAAGTGAACCAAATTTTCAGCCGTATGCACCAATTATACGCATAAAAAATCAGTTCTCATTAAGCTTTGATGACGTATTGCAGCACCCACGAAGTTAAAGTGAACCAAAAAAATCAAAATAAAGGAATTCCTCTTCGTCTTCACGGATATGGATCAATCAATGATAATTAAAACAATCCAAACTAAAGCTCTGGGTACTGTTATATGTGTAATGGATTTCTTATACGGAAGCTATAAAACCTTATTGGATTTGCTGATGATGAAATGAAATCATTCCCAACACTTCGAGCTGATGAATGTTTCGATCTCTCTGATACCAACAATGAAGTAGGAAGACTGTGCGAGTTCTCCGCTTCTTCGTCTCTCTCGCACTCAAGACGTTTGATGAAATGTCTGTGGATAGATTTAACTTTGGTTAGGGTATTAAGTCATATGCCTATTTTATAAGGGTATTTTGGTAAACTAGTTGGACGGTCAACTTTAGTCTACGACCCTTCTGCATCAATGGCATGTTCTACGACCCAGACCCTAATTAAGCCATAAACATATGACCCTTTTACAAAATATCTCTTTATAAAAATATACCTATAATGCAATAGGGGTCATATCCTCCATTAACACGCATGCACAGTGCATCATTAGGGTTGGTCTAGCAATGCTCTATATGTAGTTTACATGTAGACCACATTAGTCGCAAATATGGTTTAGGATCCGTTAAGATCACCTTCCTTTGTTTAGGATGCATTTTAACATTTGATCCGAGTCCGAAAAATAAAAACATAAAAGTATATTGCGTTTTTGCGCCATTAGTTACATCCATCTCTTCCTTCTCTTCAGTATCGACCATCAATTACAATACAACAATTAAACACATCTTAATGATACACGATTAAATTTATATTACCCCATGAATTAATCTCCATAATAAATAAAGCAAAACAATAAAAAACGGAAAAGAAAGATCCAGCACGATACTTGCGACTCTATCTTTCATAGTATGTTATATATGTTCTTCCTGAATTGACTGATAAGCAATGGAGGCTGAGTATAGGATTTTATCGCAAGCATAAATCCTCATTTGCAAAAAATCGGAAATCAATACGATGAGAATAGAGAACAAAAAAAAAAAAAACTCTGCACATCCATGTACTCTTGTACAGTCAACTGTCACTTGCAATAACTTGCAATATCAACAACGATGAGAAAGAAATCAAAAGCACTCACAACTTGACAATTAGGATTTACAAAGAAAAAGAAGCGTCTAGAGGAAAGAATGGGGCAAAACAAATAAGATAATTAGGGAATTAAGATGGAGAGTCGGTAGTCGCAAGTATCGTGTTGGCCAAGATTAAAATAAGGAGAAGTGGGAATTAGAAAATTCCAAAAGCTAGTGGTGTGAAAGACAAAAAGTTCTTATTGGTATAAATAATTTCGGTGGGGCCAGAAACTCTAAAATTTAAGCTTGATACAACTTTTAACCACGGAAAGAGTATTTTCTCCGAAACTATATATATAATTCGAACCAGATCGTAGGTCAATTACGGTTGGAAACCCAACTGTTAAGTCCCAAAGCGATTCAAAATCTAAGAAAATTTATGGTTAGGTGTTTTTAGGTTCCTAACCGTAACAGATTCAGGTTAGGTGTTTTTTATTTCCTAATCATAACAGATTTAGGTAAGGGTGCACAACGGTCGGTTCAGATTGGTGTTTAACACTACCAACGGAGAACCGTTCAGGTCGGTGATTTTCTAAGAAATGCCGATTAAGAATAAGGTCTTAGTTCGGGTCGGTTGATAGCAGGCCGATCCAAGGTTCTGGATCAGTTGAATCGGTTCGGTTTCCGACCATAATTAGAATCGTAAGAATCAGTTCATCAGGAACAATGGAATTCCATCCTTCCTATATCAAATTCAATAATAAAATCTTTCAAAAAATTTCTCAAATTCTAAACTGGCAATAGCTTTTGTCTTTCATTCATATAAGCAAAATGATCTATTTAAACATCCACAACGAAATGCATGTAATCAAACAAATAATCAGTTCTCTTCTAAATAATCAGTTCTCTTCTATGTGTATCATCACCAACAAAAAATCAACACCGTTCCATTGATGCTGCTAAATTAAACAAAGCAGCGTAAAACAAAAATCTACCCATTAGAGATAACACCCATCAGAGATAACAATTAATCAATAAAAAATTAAACAGAAAAAAACTGAAATCAAATTAAACCCCACTAATAAGAAACCTCAATTAATGAAAATCAATAAAAAAAATCTAAATCAAACTAAGACCCATTAATAAGAATACCTCAATTAATTAAAAAGTCAAGCAGAACATCTAAATCAAACTAAACCCTATTGATTATAGCACCTCAAATATGAAAATAAATCAACAAATTTTTTACCTTCCCTGTAGAATCTATTTGATTATCAACCAAATCAGAAAACTAAGATTTCAGTTAATAAAGTAGATGGAAGAATCGTAGAAGGTTGAAGATGAGTCGTTGCCTCTCTCTGTGAGAAAAAGAAAATGAAAGATTAGGGTGTAAAACACAGAAGATATAAGGCTGACTATCTTGGTAAAGTGTTTATATATAGGTTATTAGGGTTTTTTTAGCCATTGGATATTTGATCAGTCGGTTGTGGGTAAAGTCGGTCGGTATTTGTGAACAACCGAGAAGCACCGGAAATAGATCGGGTTTACGTGACAACTACCGTACAGGGCCATTAGTTCCATCCGATTAGGGTTAGTTCGGTGAATATTTGGGCGGTTCGGCCGGTTTGAGCGGTTTGTACGGGTCATGTGCACCCCTAGATTTAGGGAATGATTTTATGAATATTGGGAGAATGTTGTTATATATCATCACGGCAATCTTTACCAATATTATGCTTTCGTATCTATAATAAAGATTTTAACAGTATAATTTTTAAAAATTGAAGTCAATGAAATGATTTCGATTGGAAAAAAAGAGTGAAGGATATTTGGTTGATAAAAGATACGAAGTCTTGAAGAAGAGGAGTATATTTTTTATTTAAAATTAGGTTTAGACATTTTCTATTGCATCAAGACATCTCATAACCAATTTTCTAGACACTAGGAGGTTTAGACATTTTCTATTGCATCAAGACATCTCATAACCAATTTTCTAGACACTAGGAATCCATTGAAGCCCCCCCCTCTATTGGAATGTGAAGCCCTAATAGGCTTCTTGTATAAATAACAATCTTGGTAAAGGGGCGTCATGAAATGGTAGAGGGGCGTCGATCTAATAAGACAAAAAGGGTCATTAGAAGTAAAATCAAGTTCCCCTAATCACTGAAAATATGTAAATGACTAATTAGCCCTTATCGTTAATAATCAAGATTAGTAATGATAATCAAGATTAGTGTTGATTATCTAAATTAGTGTTGATAATCAAAATTAGTGTATTATAACTCTAAAATCTGATTTTTAGAGTTATAAAAAAAAATTGAGGAGAAGAAAACTTATGTGATATTTGTGAAACCCTAGATTTTGATTCACTCCTCCAAAATGAGTGATTCCAGTGGCAAATTTGAGGTGGGTGAATCTCTGTATGATAAAGAAAACAAGTACTACATACCTCTTGATGGAGATCCTGATATGGAGTATTTTTTAGATGGTAGAGATGTTTTAGACCAAAGTGAACTTCAATCTCAACCAATTGAAGAAATTAGCCAACAAAGTGAAGCACCAAGCACTGAAAATAACCAGGTATACTTCTAAACTAGTTCTCATTAGCTTTTTGTTGCTCAAAATTCTCTAAATTACGTAAAAAGATCCTAGTTTTATAACTTTCAGATAAACATACGGTTGGAATTGGTCACAATACCAACCGTAACTACATGTTACGGTGCACAAATATATAGTTACCAACCGTAACTATATGTTACGGTACACAAATATATAGTTACCAACCGTATGTTCTTGAATTTTGGGGAAAACCCAGAAACTATACCAGTTACGGTTGGTTAAGCTTGTTGGATTACCAACCGTATTTGAGTTACGGTTGCTAAGTACGAGCAACACTTACCAACCGTAAGTTACCTTGTGCATGTGTATATTTACTGTGTTTCAATGCACTAGTTACGGTTAATAATATATTAATCGATACCAACCGACTCCATATTACGGTGCATGATTGACTTTTAGTTACCAATCGTATGTGTAACTGTGTGTTACAATATTTGTTTTTTTTTGTTTATGGTAAGTTAGAGGATGACATTTACCAACCGTAACTGTGTTACGGTTTGTTTATTCACTTTATTTTCCAACCGTGACTAAATATATGTTTTTGTTTTTTTGTAGTTCTTTGACGATTCATCTAAAAGGAGTGCCTAAACCACCACCTAAAGACAAGAATGGTCGATATAGCCGGAACCAATACATTCTCTATGAATATTACCTTCGTTTTTTCCCCGACTATATTCGTGGTTATATCAAGGCTACGGAGGATGTTGATGGTGATGGGAATTGTGGTTACCACGTCTTCGTGGATCAACTTGGACCTTTTGAAGACGCGATAGGGTGGGGTTGTGACCAAGTTACTTACGTAAGGCAAAAATGCTTAATGGAACTACGTGCTCACCGCGACTTCTATAAGCCGATGATGAGAGTTGAAAGAAACGAAACCAATGAGGTGTTAAATGAGAGCTTCAAGGAAATGAAAAGGCGGTTAACTGGTAATATATGTTTGACAAGACAATACTGGATCTGCATTCCTATATGTGGCCAACTACTAGCCAACGCATTCAATTGCGTCATTCATTTAATCTCCAGAGACATGAGCACTACATTTGCACCAACAAGAATACCGTTTGACGAAGACTTGTCAATCAAAAAAATTGTTGTCATGGGGCACGTGGAAGGAATTCATTACATCGGCCTCCAATTGCATGAAGGAAGTCCATTACCTCCATTGTGTAGGGAATTTGGTTGTGACGGTGAACTCCCCAAGACTTGGTGCAATTGATTTGAGAAAAGGATTGAATTATGGAAGGCCATAATGTTGTCTATGCCGAAGCAATTCGTAGTTATGACCGATGATGAAGAGGATGCTTAAATGTTTTCAAGTCTTGATGGATCCCATTTTATAATCGGTATTTTGGTATTTTGACTAAATGTGATATGATTGAAAGTGACAATATCATGTCTATTTGATTAGAAAAAATATGAAGTATTTTGTTGACCACCTTCTTAGATAATTGATTTTTCCACATATTTACGGTTCATAATTATTTGTAGTTACCCACCGTAACTCTGCAAAATATGTTTATACCAGAGTTACGGTGCACAATTAACGATAGTTATAAGCCGTAACTCTGCAAAATCTTTTGATACCAGAGATTCGGTGAATTATAGATGATAGTTACCAACCGTAACTATCACCTCTCTAACTTTGGAAGTTACAGAGTAAAATACGGTGTGTAACTTTGGAGTATTACCAACCGTACCTATCAACTCTCTAATTTTATAAGTTACAGAGTAAAATACGGTGTGTACATTTGGAGGATTACCAACCGTATCTGTTATACGGTTCTACACGATTTGTCAATTACCAACCGTAACTGGCGTAGGGTTTATAATTAGCCCTTTGTTACCAACCGTAACACATAGAAAATCCATAACCACTCAATTCATAACATGTTCGTGATAATATCCATAAGCTAAAAGCTAACCACACAACCAATAGTTCTTGATAATATCCATAAACTAAAAACATGCCCACAAAGCTAAGAAATAAGAAGTTGTCCTGCTATCAAATGTCACATAACCATAATTAACCACGAAGACCGCGACCACTTTTGTTGGTAGTACCACCACCACGAGTGCGAGGGCCCCCACCGCGACCACGACCACCTCTTTGGCTAGTACCCACACCATGCACATCCTCTTCCAAAGGCGTCTCTTCGCTGCTAGATGACGGATGAGTATGGCTAGTGCTCGCACCTCCAATGGACTTTCTGCCCCTCTTTAAGCCTCTTTCTTCGGTGACCAACCCCTCATACAATTCTTTCCTGGTAGGATCATGCATGTTCCTTATTTTCTCTTGTAAGGTCATTTGAAGTTTTCCTTAATGACCTTTTCTTGAATATGACCAATTTGGCGTAGAGTTCGACAAGGATTGGTCATAACATAACCTGTGGCATGATACAATGGTCCGTTGTAGCCTGAGACATGTGTGAACTCACGAACATCAACTCCATTTAGAATCCTCAAATAAGGGTCAAAGATAACATCTTCAACACTGAAAGCATCTATTTCCTGCCTCACTTGAATGAGCCTCTTTTCTTTGTTCCTTTTCTGTCTACCAGTGAACATAAACTTCTTTCCTGTACGTCTCTCATCATCTTCTTCCCATTCAGTAGGAGGTCTCAAGCTCGGAAAGTGGTCATATACCCATGCCTAGAAAAATATAAAACAATTTAAGTAGTTGGGACATGAATACAAAAGATAAATATAACAAACAATCTTAAAATAAAAAAATGTAACCAAACTTACCATTAGAAGCGCAACATTTCAAAGAATTTCGGTAGCTCCAAATTTCTCGAGGCCTTTTTTAGACTTTCAAGTAGATATGCAAGCGTGGTGGTGCACCATGAATACTCTCGGTCTCCTTCAAATTCTTCAACAATTGTAGGTAATGGACATTCACCCTATTTCCCGAGTTATCGGGCATGAATACAAATCCCAATAGAATACAACAAATATCTTTGTGGTTGTACGCCTAGCCCTTGTGTCATCTATCACCTCACCTCGCCAATTGCTTTTTGAGGGTGTCTCCAAACTTCGTCCTCAAATTTTTCAACAACAACTTCTTTAACTTGTTAATCTTGTTTGGTTAGAAGGGTCATAACCACCAGCCAACATAAACTCCATCTCGGTCTCGTCTTTACCCCACCCAAGTGTTTCTTCAACAAGGCTGTAAAGATCAGTCCAAGACATGTTGTTATCAAAACCTTCATACAAAGATTTTCCTTCAACTTCCAAATCAAGTATTTGCTTCACATCGTCCGGTATTATTGTCATCTCTCCAAATGGGAAGTGAAAAGTATCGGTTTCTGGCCAATATCGTTCCCTGAAGGCAGATACCGTTATACTATCATACTCCGATTGGGAATTCAGAATTCCAGGACCTAATCCTAAACTTGTCACTAGAGTACGAACATCACCACATTCCTCACCTAAAGGCCAATGACTAGATCTTTGATGCTTGACCAATTTGTTTGCCATTTCATGATCCTTAAAAACATACAAACATATTTTGTTAAACTGAGATTAATGGTATAATTGATAACTTAAAACAAAACAATGTGTTAAGAGAAACATACCCTAGTCTCACAGACTTTTGCGCCCAGAATTGGTATAACCAAATAAGATTGAGGACTTATCTGGTGCCTCTCCCCAAGGTCTTTTATTCTTCTTCCTTGGCAACAACAGGTCTTTTCCTTTAGGAATATGCATCCCTTTTGGTGCAGGTTCCTTTCTCGGCTTCTTTTCTTTCCTTGGTTTAGTTGGAGCTGGAGTTGTAGCTACAACAATTTCTTTCCCCTTGTTTTGTACTCCTTCTTCATCATTTGCTTCCTCTTCCTCATCTTCATCATTTGGTTCCTCTTCCTCGTCTTCATCTTCACCATTTCCTTCTTCATCCTCAAGGTTCTTTTCAACTCCTACCTCTTCAATTTCTTGATCATTAGGTTCAGCTCCTTCTAATTCAACATCAGAGTTACCGACAAACGGTTCTCTAAGCCTAATCTCAAATTGATTATTCTTCTTCTTCGCATTCTTGGGGACACCTCTATGATCTACCCCTAAATGCTTGTCACTACGAGGGATGGGTGTATGATCAATCGGAGTTAAGTTATTCCCTCTCTTTTTCTTCACCCTATCAGGATTCCTACACAAGTAATAATTTAAATGAATTCCTAAGGGTTGAACAAACAAGGTGTTACAAACTAACCAACAACAATGTGAACAAATCAATATACGGTTTGTAACTCTATAATCGTGTCAAACCGTATGACTGATACGGTTCGAAAAATAACACCTAAACACGCCGTACTTAAAATCGGTTGGTAACTATATCATCGTTATCAACCGTATATAAATCGCACCAAAAGTTTTCAAACCACAGGACAACATACGGTTGGTAACTAACATACCACATTTCACCGTAGGAAATACACGGTTGGTAACTAACAATGGGTAAGCACCGTAGGAATTATTATCTGATTGCACGAGAATGCAATACGGTTGGTAACTCAGTGACAATAGGAACCGTAGGAAAAATTTTAACATGCAGAGTGAAAAGCGGTTGGTAACTCAGTGACAATAGCAATCGTAACTGGAATTTTTTCTGAATCCGAGGAACATACGGTTCGTAATCCTAAAATTTTCAATAGTTACGAACCGTATGAGCATCAAAAGCTTCATACGGTTATAAATCGCCAATAATTACCAACCGTATCTATCAAAAACCCAGGATATCAAACCATGATTTTTGACCTAAAACCCTATTTTTTGATACAAATCATCATTAAAACGAACAAATTAAACAAAACCCTAAATGGGTTCCGCAAAACATACCTCATGTACGTCATTGGAATCGGTGGAGGGGTTTGGAGTTGAGAATTTTGTTCTTCACCTAATTGAACATTTCCTTGATTGGAAACGCTACAATCTTCATCAACTTTCTTCTTATTCGTCATCTATAATGTAGACTTCAATCAACGATTATAAATTTTGCGAATCGCCGATTAATCAAAGACGATGAATTTTCAAACTTTAATAGAGGTGGTGCTTACGGTTGCAGTTAAAGTGGAGAAGACGAAACAAAAATGAAAACTGATTTTCATTCTTCACATAATAAGGTTTATAGGAGGGAGGACATTCAGTCATTTCACTCAAAAAAACAAGGGTAAATTAGACCATTTGAGGTGAAAAAGGGTAATTTAGTAAAACTACATCCCCTATAGGACACCCCCTAACCAATAAAAGGGACATTACTATCACTCATAACGCCCCTCTACCATTTCATGAAGCCCCTTTACCATGATTGATAAATAACATGCGCTCTACATGCTTCAGAAAAAAAAACAAAAAAAACATGCGCTCTACATCAACGGAAGCAAGACAAAAATGATAGCAAAATCGTAGTGAAAAGGGGATAAGAATCAAAAGAAAGAAACAGAAGCAAACAGTTGAGGAGCAGTATTCTATTTGCTTATGGCGTCTAAAGATTGTGGTCACGCACATAAACCAGCAGAAGTAATGATGCGCAAAGGGCTTGTTTACATTCGACCTTTGAAGTTGTAATTAAACAAGAGATTATCTCTTGTTACTTGCAGCATCAAGGATGTGATCAACTAGCTTCCCCGGCAATTTTCCAGTGGCCTGACAAAATTTAGACCAGTTTACGCAGTTGAGATGTAGAACTCAAACAGTCTTAAACATAGGAAAAATATAAAATAACGAATAAAACTGACCTGGAAATCTCGCATATGTAAAATTGGCTCACACCCAACATCGGCAACTGAATTTCCTAGTGGGGTATGGGAGTCAAATCTTCCTGCTTCATATGATGAAATGATACTTTTCTCATTTGGCAGATGCTGACATACTCGTAGGATCGAGTTCAAGGTATTCATCTGGCAGACAAAATAACAAAAGCCGAAAAAATCATGAGAGCAGGTTGCCGTACTACTAAACACATTGCAAAGGTAACTATAACCAAGTTTATAAAAAATACGGATTCAAATATTCTGACCTTCATGTACGGACAGGATGCACAACCTCCATGGATGGAACACCCTTCTCCTGTTGCTACTCCAGGAATAACTGAGAGTTTACTGACACCATTTAGATCAGCAGAATGTTGCCCATCAGATGCATTTTCGGAGGTTCTTGATACTGAGTCTGAACAGACTGGAAATATAATTTCAACGTTGATTGTTGCTCTTCCAGAAGTTGAAATCACAGAGCCCAATAGTTTACGCACTGCGGCAACAATTGACGTTACCATCCCTGTTTCCGTTCCTAATACAAACTGAAGGTGCTCGTCAAGGTTCCTGTCCAAAGCTTCTCGAACTCTCTGTTTTATAAAATCTAATATGTTTTGGGTAGAACCCACCACACCCATTCCTCTTCTCTTGGCTTCCATTGCTAGGGTGAACATTTCTCCTGGAACTTCAAAATGTGCTGTTAGGTATGCATCAGCATACAATTCTTGTATTCTTTTCACAACCTCATTCCCAAATATGTCATGCACAATACACGCCCCATCCTAATATTAAAAAAAAAATCAGAACAAATGTAAGAAATCCAATGGAAACAATTTAGTGTAACCATAAATTCACAAGTAAAACTAGGGTCATTTGCACAGGAAAAATTAAAACGAACTAAGGTAAAGCTTGTATAACAGATTATAAAGCTCCATTGGCTATATAATAAATGCGAACTCACCTGATAATAATGCAATCGGGGCAACAAAGATTTTATGGACTCCCTATCGTGTTTTGCATGTACCAATGCAATCTCTTCATTTGTCATGTTAGCCATCTGCTGAAACAATTCCGCTATATTCGCCCCCATGTAGGAATCAGGACCATACCATATGTTCAAATCTGGTACCTGAGCAAATGCCTGATAAAATACAAATTTATACAATTGAAAAAATATCTTTTAGTGAAGAAAATGGCATAGTCATGTTATCATATTAAAAAAAAAAGAAAAAAAAAAGAAAAGAAGAGAGGAGCTGACAACCAACCTGCAGAATGGTATTCACAACATTGGATGAAGTGCAGGTAATTGTGGGTACAAGCTCATGGGCCCGTGCCTTTGTTTCTAAAGATGTGTTTATGTAGATCACGTGCAAAGAAGGAAGGGACCTTGAAGCTGCCTCAAGATAACTTGTATACGTAGGACTCGCTGCAGCATCAGCCAAAGAGCAACCAATTCTTTCATCGGACATTCTGTATACACCAACCTGCATATATCTTGTGAGAGTTACGATGATGCATAATAACCACCAAAAAAGATAGGCTTCCTTCATTTGGCGAAGGTAAAAAAAGAACAATTCTCGGTTGTAGCTGAGCATTATGTTTCTTAAATACAAAATACTGGCACGTATTAAATGAACAAAGGTGCTTCTTCAAGTCCCAGTTAGAACAGATTTGGATAACCATCCATGAAGTAGGCGTATGGTAGTGAATATATACACTAGTGCTCTTCTGAAGATTGGTTATAGTAGTAGTGTAAAGATATAATGCCAATGAAGATATAAGTCCAGCTTTCCCCTATAAATTTCTAAATTCCCACAAAATTTGACAAGTAAGCAAGAACTTGATCATCAGAGCAAGAGGAGAATCATTTAACTACTACAAACCAGCTACATCTTGCCCTGGAAAAAGCTAGAACACCTTTGCAAAACATGAATAACATGGGCAACAAAAATGAATGAAAAAATCACCATGCTAAAATTAGTTTCACTAGTCATCTATAGGTTTCTCACATAAAATACATATCTCTAAAATTTGCTTATCACAACCATATGCATCTGTCGTAATAAGAGAGGCACTCATATCTGTGGCGAGAGAAATACCTTCTCAAACCCAGCCTGATCAAGAATCGCTCGTACATTTTCTGACATGAAATCTACACCCAGAACTGTGATATATTGGCATCCATCTTTTGCCATCTTAACAGCCATATCTGCCATAACCAAGGAATCGGATATATGTATGTGAGGCCACTGCTGCTGCGCCATGGTTAAAATGCCTTGAACCTCTGGGTCCATATAAAAATGTGCAACGACACCAATTTTCTTCTCCTTTAGCACATTGACTAGTTCTGTAACCTTTAATTCGTCAGGGAACAAGAACTTTGCCTGAAATTACACTACAACGGAATTTAGGGGTCTGATATTGCCAGGAATTGGTAAAACGAAGTGGTTGAAATAATTCAATTTTTAACTTCAAACTTGCGCAAGCAGAGCAAAGGAAGTGGTCAAGGAACCCAATTGGTTAACCATTTTACCAAGAAAATGCAACCATAACTCTAATCCCAATCGCAAAAGCTAACAAATATAAGAGGATAACCTAAACAGAAATATTTTCATGTTATCTTCTTTTTCATTTTCTTTTTTATTTTCGCAGTTTATCGTTATTTCCTAATGGAACAGATGGGCATGGGTTCACACCAACAAAACCTAGCCATTTCCCGTAGATAGCCAATCACTCCTAGCTAAATAAATAACATAATAAAAGTTCTTTCGCACAACAGGACTTCATGTGCGATTAATACCTTACAAGATACAAACACGAGGGCGCCTCGAGATGCATGAGACACATAATTCACACTCCCAGGACGATTCGCCAAGCACCCAACAAAACTCGAGTTAATTAACAAATTTCAATTCCAATCAAATGCATGAGCTCACACTATAACAAGACTTTGATGAACCATGACGGAAACTCGCAAAAAACATACACACACATGCTCATAGACACAAGAGATTGCATATTAGAAATACTAGTAAAAAAAATTAGCTGAAAACAGAACTAATTAAGCTTCCCTATTTTCACAAACTAGTCTACTTTGCACATTAATTTTTATTAAAAAAAACAAAAAGCGGTCAAATTAGAATCAGATAATGACTCTGAAGAGTCTAGAGAACAAAGATAACAAATAGTAGTTGATTACCTGAGATTCAGCATAGCTTCCTTTAGGCTGAATATCATCAGCAGTAATAACAAGAGAAGGAAAAGGCTCGAGCGGAGGTTTCCCTTGTTTTTCAGCAACCAAACTCTTAGTTTTCTTCTGCATGCTAATCAATACATTATGCCATGTATTAACTCTGGATTGTGACTTACTCGGCAACAATCCTACATTTAAAGCAAATAAATCTTGTGTTGTCAATTTCAATACTTCCTCAGGTAAAGCCCCGTCCAATAACATTATCAAACAGGAACAAAACCCTTTAGTTATCTCAGAATCACTATCTGCATAAAACCTCATCTTTCCGTATTCATCCATTTTTGTTACTAACCATACTTGTGCAGTACATCCCATAACTCTGTTCTCAATTACTCGATCAGAATCCTCAAATCGAGGCAGTAGATTCGCGTAACGTAAGATATGTTTAACTTTATCGATTGGTTCTGTAATCGTTTTAAATTCATTGACAAGTCTTTTAAATTTAGAACTAACAACTTCACCACCACCACCGTTATCTTCACCGGATGTCGATGTTCCTAAAGAAGTTTCAGTTACTACTGAAGATGAATTAATTGAAGATGTGCTAGGGTTCCTAATGGAAGATTTCAATGATTTGAATGAATATTTCTTATCTTTTTTTTCTTTGATACATAAAACAAGTAATGAAGATGGACTAGAGTTTTTGTTATTCCATGATAACCTTCCGAAATAAGATGATGATCTTGTTGCTAATGTGGCCGAATCCATTGAAAGATAGAAAATGATTCTTCTTCTTCTTTGCGAAGAGATGAGTGAGACAGAGAAGGAAAATGATGATCCTTAAAGTGCGCACCACAATAAATTGCTAGGTGCAGAGGAGAAGAAGTTTTTCTTTTTCAGAGAGGTGAGAGGAGAGAGAGGGGACTTTTGTTGGGACTGAAAAGGCGGGTAAAATGAATATGGACAGGAAGAGAGGGAACTTCTATGGAAGAAGATTTTGGATTTCCTTTCTTGAAAGTTTCAATTTCTCACTTGCTGTCTTTATGTGTGAAAAACGAGCGAAGGGTTTCTTTTTCGAGTGTGGATAGACAGACCGAAATTTTGTACCGCCATTTACACTTCGGACATCCAACGGTTTTGGGAGCGGCTCTAAACACTAGGATTAGGAGTGGGGCGCCCACTCCCCTCTCACAAAAACTCACTTTGCTTTATGCGGTGCACGCTTTTGATACATGTATCATTTTTGTTCTTTTTCGCGTATGTACGTGTGTGCGTTGTACGTTACTATTAACTCGGGTCTATCAGCGTATTTTGGCGAGTTCGTTGCCGGAAATGTGATTAGTTCGGTGCTGGCTGGAAATATCGTGCTAGCTGTATCCTTTTAAGCATGGGCCTGGGATCGCTTTGTCAGTAGGTTTATTCGGAGTTTTCTGGTCAATGCAAAATGTTCACCCAGAGAGATTGGCATTGGAATTTTAATCATTTATTTATGAATCCTATTATTGGGGCTACATAGGGTCATGAAATAGCATAAAATCTCTTATCCTAATATTTTTTTATAACAATTAGTGCTAACTAGAACATCGCTACCACTGTGAGGAGAGTCGACGGAAAAAAAAAATGAAATGTCGCTGTTACGGATCTATAAAAAAAACACTGCATACTAGTGGATAATTCGTGCCATAGTGGCACGACATTAATATTATTTACAACATGAGGCAGTCCACTCCAAATTTATCTTAGCGCAAAACTGCTAATTTGTTTGTCTGCCACGGCTATATGGTTTAATGAAATTAACCTTCCCAATTAGTAGTATAATAAACTAGTACGACCGTTTCCACGGTGGGAGGGGCGACCGAAGAAGAATCTGGAGATGGGGTTTGTCTGCGACTACTTTCGTCACATTTAAGAAAAGGTGATATTTTCACCCTGTTTCATAAAAAGTGATACTTTCGTCCCGTTTCGGAAAAAAGTGATACTTTCTCCCCGTTTCGGGAAAAGTGATATTTTCTCCCCGTTTCAGAAAAAGTATCACTTTTTCTGAAACAGAGCGAAAGTATCATTTTTCCGAAACAGAGCAAAAGTATCACTTTTCCCGAAACAGAGTGAAAGTATCACTTTTCCTGAAACGGGATGTGAAAGTATCACCTTTTCTTAAACGGAAAATTAATCGATCCATAAACCAAAATATGGTTGCATGATGTGTTATGCATCCTTTGTGGTGGTTTGCATAATGGCTATGCATTCAATTTTCGAGAATTATGCATAAAATGAAAGTATCATTTTTCTTGAAACGGAGGAGTACATCGTTTTATTAGTTGCAACGGAAAATTAGTTGATGAATAAACCAAAGTTTTGCTACATAAACTATTATGTATGTATACTTTATGGTGGTTTGCGTAATGGATATACACTTAATTTTCTAAAATTGTGCCTAAAATGATAAGTACCTCTGAATTTTTCGTAAAGACTCAAAATTTGATATTGTTGTTTGTGCTCGTTGGATAGGTTTTTTTATTAGCTTTCCAATGAGATAACATTTGTAAAATTCCAAGGCACGGATTTTTAGATATGTTATATTCAAGTTTTCTTTCCAATTATACCCCTGAAAAGATACTCCCTCCGTTCCGATTTACTTGATGTTATAGAGTTTTTCACGCAGATTAAGAAACAACATAAAGAGTAAATTTTTTCCAAATTTACCCATATTAATAGCTTCCTAGAATTTTAAACCACCTAGTTTTTAGTTTCTAAATTTAATGTAAATTACTTATAAAGTTTATATGCTTCCAAACATCCACCTTTACTTTAAGTTTCTTTGTGTCGATTAATTGGGTGCTTATAGTATCTTATTTAATACAGGGTTGAAGGCTTTGAGAGAAGTCAGTGGTAATATTTATGCTGAAGAAACTAAAGAAGTCGAAATGGTTCGAAGGAGTCGGTGATAACCAATCCTTCAATTTGATACTATAATGTGGAAGCTAGATTTTTTATCATATGTAGTGTCTCATCGATACTAGACATGATTTTCATTATCATTACGATCATCCTTACTAATTTGAGTTATCGAAGTACTAATTTGTAAAGTTGAGTTTAGATTTGACTTGGGCACTAGAATTTAACATAATGGGGCTAACTTACTGGATCCCGAATCCCGATAGACTAAATACGACTGTACAAATTTTTTTGGCATGTGAGTGATTTAGATTTACGTGGACCCGCATTTAATGGCAAAATATGAACATACCTGTTAGTGAATTACTTTTGCATAAGATTGTGCGAGTGCCTACCACGACGATCATAATTTACCGGATAAGAACTTGGGTATAGCATTGCTATGTGTAATATCGACCTTCCATCAGAGCCGCATAAATTGGGCATGGCAAGTAGTATAAATTGTTGTGGGTAATTTCTTTTATGTTCATGGCGTAGAAGTGAGAACAATGGAAATTCGGGGGGAAGGAGTGCCAATTGGTGAGCTGCGAAATATGAACTGATGGGTTTGTTGGCGGCGAGAAGATACAGATGATGAGAACACATAAGTGGCTCAGAGAAATGTTAGAAGAGCCGGTGGTCGTGATGGGTTGAAACCAACTTTGTTGCATTCAAAGCAGAGATGGTCCTCGAGGATCACATATTAACTTAATGAATTTGAGATGGGTATTGTATTGAGGTCTAATTTTTGAGATGAAAATGAAGTAATTAGATGTATGTTAGGTGTTCTGGGGAAGGAGTATGTATTGATGTCTAATTTTCTTTATTTGTATTTGATCTATCCCATTGTAATTTACTTGGGATAAACCAAATATTCCTTCCAAATCCTTGGAATAATCATTTATCTACTAATTACAATAAGAAGTAATGGTATGATGTGATTCCAATGCAAGGGTAAATCATTGAGAATTTAGGAAAAATACTTAAACCCTCATCTATTTTGGAACACAAAAAAAACCCCTAAAACATCAAGTAAATTGGAACGGAGGGAATAGGATACACAAGGAGTTATAGTAACTGGACTAAAAGGGAGGGACATTTTTGGTTTTTCGGCCCTAACCATTCCCAATCTTTTTGTGTCAATTGATCACTTACATTTTACAAAAAAGTGGTCATATAAAGGTCTTCCCTCGCTTCGCTCGGTCGGCCCAATAATACAAGGTAGTCAAATTCAAACTTCAGCATGACCTAGTCATACACGTGGGTAGCTTTTGATTTAGAATGCAAGGTTCTTCGAACACGTAGAAATGAAACTTTAACTTCGAAGTTCGAACTACGCAGCTGCCTCTCTTATGCTCTAAGAAAAAGCTGCTTCTTTTCCCTCGGTTCCTTTCTCTTTTATCCAATCACTGCCACCAGTTTCACCTCCACTATACATACTCCCAATCTCAGTGGTGTTCCTAAAAGCGAAAATTCTAGGTTTGGGTTCCCATATAACTTGAAATCAGATGATTTTAGTGAAAGAAACCAAATATTAAAGCTGAAGTAGAAACATATACAATGATTGCGTTGGGTGATCCAAAGATCTGAATTTGAGCCATGGGCTGCTGAAATTGTAAGTTTTCTCATGTTGACAAGTATGGGTTTTGTATGAATCGGAAAATTTTCTTTGTTGGGCCGACCGAGCGAAACGAGGGAGGACCTTTATATGATCACTTTTTTGTAAAATGTAAGTGATCAATTGACACAAAAATATTGGAAATGGTTAGGGCCGAAAAACCAAAAATATCCCTCCCTTTTAGTCCAATTACTATAACTCCTTGTGTATCCTATCTTTTCAGGGGTATAATTGGAAAGCAAACTTGAATATAACATATCTAAAAATCCGTGCCTTGGAATTTTACAAATTTTATCTCGTTGGAAAGCTAATAAAAAAAATTATCCAACGAGCACAAACAACAATATCAAATTTTGAGTTTTTACGAAAAATTCAGAGGTACTTATCATTTTAGGCACAATTTTAGAAAATTAAGTGTATATCCATTATGCAAACCACTATAAAGGATACATAATAGTTTATGTAGCAAACTTTTGGTCTATTCATTAACTAATTTTCCGTTGCAACTAATAAAACGATGTACTCCTCCGTCTCAAGAAAAATGATACTTTCATTTTAGGCATAATTCTCGAAAATTAAATGCATAGCCATTATGCAAACCACCACAAAGGATGCATAACACATAATGCAACCATATTTTGGTTTATGGATCGACTAATTTTCCGTTTAAGAAAAGGTGATACTTTCACATCCCGTTTCAGGAAAAGAAATACTTTCACTCCGTTTCGGGAAAAGCGGTACTTTCGCTCTGTTTCGGAAAAAGTGATACTTTCGCTCTGTTTCGGAAAAAGTGATACTTTCTCCCCGTTTCAGAAAAAATATCACTTTTTCTGAAACGGGGAGAAAGTATCACTTTTTCCGAAACGGGGAGAATGTATCATTTTTTTTCGAAACGGAGTGAAAGTATCACTTTTCCCAAAACGGGGTGAAAATATCACATTTTTCTTAAAACGAACGAAAGTAGTTGCAGACAAACCTCATTTTCAGATTCTTCTTCGGTCGGCTCTCCCACCGTGGAAACGGTCATACTAGTATAATCGCTGAGTCAGACCGAGGTAGCTTGTTGTTCTTCACTAATGTCTGATGTTGTTGCTGCAATTTGTATTATGAAATTGATTTTTGATTTTGATGTAATTTGATGGTAGAGGTAGCAATTAATCTTTGAAAGGAAGAAATCTTACGGAATTTGAAAAACCATGATCTGAATTTTACGAATCGACAAAAACTTGAAGACCAAATTGGAACATATTTGGTTACTGACAGATTACACTTCCCCCATCATATAGAGTTGTTGGTGGTGGTGGAGGTGAAGGCTTTTAATTTGTGATTTTTCTTTGCCTTCGATGCATTTAATCTCGAATTTCTTATAAAATTAATTTTTATGAAATTTGGTCGTGGTGGTGCTGATGAAAAGAAAGCGGAGAAAGAGATGGGCGGTTTTTAAAATTTGGTGGTGATGGTATTGGTTACGGTTTCTAATGGTGTTGCTGGAATTGATGGAGGTGAAGGAAGAAGCCGGTGGTGGTGATAATTGAAGAAGATGAACCTGAATAATGTGTTCGAGATGATGGTGTTCGAGGCGACGGTGAAGAAGAAACTGAGAAACAAAAGAGATGAAGGAGGGGTATTTCCTTTAAGTGACGAAAAAAAAACCGGACGGAAATCAAAATCTTTTTTATGAAATTGAAATTTTATGTTAGGTTTCATTTGACAAAAAAGTGGTCATAGAAGGGTCTCACTCCCTACGGGCCTTTCGGGTCCTCCGGTAGGTCGGCCCAATTAATGATTAAGTTAACTAATTAATATTAGTGAATGGATATTAGACTAATTAAATGATTAATTTTTTGAAAATCAAAACTTGATTTTCCAGGATTTTGAAGAAGGAGAAGGATGACTTTGGTGAAATTTGTTTGAAAAACTTTGAAGAAAAATGATGAAACTCTTCTTCACAATACTCGGGAAACCTTATAATCAACTCCCAATGCTTCAAAAAAATAAAATCCCAATAGCAATTTTATCGATTCAAATCCGTTAAAAAGGCAGGAAAAATATGAGTTTTGTACAAGTTACGTCCGGGAAAATGTGTCAAACCAGCCGTGAAAAGGTAAATACGGTTGGCAACCGAGGAACTCCCAGACGTAAATAAACATAACGGATGGGAAGTGAAGAACTTCTAGCCGTTATTTGGTCCAAAGATCACCGTGAGTCAGATTACGGTTGGGTTAACATGCTTAGAAGACAATTTTCCCGTCCGTAAATGAATATGTAAGTTGAAAATTTTAGAGTTTCATCATGAACACATACTACGATTGAAAGGTAGTGATACTTTCATTAATTAAACCACAATAAAACCCATTACATACTTAATATATCGGCATTACAAAGTTGATTTTAATAACAAGATTTACGATGTATCAAGAAGTTTTTGGTGATGGTGAATTGAGCTTCGAAGTTGAAATTATATCCTTTTCATTTCCTACATTCCTTCTTAGCTTGGGTTACGACTTCATCATCAGTTTCACCTCTAAGTCGAAGTTGCTTGCAAATACGAAGTAAAACCATATATTCTTCCATTTTTTTTTGCGTATATCTGAAAATCGAAGATACAATTCAACTCCATCACAGTTATTAGTGTTACCTGTTTCACTACAAAAATTGTCAAAAATCTTACTCCAATACGATTGACTGACTAAATCACATTTTCTTTGTTCTTCTCCCCTCTTTGGATATCATAGTACAAATTTTGAGATAGGTCTTCATCCAAAGTAAAGTTGGGTTTATCCTTGCATTGAGCTTGTAGGGTTTTCGGTGGAGACTATTGATGTAGAAGGTGTGATTTTGATTTGGAATGGATGGTTGTATAGAGGTGGAATTATTTCAATTATAAATAAGTGGTTGAACATCTAGAACCTTCTATGAATTAGTCTTCCAATGTGTAACCGATCACAAGCTTTATTGGGAAGTTAGTTGTAATCGGTCACAAGCTACATTTGGAAGCAAGGTGTAACAGATCACAAGCTAATTTAGGAAGTAAGGTGTAACTAATCACAAGCTGCTTTGGAAAGCATTGTGTAACCGGTCAAAACCTAGTTTGGGAAGCATGATATAACCGGTCACAACTTAAATTGTGAGTCATGGTAAACCGATCCCAAGGAGCAAAACCAAGTTTCCAATATTCACATATCTCTTTATGTTTTGTGTGATCTTGGAATTAGGGTTTGCTGAGAGAAACTTCTAGATGTCGACACTATTTGAATATGTACATAACTCTTATCATTAATTATTCAAAGATATTCCTTGATACTCAAGGTGATCCCAAACCGAAATATTGAAAAGTATTTAATTATAATTTTCATAATATATGTCTTAATTACCATCAATTAAAGCATATCCCCAGGAAAATATTATTAGTTAATGTACTACACTAATAACAGAAGTTTCTTATGAGAGATTTCGGAAATATGGTTTGGTAATTAATTGGAAATGGGAAAACCGAAATTAGGTACTTTAATGAATATCTTGAGAATATTTTCGATTTTGAAATTTCCTTATTGTCCAAACAATCTTTGTTTATAAATACTTGAGTCTGCATTTCTTGCAAACTATTCTAAGATCTAGGTCAACTTCATTCTTATTGTTTCTGGTGGAGCCGTCTATCCGGAGAGGAAAGTACCCTAATGTTTGAGGGTGAAAACGGTTTCTGCTGATTTCGGTAATTTCGCGTGAGTGGGTGAGAAACGAATTTAAACCCTAAATAATGTACTGCAAGGGACTAGTTTAGATTCGAGAGATTAATCTATATAAATCCGGCCTAAACCAAGAAATGACCGTTCCAGACTTGCTTCGGTCACAAAGTGAAGGAGAAGGGTTGGTTTTGGAGAGGGAAGCGAAGAAAGTGTTGAGACCAGAATAGTTGATTCTGGAAGAGTAGTTCTTTTGCGACTTGTATCAGAAAGTGGGAAGCTAACAGATGGAGAGCTAGCAGATGTTTTTTGAATGTTGTATGTTCCTGACCTGAACTTGTCGTTCGGTGGAATTAGGTAATGCCTATTTATACAAGTCGAAGTGAAACGTACTCTGGTCTCACTAAGAAATGGAAAACGGGTGAGTAAATGGGAGGAGGTGGTAACCGGTAACGCCTGGAATTGATGTTCCATAAAAGAAAGCATTTCACCATTACACCCTGTATTTATTAACCGCCTCATCCTTATGACACTTTCTTATAACGGGCGTAGTGTACGCCGCACATTGTAAACGGCCAAACCAATACCCAATGAGCATCCCCCAGTTTGTGACATGCGTTGATGTCTCGAGTGTTTCTCGTGGAAAACATGTAGCATGTTTGTCTCTGTTTGGCAAGTTGGTCTTGGGAGACTTGCCGGCTAGGTGGTAACCCTCGACGGTCAAGATTTTGCATCTTGAGAGGAAAGGTAGTCGTTGATTATTGCAACCCTTCGCTTGGTAGCCAGTGGCGTGAAAGAATGGTCGGCATGGCTTTAACGTGGTTAGGCGTGGCCAAGCTAGGATTTTGGCGTTGGGCCAAAGGTGGCCATGCATTAGATGGCAACCTTGGGCGACTGAGATCTGCATCTCAAATGGAAGGGTGGTCGTTGATTGTTGTAACCCTTCGTTTGGCAGCCGGCAACATGGTTTAGGGTCGGCATGGCTTGGCATAGTTTAGGCGTGGCCAAAATTATGGTTTTAGCATAAACCGTGATGTTTGGCCTTGGGCCGGAAGTTTCCATGCGTTAAGTGGCAAACTTGAACGGTTGAGATCCGCATCTTAGATGGAAGGGAAGCTGTTGATTATTGCAACCCTTTGTTTGGGTAGCCAGTGGCATGAAATCATGGTCGGAATGGCTTTAGCGTGGCCAAGCTAGGATTTTGGCGTTGGGCCAAAGGTGGCCATGCGTTAGCTGGTGACCTTGGACGGCTAAGATCTGCATCTTAAACAGAAGAGTGGTCGTTGATCGTTGCAACCCTTCGTTTGGTATCCAACAGCATGAAAACATGGCCAGCATGGCTTTAACTTGGAGTGGAGCCACTGGCAGTGTGTGGCTTGGAAGGGAAGCTCTTGCGGCTTTGTCTAAATTAGGGTTTGGTATGCTGAAACCCTAATTAGCGCCCTTTTACTAGAATCGATGTAGAATTCTCATACAGACTCGTATTTTGATGGTCCCCCCCTTTATTGTGTACGGAAAATAATTTTCTATCTCCCTACGCAGGAAAACTTAGGAAGAATTCTAAGGTTACCATGCGTTGTTTGGCAACCTTGTACGGTTAAAATTCATATCTAGGATGGAAGGGTGGCCGTTGATCATCGCACACTTTCGTTTTGGTAGCCGCATAGGGAAGGCCGACATGGTATGGCGTGGCAAGGTGGTTGGCATGCCATTGGCACATGTGGCATGGCATGCCTTGGCATGGCCTAGTTTTGGGTTTTGGGACAAAGGTTACCATGCGTTGTTTGGCGACCTTGGACGGCTAGGATTTGCATCTAGGATTGAAGGGTGGTCGTTGATCGTCGCACGCCTTTGTTTTGGGTAGCCGCAAATGGAAGGCCGACATGGTGGGGCCAATGCAAATGACGCTGATGGATTGGCATAGTAGGGTCAAGGGTTTGGCACAAACGGCATGGCATGGTGGGGCCAAGGCAAGGTGTGGTTGGCTTGGCATGGTGGGGCCAAGGGTTTGACATGCCATTGGCGTATAGTGCAGCTAGCATGGTTGGGGCCAAGGCAAGGTGTGGCCGGCCTAGCATGGTGGGGCCAAGGGTTTGGCATGCCATTGGCGCATGGTGCGGCTAGCATGGTTGGGGCCAAGGCAAGGTGCGGTTCGCTTGGCATGGTGGGGCCAATGGTTTGGCATGCCATTGGTGCATGGTGCGGCTAGCATGGTTGGCATGCCTTGGCGCGGTAGACGTGTCTGGCATGGTTTTCCATTGGCACAGTGGTGCGACTGGCATGGTTGGCTGATGGGCTGTCGTAGGCTCAACAAATTATTCAAAATATTTCCCACTAATTAAATAATAATATAGCGGTAGTGAGAGATCGTTCCCACGAAGAGCAGTGTAATTGATATGTTATTTAGTTCAGCAAAATAATAAAAGACAAGGGGGATTAGTTTAAAGTAAATAAAAAGAATAACAAATAAAAGAAAGAGATGATCAAGGAATCCTTCGCTGTTACCAAGCGATAACTGGATTAGTATACTTATCTTTGTTAGAACCATTCATCACCAACCGTAGAATAGCAGCTAGCTCAGTGCTATCCCCAAAAATCCTTTTTCCACGGATACGGAAGCTCTCCAATATCAGATTCTATTCAACCGAACCACCAAGTAGTAGATCACTCAAGGTGTAATCCAACTGAATCATTTAGGATTTGTGAATTAGGTTGATCCCAGTAGTTAAACTCTTAGCTCAAGGTTCACTTGCTGATGTTATCTTCACTCGCAATTGCTCCACAGAATCCCTTTGCAAGTTCTCGCGATTTCTACTTGTGTATGAATTATTCGACGATTACTTATCTCCTAACCCAATACTAGCAATAGAACAATTAATAGACTAATCTAGTATGCATCCCAAATCAATCTAAGAATCACTCATAAAGATCAAATATGATAAAGACAAACGATAAGATGATTAAAACTCCGAACAACTTGAATAATAATAGAGATTCACGCTAGAACATTGAATTCATCCTCAATCAATGAAATTAGTTACACATGGATTTACTAAAACCCATGAAAATTATGTGTGAGAAGAAGATTAAAACAGCTTGGTTACCCCCTAAAGGGGTAAACCCTAAGATATGGATTAACAACCTTTCCTCACCTCTCTCTCTCTCTGTATTTTTCTCTCTCAGTAAAGTTGTAGTTTTTTTAATCCTCCTTGGGTTGGCCGCTATTTATATAGGCTTCTGATAGCCTTGGCCGATCCAAAATAGTCGTAAAGGATTAACCGCCTCATTCCCTTTTAATTCTCCATGCGGGTATATCCCAAAGGGCACAAAACCAAATGGTCCAACAATAAAAAGCCACGTAGCTTAGATGACTCTTTCCTTCACGTGAACCGTACTCTCTCTAAATTTCCAGACATTAGGTGAATTTGGCCGGGCCCTCTTATGACTTTTCTTTCGAGTTTGTTAAACTCGAACTCCATCTGCAGCTCCATGTATTACTCGAGCACACCATACTCCTCTCGAGCTTCCTCCCATCATCAATGATAGCAAAGCTCAAGTTCTTCTCAGCGCTCAAAACTCGAGTTCACTTTCCATCTACATGTCCCTGTCCGTTTTTACTGCCATCAATCATGACTGCCAAGTTCATATCTTCATCAACAACTGCATATATCCCTAGCAGCAAGCCAATACTCTCCTTCGTTCTCAACTGCATGTCCAGCGTCTCAAGGTCCACCTGATCATCATGATCATTACCGTAATGGCAGCCATCTACCCTGAACTTCTTCTTGTTTCATCACAGCAGCCAGCAGTTCGAGCTCCGTCCATCCCTGTATTATCGAGCTAAACTCCATTGTCATTGACTCATTACTGCAACACACTTCTCCATGGATATTGCATCTTCGTTCATCATCCATTACGAGCACCACCTCCTTCCATCGATCATCAATAGCAGCTGCAACCCCGAACTTCAAGCCGGAGCTCCAACTCTTCATTCATTCTTCTCTTTCAGTCACGACATCCATCTCCATTCCCTGTCTTGCTTGACTTCCATCTACATCATGGAAGCAACCCTGCAGCTCGTGTAGCTTCATCGCTGCAATCCTTCCTGCGCTGGTCATGAGGTGAAGAAGATGATGGTGGCAGCCCGAGTAAAATAGTCGGGTGCCTATAGCAATATTCAAATTCCATCTTCCCCCTAAGTAAAAGACCAGACTTCCTTTAGCAGTACCTTTTAAACAGTTCACCCCTTATCAGAATGACTGCCCCTTAATGCACAGTGGGGTGTCAATAGCACTTGTCCTAGAAAATGACCATTCTACCCCTTTTAGTCTTCCAAGTGTTTTGCTCATAACTTCTTCATACGAACTCAGAATGACTCCGCTCTTTCGCCATTGGCTTCCTCTTCTCGTCCTCTACGAAATGATGACTAGAAATCCTCCATTTAAACGAGTTTCACTGGGTCTTTGGCCCTTCTTCACTTGTGACTTCACTTTTGTAGCTATTTCCACTTCTTTTCGGATGATTCACCAAACAAAACACAAATAAGAGAAAGCAAACGTAATACACAATAATTCGCAAGAATATATAGAAATTACTTGCATGGATTCGACTAAATATATGCAAAATATGCACTTAACAAATTCCCCCACACTTGGATTTTGCTAGTCCTCGAGCAAACTATCTAAATACAACAACTCCATGTTGCCGAGGATACGGTTACTCTTAGCATGAATAACAGGCCTTTAAACCCCTAGGTGTCCCTAGTGGACGAGTTATAGTCTCGTGAGGGTTTACTAGAGATATACCCACAAAACCTACTCCAACTTCAAAGCATTCCAGTTTCCCAAGCATCCAAAGAGCTATGAGGACATAAAATTTCTGCATGCTAGTAATAAGAAGTTAGAAATACCAAAGAACTTATTCATTCTTTAATCTTGAGTGAGAAATAACCACACCATAATGAGAGAAACGCGTGTTTGAGAACGATCAATAAGCATTTCGCCTCGACTTCTGCCTCACTTAAAAGGATTTTATGATAATTGCACTCAATAAGACGGCTTTTTTATGGGTCTCACATGTGTGTAGGTAGGAATGAAGAGAGAATCCTACACACGTTGAATGGTGGGAAGGAAACCTTCCGAATTATTTCTGGAGACTCCACAAAATCGTGGAAAATAAAGATATTTTTTTTCTGATGATCTCTACGAAAGGAAATCAACCACTATAGCAAGGATGAGAGTACTTACCACCTTCACATATGATTGCAATGATGATAACACCACTCTCACAGCATCCAATAGAAACGTCTTCCTTCGGCTCGTCTTCTTCATCTTCTTGGTCTTCGGTCTTCAACTACTGATGATAAACTCTTGAACTTCGTAGAACTTCGACAATTTGTACTCTTTTCCTCAATTCCTTGTTGCTTGAAACTTCTTTATATATTTTTCTTCCCCATGGCCTTATTGAACAAATAACAACCTAAATGCAAATCTCTTTGTATATATATATTTTTTTATTTTCTTTTCTTTTTCTTTTTTTCTATTTTTGTATTAATTTTTTTTTTTAAAGAGATTGCAACTAAAACAATAAAATTAAAATAAAATTAACATGGCCATGAAAGAAGTACTTTACCACTTTAATCTTCACAACTTGTAATGTCTTTGTATCATAAACTTCAATAACTCTCATCTTTTGATTTTCCTCGCTCTTGTAATAAGTCTTCATACTTGGATATATAATTCCGCTCTTTATGTGTAAGTCTTCAACATGTATATAAAAATCTGCTCATTGTATGTTGCTTTACTTGGATATGAAATTTTTTCTCTTCCTTGTAGTGTTGCTTGTAAACCTCAAACGTCTTCAACTTTCCTTGTAGATTTTGATGTCGCTCCATTGTTGATGATGATGTGTTTCTATGGACCTGTTGTTGGCGAGAGAGAATGGTGCTAACTGTAAATTAAACTACAAGAAGATGGTTTTCGTCTATAGACGTAACCCTCATGATTGACAAAATTAGCACTCAAGAGATCAAAAATAGTGCTGAAAATGGTGTGAAGTTGGGTAGCTCACCATTCTACCCGGAATTAACGTACGGTGACACACACTCAAAAGAAAGCTCTTTAGTCAGCTACTAAGAAAATTTGGTTTGGTGCCTCGGTTGATATGAAAATAGGTAGTCTCCACTAATGATTGATCAGTAACTCTAATAATGCATTTCTCTCTGCTCCTAATTTGCATCACCGGCATGATTAAATCCATTATTTAACACTCCAATTCGTAAGAATATTCCGAACGTAGTTCTCTAACACTTCCAAGTTCAGTTATGTCGGTCAGAATCTCTATGTAAACATACCTAGAAGTATGCTAGTGACTATAAAATCTCTACAAGTTGAAGGTTTTTTATGCAAAATTTTGAAAAATCTATATGCAAAATACTCCCCCACACTTAAACTTCACATTGTCCTCAATGTGTAAAACCGAAAGTTCTGAATTCTGACGTAACATCAGATAAAAAGAAAAAACTGTGCAAATTGGTATGGAATTTGGAAAAACTCCATTTCACAAAAGTTGTTCATCTACATGGTTTCTACAAAGTGTCAAAAGGGCATAGTGTTTCGATAAACGTTATGACAGTTATGGTCTCTGAACTGAACTACGCGCAGTATGAATTTTTCTGACGAAAAGGTATTCGTCATAATTCTCTTCTAAAATAGATTCCGGACTCAATGAAATTAAACATGGGGATGCAAATATGATATGAAAATAATAAAAACAAAATAAATAAAAGGGTTTAAGATACAAAACCTATGGGTTGCCTCCCATTTAGCGCTTGGTTTAAAGTCGTCAGCCCGACTCTTTTGTTATCGTCCATATACCAACAATCTGAAAATCTGGTAGTCTGCCCAGAAAACAATCTGCAATTCTAATAACAAATTCATAAAAATATTAGCATAAAATATGAATAATGAAATTGTTATAGCTTGAAAGCTTCCCCCACACTTAGTCCTTTCCACACTCGAAAGTGGATATAGAACATAGAATTTGGGGACTTCAAAAGGTTCCTCAGCTTGGTGAACCTGCACAATGCTAGAATCAAACACATCAAGTGGTGGATACTTAGAAGCAAAATAATCCTTTAAAACTTTATAAGCACAAATACTCAATCCTAAGTGGTGTGAATCAAAAGATTTAGAAATATGCAAAGGATTCGACAAACCTTCCACAATCTCTTGTATTACGGGATCCTCATCATTCTTAAAGAATTGCAATGAATTATTTACCTCATTTGTATCGTGGTCCTCTATCAAACTATTTAGCCATTCTTCGTCTGCTTCAACCGAAATCTTAGCATCATTATAATCCTTGGCAAGCTCAATTGGGTCTTCCACGACTTTAACCAATTTGGTTTCATTCTCAATCTCCATTTCTTCAACAACCTCGTCATCGGAATCGGAATCATCTCCTAGAAAGTATAGTTCATTGGTGCAAATCCTAAAATCATTATTTGAGTACGTTACACCATTTATAACAACGGTTATGTCATATTCATTCTCCTCCTTTTGAATAGGCGAGTGATCATTATAATGATCCGGAGTTGAATTAACATTACCATTATTGCAAGGATTTTCCAAAGGTTGCTCATCTTCAAGATACTCATGAATCGCATATCCATTATGATCATGGGAACGTCAGAATTGATTTGGATTTGAGGCCAAACTTCTTCCTTAGTTATTCCCTTCTTAATTTGATCCATTTCCCTTCTTAGGTTGTTAATAACCTCTTGAAGTTCTTGAAGTGTATCTTCAGTCTTTTTGTTGTGTTCATCCAGCTGTTGGTTTTCCCGATCCAAACTATTCATAAATTGGTGCATTAGATTTTCGAGAGTAGAAGAACTATATTTAGGAGCATAAATTTCCATAGTCTGGTCGCGTTCATCCATCATTTGAATGTGCTGGTCCAACTTTTGATTTTCCCGATCCATATTATCCATAAACCGGTGTATTAGATCTGTAAGACTAGAAGAATCTTGATTAGAAGCATAACTATCCCCCCATCCTTGTGGTTTTTCACTTACATACCCGTCATAAGGTTGTTGATATGCATGAGAGTAACCATAAGGTTCCGCAGGATATTGATCATAGCCAAAAGATTGGTTTTGATTATACCCATGGAATGGTTGGTAGCTGTCATAATATTGAGATTGAAATCCATATTGATTACCACTATAATATGATGATTGGTCTTGTGCTCCGTACATGTTATGTCCGTATGGAAACATGACGACTCACAAGAACAAAAGAAAAACATGGGGATGTTTCCTGCTGAAATCTCAAGGCCAGACAATGGGGTCAAACTTTTAGGGGGTGCAGTCAGCCTTAATGATGAGTTTGTGAAAAGGCTTGCTATCGGAGAGCAGAGAAGGCAAAGTGGAGTTAATGCAGATTTTGTCTAAACTACGTGATCCTCAGAGCGAGTTATTACTTCTGCGTGCATGTATGGGCATCTCTAAGTTGTTATTTGGCCTTCGAATTTGTTTCCCGGGATACACTACAGAGGCAGTAGATATCTTTGATAGAGGCTTAAGGGAGGCGATAGAGGGAATCGTTGTGTGTGGAGGCCCGTTTTTCGGGGAGATTCAATGGAGACTAGTTACACTTCCTATCAGATATGGAGGCCTTGGGTTATACACGGCTAAGGAAGCATCACAATACGCCTTTCTTGAATCACGTGTGCAATCTTGGGGATTGCAAGATCACATACTCAGGGATAGTGGAGTAGAAGGTATGGACGATAATTTTTATATGGCATTGAAAACCTTACAAGAAAATCTGCCCGACCAAGACTTTAGTAGTTTTACCAATAAATACACCGCCCCACTTAAAGCACAAAGCAAACTGGCGAGTGCTCTTTTTGGTAAAGTTGTTAAAGATATGGGTAGGGTTTATGGGTTTTCGGATAGACAGAAAGCAATTTTTGAGTGTCTACAAGCAGCGCATGCGCAGGATTTTCTTCTCGCTATCCCGATTGACGGCCTTGGACAGAAGATGTCCCCCTTGGAGTATCGGTGCATCCTTAAATACAGGTTAATGATCCCCCTATACCCTTCTGATTCTCGTTGCCCTGCTTGTATTACAGGCTGCCTAGACGCATATGGGGAACATGCTGTTCACTGTAAGGTGGATCCTGGTTTCAAATATAGACATGATCATGTGAGAGATATCTTATATGATGTATTATGGAGGGCTGGTATTTCGGCAAAGAAAGATGCGTCGGTCAACTTTTTGACGGATCCTCTTGAAGGCAGATCAACACTCAGGCCAGCAGATGTTCTTATTTTTGGGTGGGCCAACGAAAAACATACGTGTGTTGATCTTACTGGGGTTTCTCCATTAGTAGGCATCGGGCAAGGCTCTTTCACAGTTGGACAAGCAGCTTTGAAAGCTGCCTTGGGTAAGATAACGAAGCATGAAAAGGCTTGTATTGATAATGGACATGCTTTTATTCCCTTTGCCTTTGACACTTTTGGGTATTTAGCTCCGGAGGCGGTTGGACTCCTAGCGAGAGTTCAAAGAGTCATGCACAGTAATGTCATGACTCCCGATTCTAGAGAGTTTGTGTTTAAGAGGATAGGGTTTGCCATTCAAAAAGGGCTTGCGGCGCAGCTTGTTGCTCGCTTGCCTTCTATGTAATAACTCATGAATCTGTTTCAATGTTTATTAAATTACATTATCTTTAAACATCCTTAATAACAGAATTAAATTACATAAAACAAAAACAAGCTAAACAAATAAAAAATCAATTAACAACCGCTCCCCGGCAGCGGCGCCAAAATTTGATGGGTTGTCGTAGGCTCAACAAATTATTCAAAATATTTCTCACTAATTAAATAATAATATAGCGGTAGTAAGAGATCGTTCCCACGAAGAGCATTGTAATTGATATGTTATTTAGTTCAGCAAAATAATAAAAGACAAGGGGGATTGGTTTAAAGTAAATAAAAAGAATAACAAATAAAAGAAAGAGATGATCAAGGAATCCTTCGTCGTTGCCAAGCGATAACTGGATTAGTATACTTATCTATCTTCGTTAGAACCATTCATCACCAACCGTAGAATAGCATCTAGCTCAGTGCTATCCCCAAAACTCCTTTTTCCACGGATACGGAAGCTCTCCAATATCAGATTCTATTCAACCGAACCACCAAGTAGTAGCTCACTCAAGGTGTAATCCAACTGAATGCTTTAGGATTTGTGAATTAGGTTGATCCCAGTAGTTAAACTCTTATCTCAAGGTTCACTTGCTGATGTAATCTTTACTCGCAATTGCTCCACAGAATCCCTCTGCAATTTCTCGCGATTTCTACTTGTGTATGAATTATTCGACGATTACTTATCTCCTAACCCAATACTAGCAATAGAATAATTAATAGACTAATCTAGTATGCATCCCAAATCAATCTAAGAATCACTCATAAAGATCAAATATGATAAAGACAAACGATAAGATGATTAAAACTCCGAACAACTTGAATAATAATAGAGCTTCACGCTAGAACATTGAATTCATCCTCAATCAATGAAATTAGTTACACATGGATTTACTTAAGCCCATGAAAATCATGTGTGAGAAGAAGATTAAAACAGCTTGGTTACCCCCTAAAGGGGTAAACCCTAAGATATGGATTAAGAACCTTTCCTCACCTCTCTGTGTATTTTTCTCTCTCTGTAGAGTTGTAGTTTTTTTAATCCTCCTTGGGTTGGCCGCTATTTATATAGGCTTCTGATAGCCTTGGCCGATCCAAAATAGTTGTAAAGGATTAACCGCCTCATTCCCTTTTAATTCTCCATGCGTGTATATCCCAAAGGGCACAAAACCAAACGGTCCAACAATAAAAATCCACGTAGCTTAGATGACTCTTTCCTTCACGTGAACCGTACTCTCTCTAAATTTCCATACTTCCGGTGAATTTGGCCGGGCCCGCTTATGACTTTTCTTTCGAGTTTGTTAAACTCGAACTCCATCTCCATCATCATCAACAACTGTGCCAATAGAAAACCATCATTATCATATTGGATCGGCCAAGGCTATCAGCTCCATGTATTACTCGAGCACACCATACTCCTCTCGAGCTTCCTCCCGTTCTTGACTTAGCAGCGCCTAACTCCATCATCAATGACAGCAAAGCTCAAGTTCTTCTCAGCGCTCAAAACTCGAGTTCACTTTCCATCTACATGTCCCTGTCCGTTTTTACTTCCATCAATCATGACTGCCAAGTTCATATCTTCATCAACAACTGCATATATCCCTAGCAGCAAGCAAATACTCTCCTTCGTTCTCAACTGCATGTCCAGCGTCTCAAGCTCCACCTGATCATCATGATCATTACCGTAATGGCAGCCAACTTCTTCTTGTTTCATCACAACAGCCAGCAGTTCTAGCTCTGTCCATCCCTGTATTATCGAGCTAAACTTCATTGTCATTGACTCATTACTGCAACACACTTCTCCATGGATATTGCATCTTCGTTCATCATCCATTACGAGCACCACCTCCTTTCATCGATCATCAATAGCAGCTGCAACCCCGAACTTCAAGCCGGAGCTCCAACTCTTCATTCATTCTTCTCTTTCAGTCACGACATCCATCTCCATTCCATGTCTTGCTCGACTTCCATCTACATCATGGAAGCAACCTTGCAGCTCATGTAACTTCATCGCTGCAATCCTTCCTGCGCTGGTCATGAGGTGAAGAAGATGATGGTGGCATCCCGAGTAAAATAGTCGGGTGCCTATAGCAATATTCAAATTCCATCTCCCCCTAAGTAAAAGACCAGACTTCCTTTAGCAGTCCCTTTTAAACAGTTCACCCCTTATCAGAATGACTGCCCCTTAATGCACAGTGGGGTGTCAATAGCACTTGTCCTAGAAAATGACCATTCTACCTCTTTTAGTCTTCCAAGTGTTTTGCTCATAACTTCTTCATACGAACTCAGAATGACTCCATTCTTTCGCCATTGGCTTCCTCTTCTCGTCCTCTACGAAATGATGACTAGAAATCCTCCATTTAAACGAGTTTCACTGGGTCTTTGGCCCTTCTTCACTTGTGACTTCACTTTTGTAGCTATTTCCACTTCTTTTCGGATGATTCACCTAACAAAACACAAATAAGAGAAAACAAACGTAATACACAATAATTTGCAAGAATATATAGCAATTACTAGCATGGATTTGACTAAATATATGCAAAATATGCACTTAACATTGGCATGCCTTGGCGCGGAGACATGGCTGGCATGGTTTTCCATTGGCACAGTGGTGCGGCTGGCATGGTTGGCATGCCTTGGCGCGGAGACGTGGCTGGCATGGTTTTCTATTGGCACAGTGGTGCGACTAGCATGGTTGGCATGCCTTGGCGCGGAGATGTGTCTGCCATGGTTTGCCATTGGCACAGTGGTGCGGCTGGCATGGTTGGCATGCCTTGGCGCGGTAACACGAGAATTAGGGTTCGGCATAGATGATGTCAGTCGATGTTAAGGGTTCTGTCGTGGAACATGACCCATGTAAATAAAAAAAAAGGTACCCCGGTAATTCTTGTGTTGGCATGCTGATTGATTCAATAAATGTGCTAATGGTCATAGTGACATCATGTCAGTTGTGCGGTTTACGATTTTTACCCTAAGCTAAAAACCACCATCAATATTAAGTCCCCTGCTTAGCTCGGAACGGGAGCATCGTTGCGAGGTAAGCATAAGATGGTGATAGGCAAGGACCAAATCGAAATGACAAGGTGTGAAAAGATGGTCAGGAAGACCTGACGAACCTTTTCGAGAGGTAAGGAGAGTTCGTGATTCTCGTGTTGGCGGCCTTGTATAGATTCTAGTTGTGGTGTTGTTGGCTAGACCGTGAAGTGGTGAGATGTAGACTGTCGGCTTGGCTTGGTCACGCGTCATCTTAGCTGGGCTAAGGAACGCAGAGGTGTTGGCTTAGCGAGTTGTTGGCGTTGCTCGGCTCGGAATAAGAGCCATAGGTTTTGTGCGGCTTGGAATGGAGCCACATGCATTGTATTGGCTTGGAATGGGAGCCGCATGTGTTGTACGGCTTGGAATATAGCCGTTAGCATTGGCCGGCTTGGAATGAAGCCGTCAGCATTGGTCGGCTTGGAATGGAGCCGCTTGCGTTACGCGGCTTGGAGTGGAGCTATCCTGAGTTCCTCGGAAGGATGACGACTGGCTTCAGTTCCGTGGAAGGGTTCCGACCGGCTTCAGTTCCGTGGAATGATGAAAACTTTGTCTAAATTAGGGTTTGGCATGCCGAAACCCTAATTAACGCCCTTTACTAGAATCGATGTAGAATTCTCGTATGGACTCGTATTTTGATGGTCCGCCCCTCCATTCTGAACGGAAAAGAATTTCCTATCTCCTAACACGAGAATATTTAGGTTTTGAGCTCGTTCGGAAGGTGAAAACAACTCGACAGTAAAATTCAGGAGGAATGTTGTGGGCCCGAGGTGGCATAGTCGCGCCCAGTCACCTATTCCCGTTCATAGAGAAAGAATGAATCTTCATTTTGTTCAAACTCTAGAAACTCCGTCCGCATGAAAAGAGGTATCGACCCTCTTATGTTGCTCGGCTGGATCTGTGCTTTTGTCTGCAGTGTCTCTCTAGTAGATCCCAAAATTTATAAAAACTCCACTGCATTCTTGGGATGGATGGATGAAATATATGCTCTACAACGATTATGTCAAGGCTAATCTTGGAGATTGAGTTGCGTTGTCGGTCCATCCTTGACTTTAGGTTGTTCAGTGTCTGGACCTTCTGATCGCGGTGATTGATATGTTGTGGATGATTGTATGGTAGAAATCTTCCAAAGACACTGAATGAAATAGATGAGTTGGAAGACATTTTGTTGCCGATGTGCTGCTATCAAGTCTTCAAGGACTTTGTTCCAAGAGACATCATTCGAACCAGCTTCTGGATTTTGGACTATCGTATGGAATGTGATGCGGTGAGCAGTCCCCAGTTATATTTCTGTTAGATCCGATGGCACGGCCGAATATGTGAATGTATCTTTGTGGAGTGCTTTTGGAGTTTTCGATGCACATGTACGGCTTCATGTTGAGAAATTCCCGCGGCTCGTAAAACTTCGGCAGTGATGATGTTGAAATCGGAAATAACCAGGTTGGGGGGAGTGAAAGTGTCCCATGCTGGTATTCCCCATGTATAGCCTACTTTCATTACATCGCTTTGAATCCATGTCCACGGGATTTGATACAAGCTTATTGTACTCTTATGGATGTGACGCTGGGATGCACATGGACGAAATATTCTTGATAGTGAAGAGGAAGGAATGAGAGAGTTATGTTTTTTATCGTGGCTCCCTCTGTTTCTTCAAGAAAATGTTTCAGCCGCGTTCCTGGAGTTATCTCATGAGTCTTTGATGGTCATCGGGATGGACTGTGATGAGCAGTCCCCAGTCGCATTTTTCTTTAGTTTCTGAAGTTGTTTTCCTCTAAGCAGGTTTGGGATCCGTCGCGGCCTCGTAAAGTGTTGAAGGCGTCTTCTAGACAAAGAGGTGATGACATTCTTACGCTACACCCTTGAAGAGTAGATGACCTTGTTATGGTTATGGATTTTTGGTTGACTGTGTCTTCTGAGCTATGACAGTGAAAGGATTCCGTGTAGATCCTCAGTCCCCAAGTATGGTTTACATGTTTCCATCTTTTATGGTCAGTGGGTTGACCATGATAAAGACATCACCATCGTGCGTTCATACTGGTGATTTTGTTACTTCTTCCACGTGAAACTAAAATATGTAGGAGTACGGGTTACCTTTATAGTGATTGTTGTTGCGGTGAAGCTCTGGCCGGTATCAAAAAATGAGCAACCACAGTTCTTGGTAGCATAGGAGACTACATTGTCGTGGGAACAAAGTAGGTTGGCTAGAATTGTACGGGCATCCATGGAAGTAAAAGGATTGGCTGGATGTGTAAGCGAGCAAACTGTCCATGGTCACGAGTTTTGGCGGGATGGATCAAAAAGTGTTCATGACTACGAAGATTGGCTGGCTTCGATCATGATCCTTGACATGGGGAGTGTGGTTGCACGATACTTTGCAGGAAGGACTGGTGTTGAAGCGGCTTCGGCTCTTGGAGAGGACGTTGAAACTTAAGGAACCAAATGATGCTTCGGATCCCGGAGCGACTGCTGGAGTGAACATTGAATCGGAGTGGCTGTTGGAGCGAACGTTGAATCGGAGCGACTGCTGAAGCGGACTTTGAAGCGGATCCACTTCTGGAGAGAACGTCGAAACGACGCCTTTAAACTCTCAGAGCCTTGATGGTTACAATGTTGAATTCGGAGACTGCGTCACTCAGCGTTCTGTCAAACTCGACATCCCTCAAGTGAACAGTGGTTAGGAGTCCCTAGTTCCATCTAACGATCATACTTTCCAGGAGAGGTTTGGGGTTTGGGAACGACTTCCCTAGATGGAAACAACTGCTTTCCTGATGCAGTGCGGTTAAGGGATGCAAATATGTCTTGACGCTACGCCTTGGATAAATATAGAATCTCACATAACTGTTTCATCATAGACTGCACGATTTTGTGGGCGAAGTCTCCAGAAATCATGCATCTCTCCTAACGGGAAGAGGGTCTCTGTGAATTCAGGAAGGTTGCTGATTTCCTTTGCCTTGATTTTGGAGAAGTCGTTCCTGATCTTTACGTATGATGAAATTGGATTGCTGATTCCCTTCTACTGGCGTTCAAGAGCAACGCGAGCCCCTTCATTATAAACGCACGTCCTGCTGAAGTGCCTGCTCCGGATGTTAAAAGTATTCCTTTTCATCTCCCTCTTGGGTTGACGTGACTCTTACATTGGATGCTCCGTCAGTGTCTTGAGGAAATAGGTATCTCTTTACGAGTTATAAACACGTTTGTCTGAGCCATACAAGAACCTTTTGTCTTTCCATCAAATCAACAGTGGTAAAAGGACGTCAGCTTCTTCCCGCTCTTCCAGTATCTTGCCCTGATGGTGAAGTAGCAGTGTCTCTGGTGACGGTTGGAGCTGTCATACTTGAAGAAACGTTGGGGTGGCAGAAGCGGCTTTGGTTCTGGTGATCGTAGGTATATCGTGCAGAGATGGCGCAGTTTTGATCACGGAGTGCTGGAGCCATGGCACTGTTTCGATGGGTGAAGATGGCACTTCTTTGGCTGGTTGTGGAGCGAAAAAGATGGCGATGGAAGGGTGCAAGCTGCTGGCGCAGGAAAGGATGCAAGCTGCTGGCGCTGGAAGGATGCAAGATGCTGCCGCTGGAAAGATGCAAGTTGTTAGCGCTGGATCGATGCAAGCTGCTAGCGCTGGAAAGATACAAGTTTTTAGCTCTGGATCGGCTTGGAATTGGCGCTAGCTTGGATTTGGTATGGCGCGTACTGTTGACTGGGCATGGTGCAGACTGTTGGCTTGGCACGGTGTTGATTAAGAAAAACGAGTTGCTGGTTTTTACGGAATTGAGGAGACGACCGTGCGTAGGGAACTCCTTGAACCGAGAAAACTGTTAAACCTCACACAAATACACTGTAAGAAGGGAGTGCTTTAAATTCGAGAGATCAATTTGTAGTACTTCGGCCTAAACCAAGACAATGGTCGTTCCAGAGTAAATTCAGTCACAAGAGAGGATGGGTCGATATGTAGGAGGGAAGCTGAGAAATGTGTGAGATCAATGGTGATTGAGATTATAGGTGCGTTGTGTATTCTGCGTAAGAAAGTTCTGAATGATTGAATTTACTCAGTTGAGAGTGATTTTTTAGACGATGAGTTCGTGTAGACGAAAGGTTGTCTATGTGAACTTGTCGAGAAATTCTTGTCTCAATCATGATTCAGAGACTTATTTATATTCTTATAATTGTAAACACCATGACCCCATGAAGTGTGACAATTGATGAAATCAAAGAGTGGAGAAGTGGAAATCGTGTTAAAACCAGTTGCTCAACGTGCGGAGACTTGGTTGATTTTTCATCCACTACTTTGTTAACTCCTCCAACTGATATAACGCCTTGCTCACATTCTTATCGCGTGTATGAACACACGTGCCGTAGACGCCATACCAAAACCCTAGTTAATATCCCCCCACGTAACATGATTGATGTCTCGTGTGATTATGGAGTCTGCAAGGCAGACATGTATTTAGTTAGTCAGTTGCTGACTTCATGGGACGATGAGTCCTTGTTTTGTTGAGTTGAACGTGATTTGAAAATGTTCCGAGACTTACGAATTGAACATGTCTTCTGAGACAGAGGTATAATGTATGAATAAAAGTTGATAGTTAACGTGAGCAAATATTGCTCATTCGATGTTGAATATTAATAGTTGAACCAATATTCCTTGGTTTGAGCAAATATTGCTCAATTGTTGAATATTGATAGTTGAACCAACATTCCTTGGTTTGAGCAAATATTGCTCATTTGAGAAAATGTTGCTCGTTTGATGAATTATTAGTTGCGTGACCAAATAAAGTATTAAATCAATACTGGCAACTGAACCGAGTATAATTAATAAAATGTTGACCATGAGATCGGCGTAAAATTATTAGTGTTTGAATCTGACATTATGAACCTTGGACTCAAAACCCTAATTCGATCAATTGATGACCAATTGATGGTTTATTGAAAATTAATCACAGAGTGAAGGAGGACCGTCTACATGGGATCATGGGTCGACCATGTAGCGCCCACATGCTCATGTGAGCAAAATATACCAAAGTCTCTTGAAGACCAGTTGGTGAAAGGATGATTAAATGATGGTTTAATCATTTATTAAAATAATGCTCGTCTGAACCTTTGGTGATAAAACCTAATTAATTATGAAGAGATGAGGTACCGACCAAGGGGTCATGAAACCGTACCTGGGTGGTCACGATAGACTGATAATCATCTTATGAATTTCCAAGTTGTTTGGAAGAGTTTTGGACCTAATACGTGCAATTACGCAAATTAAGTCAAATTGTGAAAATACGTGGGACCGGCTCCTTGCAAGCCAAAGAGCCAACCTTGGTCGGTCAAAGTAACATGCTCACATCACCAAAGTGTTCGTATCTCAGTTCTGAGAATTTTGATATTTTCTGATGTGCATTTGAGCAACATTTTGAGAAAATATGAAGAAATCAGGGATTTTTGCTGAAACCGTGAAAACTTCATGAGATAAAGGAAAAATAATAAAAATGAAGGAATCATGAAGTGTGGGACCGGCTAAGGCCAAGGCATGGCCGGCCGGCCAAAAGGCCCGGTCCCACGGTGTTGTCCTAATTTTATAATATTTTTCATGATTTTAGGGAAATATGATAAAACCAAGGAGTTTGTTGAAACCAAGCAGTTTTGTTGAAATCATGATTGCACGAGCGAACCACGGCTTGAACGAAGATCCCAGTGGAGTGATAGAGCATCATCTGATGAGCATAAATTGGTGTAGAATAGCTGATTTGATGACGGAACCTTGGTCTATTTAGGATTCACGGGTCCAGGCCCATGAAAAGAAATTCTTGTTTTAGGAATAGACGCTCGTTTGTTCGTTAATATAAGGAACAAAAAAAATAGACCTGAGTCTAATGATATAAAATTTTGTTTATAATCTTTCACAAAAACCAAAATTTTATTTTTTAAATATGTGAGATTTCACAAAGTGAAATAAACTCTCGTTTCAAATGTGGATGCTCATACGAGAAAAAAGGTTTTTTTTTTTGAATAGACGTGCGTCTGTTAGTTATAAAATTTTGTTTATGAGATTTCATGAATTTTTTTATCTTCGAGCTTTCGGAAATCTTTGAAAATATAGTCTCGCTTCAAAGACAGATGCTCGTGCGAGGGAGCAAAAATATATAGAGATATTTTTTCAAATTTACGTGAGTTTCAAGTTAAAACATATTTTTTGCAAAATAAATGTTTTGATTTTGAACAACCGTTGAAAGTAGACAATTATACATGGTGAAATAATATCTGTATGTGAGTTTTTCACAATTGTAGAATGGACGTCTGTCCAATTTTTAAAAAACTAGTGAATGTTCACACAGTGAAAATTTATAAGGAATTAAATTCTTGATTATCAGAAATTGTTAGAAGTAAACAATTTTGATAAAATACTGTTTGTATGGGTTTTGTGATCTGGTAGTGTATGCTCGAAACCAATGAGTGTTCACTCTGTGGGAGTCTCTCACACGGTGAAAATAATGTGAATTTTTCATATAATGGAAGTTTCGTGAGTTGTTCACAGTTTTATGAAAATCATGTTATGGTTTTGAATAATGAATTTTGTTCGTCCTTGCAGGTTTGAAGGAGCGAACAAATTCTCGAGGTTGTAATCACTATAGCTAGTGAAATTATAAATAGGTAAGAGTTGGATGGTTACCATTTTTGTAGACGTTGTTGTGAGCACCTTTATTCCATGATTCATTGTTTTGTCGAATCCTGCATTTTGTATGAACGATGTGCTGAAGTAGCCACTTTGCAAGAATGACTGTCTCCAAGGATGATACTTCCAAAGATGGTGTTTCCAGAGATGACATATTTACGGATGAAACTTTAAGAAATGGTACTCCTGGGACCTCTGAGTGATGGTGAGAGATCCTTCATACTGAGTTGTACTTCTGCTTATTTCATTAGATTTACCACAGGATGATCGTATAGTGAAATCCTGGATAAATGTAGACCCCACAGAAATGGATGAAAGTATATGGGAGCGGAGAACCCAGAAGTAAGGACTACAGGATGTTAGCAAATGATGTGCAGTCCCCAGCCGTTTCTTTGGTGAGTTGTTAGCGCTCTTTGTGTCATGACTTTTCCCTGCCCGTGCAATTAGGATCACGATATCAAGGTTTATTACTTCTTTTAGACTTTTCCCCATTGATTGACGGCCTTCAACTTGTTCCCGGGCAAACAATCCAGCACTGATGAAGAAGTCGATGTAAGTATCTCTTTCGTGTAGGAGATCGTGGCATCTCCTTGAATGAAATAATAATAATTAGTGTTGATGAGTCTAGGAAGAAATCATTGTAGATAAGCAGCATGTTGATGAAGCACACTCTTCTTTGGGGCATGGGAATATGGAAAATTCCCGAAATCCCGAACCAAATGGAGATAACGGCGTTATCAATGGAGATTCCGGCATTGTCGAGCCTTCAAATAATTTAGAGACTCTCTTAGTAAGTATATTTCCTGTAATATCTTCATAGAAGTATGAAATTGCTGATTTGTGAATGAATCCATGTGAGTATATGAGTAATTTCGTCGAAATACGTCACCAGAAAATTTCAGACTTCAGCCTTTAATAGAAACGCTGTAGAATCTTCGTCCGAAGTCGGATTTTCGCGGTCTGCATATGTATCTTCGTGCCCAGAAAATTTCCAAGCTTTTTTAAAGAAGCTGTTTGAGTTTTGAGCATGTTTATGGCCTGAAAAAGGCGAAACAATAAACTTCCAGGAGACTTTCAGAATTTTTTCAGATTGTATGTAGTCTAATTATTTGGCCACATCTCCTTGCTCATTTCTTCAATTGCTGTGAATTTTGGATATGTTGTATATGACATCTATACCAAGAGAATATTATATGATCCATACCTAGATTATTCACCAATTGCTCCCATCTCATCGGTTTGTACATGATAGTGAAAAATCATTTCAGACGAGCTTGCTGTAAAACACTCATGTTGTGTCTTTAGACCATTCGCTTGTGTCTTGAACGGTTGGTGAAGGATTTTAATGGCATTGATTCATTTGAGATCAGGACCCCTTGATTAGTAAATGAGTTTGGTGCTTGTAGTGTCATCTTGTTTCTGTTAGTCGCAGAAAACATCACTTCTGAAACCCTGGTCACAGGACCATAACTGAGGTTGCTCTCGAGAGGGGGTGATGTAATGACCATGGTTTCATGTCCGGTGGTAGCATTACTTTTATGATAAATGATCAGCACATGAGAGCTTGGTGGCACGGGTCTTGAACTGTTGAAACTAATCGCCATGATCAGTGGACCGTCAGTCCCCAGTATTTTGTTAAATCTCTCCTTTTCGTTTTCCTTTCTTTTGGAAAGACCTAGATAGAGGACCCAAGTAGAGAAATTGATGTAAAGACCTAGATGGTCAAAGTTGGAGATATCTTGATGAAGGACTTAGTGGGAAGATGTGGTAGACACTGATCGACTATGGAAGTTATGAATCCCGTCTAAGAATTGCTGCTTGCATGTTGTATGCTCTGGAAGCTGTAGGAACCTCATACGACGTCGGAATTCGATGCTTGACCCCAACTTTTGAAGCTAAGAGACTGAGTTATCAAATGAGAAAAGAATCACTTAATTTGGAGTTGCATAGGTCATCCAATGAAGCATGCACATTTGTAATTTGTAATCCCGTGCAAGTTTTCAGATTCCATGAACTTGAGTGTGGAGGCCATATCTTTCAGCTCATATGTCCGATTGATGTGCCCTTTTGGTATGTTGTAGAAGAGACATAGACGGTCATATTTAGTTGAGGAAGTATTATCCCATTCCTCACTCATTGGTACGTTTTTGTAAACCCATGGGCTGAAGTATGTTGTATCTCATTTGTAGAGGTGATGAGAAGATTGTGTAGAAGAATTGGGATTGTGACCGCCCGTTGTGCAAGTTTTGGGAAGACGTTCATGTTAACATGTTTTCATGGCTACACATCTTGATATGAATCGTTAGGGCTTGAAGAAATACGATCCATAGAGTAACGCTTCAGAGAATAGATAGTTGATGAAGCGAGATGTTTCTCATAAAACCGTTGTAGATGCTGAGATCACGAATGTTTACGCTCCAAAGATACTTGTCGATGCTGAGATCATAGATGGTGTTCCTCTAGAGATTATTGTTGATGTTGATACCATGGTTGAAGTTGCTCCAAAGACCGAAAAGGCCAGAACCATGATTATAGATATAATCTTTGCTCCTCCATCGAGTGAGCCTTTTATGTTCACGAACTAGTTGATGAGTTGAGAGTCCCTAATATGAAGATGTAATGGGAGTTCAACTTGAATGCTCCTAAAAGCATAACTTTGAATTGGCTTTGTCGACGTTGTTACGGTAGATAGTAGCAACAATTTTCATACTGGATGTGATTCGTGAAGAGAGGAAGTTCTTCAATCGTGCAAGGGCTTGTGATGTAGAGAAATCCCATTGATGAAGTTTCACAGAATCACCTCAGGTTACCCAGTGTATGTTGAAATAGTTAGTTCCATCCATGTATGAATAATGTTGCATCTGCTTCAGAAGTCTTATCATGGGATAATGAAGACTTATCGATTGTAGTTTAGTTACGCTTTGATCATGCTGGTGTTGAATCAATGTGTCATCGTCGAGATATTTGTGCTGAAGATGTACTCTTTGATTGGGAGTACAATTTGTTGGCTTCTTAAATGCTTGAGCGTTAAAGCGTATATTTCTTAAGCATTGAATGTCTTAGGTTTGATTGTTTCGGCCCTGAGTATATTCTGTTGATTTAGCATTTTTGTCGTTCCGGTAGTGGGATTCAACACTTGTGCAGACATCGGAGATTTCTGATTTTGTGGGACACATGGACACTTCTGAAACCCTATGGAGAAACGCCCAAAGTGTTTTTTTGCCAAATGTCTCAATGCTCGATTCAGAGAAATGTCATATTCAACCACTTGGTAAAATACTAATGCGGTGAAGCTACCATTCATAACGTCTTGTAGAGTTGCTAGAAGAATTTAGTCCTCATGTAGGATAACATGTGAGGAAATAAACGACATAAACATGGAAGGAATTAGACTTTCCTGAGTGCGGAACCTCTTGATGAATGTCTATGCATCTTTTGCAGGTTCTTGCTTCAACCTCATCAAAGTTCGAAATTCCCTCAAGTGCTTTGATAATGGAATGTCAGTTACATCTTCCGTATCATAACTTTCTTCTTTGGAGAGATGTGTAACCAAAGGCGCTTTGTCAGTAGTCATCTTTTCAGCGTGGATCCACGCTCGTCTAAAGACCATGCCATACCCTGGATCTTAATGATTATGTGAAACTTGGTTTCTGTCCTGGTTGAACTTATGTTCACTTTGAGAGTGATGTAGCCATAAGTATTTCTGAGCGTTCCTTCAAGGTCTCTGATTGAGATGGGATCACGAGTATCTTTTTGTCGAGTGACGCCTGTGGATCTGAGGGTTTTCAGTGGAATGTTGTTGATGGGGGCGTCAGCATCGATCAACATTCTTCCAAATTTATTTCCTATGATATGGACTGTGGTAAGCAGTCCCCAGTCATGCATCTCCATGTACGTGGATGAAGGTTCAAGGAGTATTTTCGGGATGGAAAGACGTCTGACACAATGTAATCTTGTGAACATGTCTTTCCTTTGTGCCTTAAACAGTTAGAGCAATTCACAAATATGCTCAATTAACGATTGAACTGTTTCTTTGACTTGTTGTTCAGAGAGTGTAAAGGTTCTGACTGGGAGCGGACTCTTGTGTACTCCTTCAGTCCCAGTTGAAGATGGATCAACCTTATTTTTTAAGGTGTGCTTCAAAATATTGTAGTTACTTGTTGGATGATCGATGAACCTATGAAGGCGACCGTACCTGGGATTCTCCATTTCTTGTTCAGTTGGCTCTCTCCTGATGAACGATAATTTGATTGCACCATCTTGAACCCAGAATTCCAGTAACTTAATCACTCCTTCATGATAAGAGAGAAGTTTGAGTTTGTCTGATCATTTCCTCGTTTGTTGATGCTAGGTCGAGGTTTGTGTATTTTAGGATTGGTTATCCTTTCTTTGCGCTTTCGGAGGAGATTGAGAGATTGGAAGAGCGTTCTTGTGTTGTGGTGCCTCTTCTTTCCTTTTGCTTCATTCTGCAACAATATTTGTTGAAGGTTGGAGATTGTATTGTTCGTTGAATGAGTATCGGATGTCGCGATTTCCACAAGGTTTCTCAATCTTTGTAGACTTTTCTCTTTCCAGTAAAGCAAGCGTGGTAGTTGCTGATCGCTTAGCCGCTTCATGAAGTTCTGAAAAAGTCTAGAACCAGAGATTTTCCAATAAAGCTCTGTAGACCAGGATCATTCTGTTGATGCACAAGTCCACGAGTTGTTGCCTTGTGACGTTCGGATCGTGGTAATCCAAGGCTTGAACTATAAAACTTTTCACGTAATCGTTAGGATGTTCATTGTTCTTTTGAAACATCCTTCCGAGATCAGAGAGGGGGATTTTCTCTGATACGAAGAAATACTTTCTGTAGAAAGCGTTAACCATTTTCCCCCAACTTTTGATACTTCCTGGTGCAATGTTGTTGTACCATGTATATGCCCTGCCTTTCAGAGATTTTGAAAATTCCTTCAGACGGACAGTATGGTTGTGTTCATGTTCACCCAGTGCTTCCAGAAATCGAGAAACATGTTCTCGATCATTGCAAGTTACATCATAAAGTGTGAAGGTTGGAGAGGTGTAACCTTGTGGCAGAGGAATCCTTTATGTAGCAGCAGGATATGGAGGTTTGTGACGATGGATAGAAGGTGTCTTGTCTTTTCCACGGTCCTCCAAAAAACGTTCTAGGTCTTCACAGGTGATGAAGCTGGATGACTCTTTCGCTGGTGGATTATCTACAACCTTAGGAACTTCCTTATCATCTACTACATGGATCAGAGTGACCTCAGGATCAGCATCTAAAGACGTTTCTTTAGCTTTTCCTTTCTCCTGAGTTTTCTCTGACATCTTGTCTGTAAGAGTCTTGAGATAGTTGAATAGTTCCTTCTGAGTAGTAGCCATGTCAGTCTGATTTTTGGCAAGAGTTTCTTGTACCTTCATGATATCACCTATGGTAGGTGGATTTTCTTTGACTTTCTCAGCAGACCGGACGAAAAGCGGATTGTTGATGGCTTCAGTGCCATCACTTGCAGGGGTGATCTCTGGAGTGTCAGTGCTTGGAGGAGTAGTAGTGTCAGGTTGCACCAGAGGAGTGGTAGTGGCAATTTGCACCGGAGGAGTGGTGTTAGCAGTACCACAAAAGCTTGCAGTATTAGAGACGGGTGTTGAATCCGGATTGGTAGCTAAACCAGACCTAAGACCGACCATTTTTTGTGAGAATTTGAATTTGCAACCGAGAGAGATTAATCTCCCACTGTGGTCGCCAATCTGTAGATGGGGAAAAACGATTTGTTGGTTTTTACGGAATGGAGGAGACAACCGTGCGGAGGGAACTTCTTGAACCGAGCAAACTGTTAAACCTCACACAGATGCACTGCAAGAAGGGAGTGCTTTGAATTCGAGAGATCAGTCTGTAGTACTCCGGCCTAAACCAAGACAATGGTCGTTCCAGAGTAAATTCGGTCACAAGATAGGATGGGTCGATCTGTAGGAGGGAAGATGAGAAATGTGTGAGATCAATGGTGATTGAGATTATAGGTGTGTTGTGTATTCTGCATAAGAAAGTTCTGAATGATTGAAGTTACTCAGTTGAGAGTGATTTCTCAGACGATGAGTTCGTGTAGACGAAAGGTTGTTTGTGTGAAATTTTCGAGAAATTCTTGTCTCAATCATGATTCAGAGACTTATTTATATTGCTAGAATTGTAAACACCATGATCCCATGAAGTGTGACAATTGATGGAATCAAAGAGTGGAGAAGTGGAAATCGTGTTAAAACCAGTTGCTCAACGTGCAGAGACTTGGTTGATTTTTCATCCACTACTTTGTTAACTCCTCCAACTGATTGCACAACTTGCTCACATTCTCATTGTGTGTATGAACACACGTGTCGTAGACCGCCATACCAAAACCCTAGTTAATATCCCCCCATGTAAAACGATTGATGTCTCGTGTGATTGTGGAGTCTGCAAGGCAAACGTGTATTTAGTTAGTCAGTTGCTGACTTCATGGGACGATGAGTCCTTGTGTTGTTGAGTTAAACATGATTTGAAAATTTTCTGAGACTCACGAATTGAACATGTCTTCTGAGACAGAGGTATAATGTATGAATAAACGTTGATAGTTAACGTGAGCAAATATTGCTCATTCGATCTTGAATATTGATAGTTGAACCAATATTCCTTGGTTTGAGCAAATATTGCTCAATTGTTGAATATTGATAGTTGAACCAACATTCCTTGGTTTGAGCAAATATTGCTCATCTGAGAAAATGTTGCTCGTTTGATGAATTATTAGTTGCGTGACCAAATAAAGTATTAAATCAATACTGGCAACTGAACCGAGTATAATTAATAAAATGTTGACCATGAGATCAGCGTAAAATTATTAGTGTTTGAATCTGACATTATGAACCTTGGACTCAAAGCCCTAATTCGATCAATTGATGTCCAATTGATGGTTTATTGAAAATTAATCACGGAGTGAAGGAGGACCGGCTACATGGGATCATGGGTCGACCATGTAGCTCCCACATTCTCATGTGAGAAAAATATACCAAAGTCTCTTGAAGACCAGTTGGTGAAAGGATGATTAAATGATGGTTTAATCATTTATTAAAATAATGCTCGTCTGAACCTTTGGTGATAAAACCTAATTAATTATGAAGAGATGAGGGACCGACCAAGGGGTCATGAAACCGGCCATGGGTGGTCACGAGATCGACTGACAATCATCTTATGAAGTTCCAAGTTGTTTGGAAGAGTTTTGGACCTAATACGTGCAATTGCGCAAATTATGTCAAATTGTGAAAATACGTGGGACCGGCTCCTTACAAGCCAAAGAGCCAACCTTGGTCGATCAAGGTAACATGCTCACATCACCAAAGTGTTCGTATCTCAATTCTGAGAATTTTGATATTTTTTGATGTGCGTTTGACCAACATTTTGAGAAAATATGAAGAAAACGGGGATTTTTGCTGAAACTGTGAAACTTCATGAGATAAAGGAAAAATAATAAAAATGAAGGAATCATGAAGTGTGAGACCGGCTAAGGCCAAGGCATGGCCGGCCGGCCAAAAGTCCCGGTCCCACGGTGTTTTCCTAATTTTATAATATTTTTCACGATTTTAGGGAAATATGATAAAACCAAGGAGTTTGTTGAAACCAAGCAGTTTTGTTGAAATCAAGGAGTTTTGTTGAAATCAAGGAGTTTTGTTGAAATCAAGGAGTTTTGTTGAAATCAAGGAGTTTCCATGAGATCAAGGAAACAAAAAATATTAAGAATAATAAAATAAGGGCATGTGGGACCGGCTTGGGCATGGTTGGCCGGCTAGGGCCCGGTCCCGTGAATTTTCCCTTATTTTGTGTATTATTTCATGATTTGAAGGGATTTTCATAATTTGAAAGAATTTTCATAATTTGAAGGAAATGTCATGAAATCAAGGAATTTCATAAAATCAAGGAAACATAAATATAATAATATTAAAATAAGGGGTGTGTGGGACAGGCTAGGGCATGACCGGCCGGTTGGGCCCGGTCCCATGGGTTTCCCTAATTTTATATTATTTTCATGGGATCAAGTAAATATCATGAGATTAAGGAGTTTTCATGAGATTAGGGAAATGATAATAAAATATTGAGGAATCTTGAGGTGTGGGACCGGTCACAACTAGGGCATAGCCGGCCGGCTAGTAGAAACGGGTCCCGTGACACCTTTCCCAATTTTATATTATTTCCTTGATGCGAAGGAAACACCATGAAACTGAGGAGTTTCCTTAAAACAAAGGATATTTGTTCAAATAAAAGGATTTTCATGAGATCAGGAAAAATAATAAAAATATGATAAAATATAGAATTTGGGCGTGGGACTGGTCACATCATGATTGGCCGGACGGTGAGCCCAGTCCCATAGCGCCTTGACTAATATTTTATTATTTATTATTTTCTTCCTATTTTGCATAGGTTCATCGTCTCGTCGTATTTTGAAATACTCATTCGTGCGTTCAGGTGCTCGTTAGTGCATTATTGTTAATTACACTTGCACCATTTTGGTCGGGGCTTACTCAAAGGTAGCTCAGATGCCCGTGTGTTGAATATTTATTACTAACCCATGGAAATTCTGCTGGGAAGAACCATAAATTGAAGTCACGAAATGTTATGAAAATACTGAATATTCTCCAAGGATTCAGTTAATGAATCTAATGATTTTAAGAATAAATAATTGATGGTTCTATACTAGTACAATCGTCTAGGAGCATTAATTATTCAGGAATTGAATGATATGAGCTTGTTGAAGCGTCATATTTATTTTATATAGTCAGGGAAAACATTGTTACATCCTGAAGACGTTATTGCTCTATACTAGCAGGCATGCTGTCTAGGAGCCGTCTAATCTTTCGATTCTATATAGAAGTAATTTACTGAAATTGCTCAGTGTTCATGAGATATGTTGTTGCCTCAGCTGAGAGACTACATATCTACATATACTTTGAGAGACAGTATTCTTAGTAAGAGATTCTTGTGGCGTGAACTTTCATGCTTTTGATAAGAGACATGAGCCTCAATACTCATCTGATTGCTGGATCAGAAGCATATATAATTATGAGTTTACGATTTTAGCCTTTGTCGAAAATCCACCATCTACACACGGCACTGGCTTGGCGTGGCGAGAATTGTTGTCTTTGCAAAGCGCCGTCTTGGCAAGGCGTGGACTATTGGGCACCCTGAGGCTCGTTCTTGCGGGCCCAGTTGTCTCTTTCCATACATAACTCAAATAGGAAATCCTTTCCTTATTCAAATTCCAAAAGTGTTATGCCTATAAAAGGGGTTGGCTCTCCTTTTTTTTTTTTTTGAAAGGCAAACAAAGCGCCTGGTTTATGGTTTTATTTGAATTGATAGATAATTATTATCTACGAGGGTTTCAGATTATTTTTTTGGAATGAATTGTTTTAGAATAATGTTGTTTTGGTTATGATTGTAAGTAGCATAAGTACCCCGGGAAATCTATTAAACTGTGAATGTTATGTGACAGTATAAATCATGAAATGAAACATGGGAACAATATGGCTATCGTTTTTTATCATCTCTGTGAAGATTTTAAGTAGTAGACCGTGTATTTTGCCTGACAAGACTTACTCGGTTTTTGGATCTCCTAACGGAACTGGATCTCCCGGGTGCAAGTCCGAGTTTTGTGGGAAGCGCCGCAATGATCGTGAGAATTCCCCAGTCACTCCTTATCGTATGATAGCTGATAATTGAGCCATTGATTCCATAGCAGTTTTTTTTTTTCTTCTACCATCTTGAGATCGACGTTTGAAAGATGAAATCAGGAATTGAAATTTGATATTGTCACTGAGAGATCAATCTCCCACTGTGGTCTCCAATTGTTTGAGGGTGAAAACGGTTTCTGCTGATTTCAGTAATTTCGCGTGAGTGGGTGAGAAACGAATTTAAACCCTAAACAATGTACTGCAAGGGACTACTTTAGATTCGAGAGATCAATCTGTTCAAATCCGGCCTAAACCAAGAAATGGTCGTTCCAGACTTGCTTCGGTCACAAAGTGAATGAGAAGGATTGGTTTTGGTGAGGGAAGCGAAGAAAGTGTTGAGACCAGAATAGTTGATTCTGAAAGAGTAGTTATTTTACGACTTGTATCCGAAAGTGGGAAGCTAACAGATGGAGAGCTAGAAAATGTTTTCTGAATGTTATATGTTCCTGACCTGAAATTGTTGTTCGGTGGAAATAGGTAATGCCTATTTATACAAGTCAAAATGAATCGTACTCTAGTCTCATTAAGAAATGGAAAACGGGTGAGTAAATGGGAGGAGGTGGTAACCGGTAACGTCTGGAATTGATGTTCCATAAAAGAAAGTGTTTCACCATTACACCCTGTATTTACTAACCGCTTCATCCTTATGACACTTTCTTATAACGGGCGTAGTGTACGCCGCACGCTGTAAACCGCCAAATCAATACCCAATGAGCATCCCCCAATTTGTGACATGCGTTGATGTCTCGAGTATTTTTCGTGGAAAACATGTAGCATGTTGCTGCTGTTTGGCAAGTTGATCTTGGGAGACTTTCCGGCTCGGTGGTGACCCTCGACGGTCGAGATTTTGTATCTTGAGAGGAAGGGTAGCCGTTGATTATTGCAACCCTTCACTTGGTATCCAGCGGCGTGAAAGCATGACCGACATGGCTTTAACGTGGTTAGGCATGGCCAAGCTAGGATTTTGGCATTGGGCCAAAGGTGGCCATGCATTAGATGGCAACCTTGGACGGCTGAGATCTGCATCTCAGATAGAAGGGTGGCCGTTGATTGTTGCAACCCTTCGTTTGGCAGCCGGCAACATGGTTTAGGGTCGGCATGGCTTGGCATAGTTTAGGCGTGGCCAAAATTAGGGTTTTAGTATAAACCGTAATGTTTGGCCTTGGGCCGGAAGTTTCCATGCGTTAGGTGGCAAACTTGAACGGTTGAGATCTGCACATCAGATGGAAGGGCAGCCGTTTATTATTGCAACCCTTCGTTTGGGTATCCAGAGGCATGAAAGCATGACCGGTATGGCTTTAGAGTGGTTAGGCGTGGCCAAGCTAGGATTTTGGCGTTGGGACAAAGGTGTCCATGCGTTAGCTGGTGACCTTGGATGACTAAGATCTGCATCTTAAACGGAAGGGTGGCCGTTGATCGTTGCAACCCTTCGTTTGGTAGCCAACGCATGAAAGCATGGCCGGCATGGCTTTAACTTGGAGTGAAGCCACTGGCAGTGTGTGGCTAGGAAGGGAAGCGCTTGCGGCTTTGTCTAAATTATGGTTTGGTATTCTGAAACCCTAATTAGCGCCCTTTACTAGAATCGATGTAGAATTCTCATACGGACTAGGAGTTTGATGGTCCACTCCTCCATTATGTACGGAAAAGAATTTTATATCTCACTACGCAGGAATATTTAGGTTTTGAGCTTGTTCGGGAGGTGAAAATAGCCCGAAAGTAAAACTCATGAAGAATTCTAAGGTTACCAGGCGTTGTTTGGAAACCTTGGATGGATAGGATTCGTATCTAGGATGGAATGGTGGACGTTGATCGTCGCACGCCTTCGTTTTGGTAGCCGCATAGGGAAGACTGGCATGGTATATCGCGTCAAGGTGGTTGGCATGTCATTGGCACATATGGCATGGCATGCCCTGGCATGGTTTGGCGTGGCCAAAACTAGGGGTTTTGGGCCAAAGGTTACCATGCGTTGTTTTGCGACCTTGGACTTCTAGGATTTGCATCTAGGATTGAAGGGTGTCTGTTGATCATCGCATGCCTTCGTTTTGGGTATCCGCATAGGGAAGGCCGGCATGGTGGGGCCATTGCAAATGACGCGGATAGCTTGGCATGGTGGGGCCAAGGCAAGGTGAGGTTGGGTTGGCATGGTGGGGCCAAGGTTTTGGCATGCCATTGGCTCATGGAGCGACTAGCATGGTTGGGGCCAAGGCAAGGTGGGGCCGGCTTGGCATGGTGGGGCCAAGGGTTTGGCATGCCATTGGCGCATGGTGCGGCTAGCATGGTTGAGGTCAAGGTAAGGTGCGGTTGGCTTGGCATGGTGGGGCCAAGGGTTTGGCATGCCATCGGCGCATGGTGCGGCTAGCATGGTTGGCATGCCTTGGCGCGGGTAGACGTGGCTGGCATGGTTTTCCATTGACATAGTGGTGCGGCTGTCATGGTTGGCATCCCTTGGCGCGGAGATGTGGCTGGCATGGTTTGCTACTGGCACAGTGGTGCGGCTGGCATGGTTTTCCATTGGCACAGTGGTGTGGCTGTCATGGTTGGAATGCCTTGGCGCGGAGATGTGGCAGGCACGGTTTGCCATTGGCACAATGGTGCGGCTGGCATGGTTGGCATGCCTTGGCGTGGAGATGTGGTTGGCATTCCTTGGCGCGGAGATGTGGCTGGCATGGTTTTCCATTGGCACAGTGGTGCGGCTGACATGGTTTGCCATTGGCACAGTGGTGCGGCTGTCATGGTTGGCATGCCTTGGCGCGGTAGCATGAGAATTAGGGTTCGGCATAGATGATGTCAGTCGATGTTAAGGGTTCTGTCGTGGAACATGACCCATGTAAATAATTAAAAAAAAAGGTACCCCGGTAATTCTTGCGTAGGCATGCTGATTGATTCAATAAATGTGCTAATGGTCATAGTGACGTCATGTCAGTTGTGCGGGTTTACAATTTTGACCCTAAGTTAAAAACCACCATCAACACCTAATTAGACACAAACCTTGATAATCAATTGATAGATTTCACTAGAAAATTCTATTAGGAGAAGGAAAATGAGGCAACGTGCATCCTCCTATCACAAATAGTAGTAGCTTATGTAGGATTCTTTTGCTGCCATTATTTTTACTTCATTGGTTTTAGTCGTTGACTTGGCCATAAAGACACCACTCAACTGATAACAGTTGTTTTAGCCTTTAGGAATGCAGGATAAGAAGAACTAAATTAGGATAAGACCAAGCCAAAATGTACGAGAAATCTTGGGTTACATGGTCAGGGAGTTAAAGAAGAGGAATCCCACTTGTAAGTGTGTGACTAGTAAGTTGTCTGTATTGATGATCCGTGTATGCTTTTAGGTTTTCAAGCCTTTATTTTTATTTTTTTATTTTTTTTATAAGCAAAGGCTCTCAAAAGAGCTAATGGTCCTCCACAACTGTTGGAAGGATCCAAACAGGGGGTGTAGACCAGTACATGGAGGAGTTGTGTTGCTTAGCCCAGCTAGCAAGCTCATGAGCAAAAAAATTACAAGACCTAGGTTGGAAAATGAAATTACAAGCCATAAGTTTAGAAGAAAAGAAGAAACTATCTTTAAAGATATCATCCGTCCTAGTATCTCCCTCAAAATTTCCAGCTGAAAACTTGTCAATGAGAGATTTAGCGTCACTTTCCACAATGATGTGAGTTAGCTTTTGTTCCACAGCTTTCTTTAGAACTGCCCAAATGGCTCTAGCCTCGGCTTCTTCGCAGAGGCAACATCAAACACCAGGAGGCACAAAAAGTAGCTTTCTTAGAGAAGTCACGCATCACATATCCTGCACCATTCGCTCCAGTTAAGATATCAAAGGCACCATCAGTGTTACATTTAATCCAGCCAAAGGGAGGGGGCATCCAGTGGTCATACAAACTGACAGAAGGACTAGAAACAGCAGGCACACTAGAGAAAATAGACTTCCTAGTAAGAAGCATGGCTTTAGCTCTAGAAATAACAGTAGAATTTTTTTTATTAGTATTCTGGAAAACAAGGTTATTTCTACTTGTCCATAGGGACCAAAGGATAGCCACAAAGAGATTTGGTTTTCAACATAGAGCTTGGAAACAGGATCAACAAGCCAGAACCAGTTTGTGAGAGATTTGTTCTGAAAAAAATGGGTGTTAATATTGAAATCAGATAAAAACCAAACCCTACTAGCAAAAGAGCAATTGACCAGAGCATGCATAATAGTTTCAAGAGGGTGAGAGCATCTAGTGCAGTCCACACAGTTCATTGGCATTCTAGTTTGGAGGACAACCCTACTAGGTAAAGCATTTCTAGTAGCTCTCCAAAGAAAGACTTGTATTCTGTAAGGTACTTTCACTTTCCAAATACACTTCCATAGATTTTTACATGGGGAGGGCCTCAGGCCTCTAAGCCCCAAGTAGGCAGACTTTGAAGAAAATTTGCCAGTCTTAGAAAGTTCTCAAGCCCTCCTATCAGGAGTGCAAAGCTGGCTTAAGGGAATGGTGATAATCTTCTGGACAGAAGCATCATCAAAATGGGTAGTAAGTTTAGGGACATCCCAAGACCTAGAAATGGGGTCAATAAAGTAAGCAACCTTGATACTTGGATCAGGAGGGACAAGAGGGTTGGGTTTGGCAGATCCCATGCTGGGAATCCACTTGTCACACCGTGAGTCAATAAACTGACCATCCCCAACAATCCAAGAAATAAAGGGTTTAATAAGTTCCTTAATGGCATGGAAGCATTTCCAGGTCCAAGAGGAATTAGCAGAACATTTGGCATTAAGAAAATCAGTGTTGGGAAAGTATTTAGCTTTCAAAACAGTAGCCAAGAGACAATTAGGTTTCTCCATAATTCTGTTTTCAAGTCTTTATTGGGCATAGATGACAAATGGAATATTTCCTTCCTTTGCATTTCATTGACCTTTTGATTTTTGCTTCATTTGACCTTTTGATTAGTTTAGTGTTAGGACATGTTGAAAGGACGGTATTTAGATCCTCTAGGGACCATTACATAAAGAGGAAGGGAAACTAATACGTTGGCTTCTAGTTCCTTCTCTCCGAGGCTCCTAGCACCACCTTTGTCATTTTCAATAACCAAACGTTCTGGAAGGAAGGCTAACAAAAGTTCCAATGTCGGGTATGGTGGCTAGGTACCATCGGATTGTCATGATAGTCTCCCCACTTCAAAGATTTCTTTGGTTAAAATAACTGAAGAGAGGATTTTTTAGACAACATATCACTTTTTACCTAAATAAAGTGACTCCAAATAGAATGATATTTAAGCAATTCAAAAGAGTGCTCAGTTAAGTGGCTATGAAATTATGAATCAATGTATAGTTCAAGAAATCACATGTAAATCTAGTATCCACTGACTGTCGCCTTTGATTGATGATAGTCACACCCGATGAACTTTCCCGTGATTTTTGGTCCTTGGGGCCCCTTCAAATAACAGTTCTTTTATTTTATTTTATTTAATGATTGTATCGTATGTGCAAAACAAACAAAAGAGCAAGTGGGTGCTAACTGCTAACAAAAAGTTCAGCAACCAATTATTGCATCTTTCTTTTTCTTTTTCCAATTTCGGCTCAGACGGCTCGGTAAGTTTTTTTTTGATCGTCGACGGCTCGGTAAGTTGGGGACGCTATATGTAATTATTTCGATGTCAGAAAGAAACATGTACCCAAAGCCACGTTTTACAAAACTTATGACAGTCACCCGGAGATGAAAAATGTGAACTAACCGAGAAAAGAAGGTGGTTGTCATGTTTGTTACAGCTCTATTCATGGCCGAGTTACATTGGTGCCAAAGTAACGGTCACCAAACTCTCCTACACCTGGAAGTACACGGGAATCCTTGTCTAATAAGTCATCAATCTCTGAAGTAACGACCCTGAGCTTTGGAAATTTCTTGCATACCGCGTGTAGTCCATCTGGAGACTTCATTTAAACAACAATAAAACTTTTAGGCAAAAAGTTATATGGTCTGAAACTTTATCTGACCAGGGATTTGTAATATGAAATCTTACTGATATAAGATTAAGGAAAATAATGTTGGATTCCTGTACACCCTTGTTGATTAGCAGAGAAATTGCTTCAACGGCCGAGTTTCCTGATAAAAAATATGCAAGTCGGTGATATTAGATATCGCCATTTTCTTGGCAAAACTTGTTATGGCGTTAATTATGTTACAAACCTGTAGCAAGAACAGGGTCCAGCAATAATACTCGGCGACCTGAAATGTCTTCGGGTAGCCTCTCATAGATTAGCTGCAGTCAAAAGTTGTGTAGAAGTTATAATAATAGACAGATGGTACAAATAAGATGTCTACTGACGTTAAATGTATCAGCAAACCTGCCGTGGGTCGTTGCGTTTCCCGTGGATAAGGATTTTACCAATTTTGATACCCTTACAGCAAGCTCTTAGTGCATTTTCCATACTTTCTCCACTGGCAATGGAAATCTAAATTAGGGTAGATAATTGAATAACATGAGATAGAATTTTTGATACTTGCTTTTAAAGACAACATTTCAGAAGGTGAAATACCTTCTGATTATGGAGACTCCACACAGTTTTCTACAGAAAGATACTCCACTGTATACAGATCCTGCAGTAGTAGATGAGTTGTCTAAAGAAGAAATACCGAATATAACTCCTATAGAAACATCTAAAACATAGTGGTGAAATTTTGAACATAGATGGTGGTATTTCATAGTTCATATGTTCAACTGAATAAAACAAACTTCATATTGATCCAGAAATATTTGATCCAAGCTGCAATCTAGATGTACCTAAAGGAGTAGTAATTTGTTTTTCAGTAAATGGAAGGTGACCTAAACCATGCTCCACAACCTACAAAGAGATGGAGCTGTCATTAACAACCTGGCAGTGAAGGAAAAGATGAGATTTAAGCAATGTCTCTTCTAGTTGAAAGTTACTGTACCAGGCGAATAAGTCGGTCTGCGTAGAATATAAAGTCATGCTTTTTCGTCCTAACATCTCGTATAAGTGTATGCATTTCACGAATCTGGATAAAGAGCTATCATGTAAGTTATAATTTCCATAAATAGTCAATCAATAATTCCAGAAACTGCAAGGTCTAGATATTAACATCACAAGTTGCACCAACTTCTGGTGATTCTCAAAAGAAAGAGCATAGAGCAGCATATGGAAAAAGATGAAGTCAAAGCTACCTGGTGTGTCGAGTGGATAACACTAATGTTTGGGTATATTTTACATAAGTGATGCTGACAAAGTTTTGTGCGAATATGTTGCACAATCAAATCAATTGCCACATGATTGTCTGATCCGCGTGGGATGATAACATCAGCATATTTCTTGGAAGGAAGTATAAACTCCTCGAAACCAGGCTTCACAAATTCAGAGTACTGCAGATCATATTACCGGCAAATCAATAATAGCATATCAACTAGCAATAGTGAATTGACGCATCAATCATAGCTTGAAAATTATAGATGGATAGTTCTCAAGGGCAACAACAGGTACACCACTATGTGAAGATTGTGCCCTAAGAAGAATCTTAGAGTACTAGTCATAAGATGTGGGGAATGTTGGAAATTTAAATCTATTTTTATGTGAACTTTTGTGTTAATAAACCACATGTGATTCGGATATTCACTTTTGATGATAGGAGTAAATATCTCAAGATGATGGGAAGGCTGCATGAGCACTTTCAAACCCACTGTTGTCTCACTAATGCATATTAAGAACCAAATAGACCTGAATCTTATCTAAAACATCAGCAGCAGTCCAAATTCCTAAGTAAAAAGCAAAGAAGACACGGTCAAATTTCAAAAGTATCATATAATCAATAAAGTTGTGATAGTGTACTAACTTGGTTAAGCACAGACTGAATGTCTCTGCCTCGCTCGACAGTATCGCGCTGAATCCTCCTTGCCAGCCGCAAATCAGAATCTGAAGTAGTACAAATAAGCAGGTGAAGCATAACTAAGTTATATTATCAACCTTGTCCACTAACACAACTTAATGTAAAAAGCTGTTTAGTTTTTGAAATGCTCTCCTCTTTGCTACTATCTGAACCAAACGTAGCTGAAAAACAGAAAAAAATATGATACTTGATTTTCCAATGGTGTAACTCTGGCATTTTGCACAATGTAGTTCTTACGTTCCTAAACTGACGGAAATATACATAACTCATCAAATGGAATTACGATAGTTGAGAGAAAACCTGTATCAACAAAGATCTTCATGTTCATAAGATCACAAACACGAGGTTCATGAAAAACTAATATTCCCTCTAAAATTATGACATCTGATGGGTTAACCTACATAGATTTAGGAAAAATAAATTATTAACAGAATAAAAGAGTTGTTATACAAAGAAAGTCCTGCAGCAAAACATAAAAGACACAGTATCTGTACTAAAAGAAAAACTCGGATCTGAGAAATGTTGGTCTCACGTTCTATGTTACAGCTACAAATGCCTCAATAATGTAGAGAACTCTCTCTGTCTAACCTGAGTCAACTTACAAATGATACGGAGTGGTATTTTCCTTTAGTTGTTATAATCAGGAACAAAACTGGATAAGCCATTTTGTGTTAATCAACGGCAGCAAGGATGCAATCTACGGAAAGGAAAAAATGGTCCAGTCCAAAGATTTGAGAATTGCTTGGTTACTCAAGTTGAATAAGAACATTCAGAAGTGCACCATTTCTACTATCCTCCAATTTTCTAACTAATTATCCATCACAGGTGGGTACCTTGTATGACGACGTCCTTTTGTGCGTCTTGAAATCATAGATGGGGATATCAACAGCCTGCCCAAGTTTCAATCTCTCCATGCACGAAAGCAATAAATCACTATCGAAGGCATCTACAAAAACATAACAACTTATAGATCAGTATTAAGGGGAAACTATCCAAATTCCAATCTGCACATGTATGGTTAGGATAAATGTTTTTTCCTTAAATTCTGAACCATCATTATATTCTTGGGATTAAGAGTTCACTGTCGTACAATCAAGAATTGTAGTTATGAAACGATGGTCATCTTCTCTCTTGCAGCACTATTGGCCAGAATGTACCGGAAACCATTCAACCTCAAAATTCAACAAGCAAACCAGAAGCTTCCAAAGACTAGCTATATAATGCATTTGGCTTGGAAGTCGTAAGAACTTACAAGTTTAATTATTTTTAAGAAGTTAGATGATATACTTACCAGGATGGTCAAAGTTATAACGTTTAACTTGTTTTAAGTTCTCATCGCTCAAAATTTGATAAAACGAATCCTGTAACATCATAACCACTTTAATGATACCACAAAGACAGAATCATGTACATGTGTTATAAAATTATGTACATAACTAATAACTAACGGAAGGATCACTAAACACCAGAACATGAGCTACTGATGTTCACAGCATATTTTGTGTAGAAATAGCTACTGATGCTCCAAACTGCATCAACTAGGAATGTAATGAACAACTTACTTGATTGACAAGAACAACTCGTTTATTATGGAGCTGAGAAATAATCATATCACAAACTGTTGTCTTCCCAGATGCAGTTCCACCAGAAACACCTATCAATACATCGACAAAGTTAACAAAGGATTTTTAAAAACTGGTGAAAAGAAAATATAAATTTATAAATATAATGAAATGTACTACTTCCAGACTATAAGGTTTAGCATTTAATGAGCAAAAGCCATAAACATTATCTAGTCTTTAGTACATGTGCTGTCGAAAGATGCGAGCTCCAAACCAGGAACAAGTATCAAACAGAAAAGAAGAAACTCACCAATCACAAAAGGTTGCTTGTTGGCAACTTTTATGGCTGACCCATTAGCCTTGTGACCCTGAAAGTGTTCTTCGATGCTTTTTGTCAAACCATTTACCATTTGAGCCTCCATGGCTTTGTTACTGCAGAGCTGAAAATGATCCGTTGGCGTAAGTTTAAGAAATACAACAATACATATGCAAAGGTATGATATTCACAAAACTCATTGTGAAAAGGGAAACAAGGTGGCAACATTTCATTCGATGTACAAACTAGAATGCTAACATGAAGAGGATATGACTGAAAATGTTCCGTATTCTCTGTACCAGATAGACATCCCGCGTATCTCATAATCCCACTATTTGAATTCATATTACTAGACAATCTAACAAGCTGATCTGAAACACTTTCTTGACCTGATCGACACTCGTTTCCTATCAAAAACTATATCTTCTTGACTTCACTAACCCGATAGACCCCCTCATTTCCTAGACCAACAACAATAGTACATAATTCAATTCTTCTACATGTGATTTATCCAATTCTTCGTGACCAACTTTACAGTAATAAACAAAAAAAATAAGGGTGTAATATACACTTAAGAAATGAAGTTGCATTGATTTAGCTTAGTACATTATAAAAAAGTATCTACTTTTTTTTTTTTTTTTTGTAATAATTCAATTACTTGAACCAAACATGTATAAGTAAAATCAATAGTATCAGCATATACGACGAATAACTCATACTTCAACTTCTCCTTGCAAAATCCAGACTCAAAGTCTACAACATGTAATTACCAATTTATAATCCACGCATTGTTAGTGTAGACAAGAGTGGAGGTCAAAACTTCTATAACATTACTAATTTATCCGTGAAAATCACCGCAGCAGAATCATTTTTAAATCTTTTCATACCAATCAAACATGATATTCTTACTGGTGAAATTCATAAAAATCGTACCTTCATACCTCACCTCTATAGAAAATATTGAAAAGATGGAAAGTAGAAGATTAGAATTTGAATCCGCCATGAAAATATATCTTCATTGTTATGAGAATCGCACAGAGAAGATCTTATGTGATGAAATTAATAATCTTCTTAATTTGTAAGAAATAGCGAGATATGCGGAAAAACGTAGCAGAGATTTTCTTGAAAGGAGAATTTTATGGGCACGTGTTGGAATCTCTGTGATTGGAAAATGACACCTGAATATTCTAAAGATAGAATATTATCCCACTTTTTTTTTTTTTTTTTTATCGGTAAGTTTGGTGTCGGTGAGTTTTGAACTTAAGTCACTGATATCATCACCCAGCAACTTGTAGTACAATGTTACCGTCATGGAATATTATCCCACGCTTAAATAAGGAAGAGCTCATTACATGAAAAACATTTTCCACTTTACCGTCAAGTGCAGACTAACAAAATCACTTGGCAAACTAACAAAATTGCTAATTTGAGATTATATCACTATGCCACTAGGAACTCGGTCAAGAATTTGGTGCTTGGAAGCTTCGAAGTCAGGTCACTGGCATCATCACCCAGTAATTTTACCACTGTACTATAGTGACACCGACGAGAAGATGAAATTTTCTGCTTGATAATTTATCTTTATCACAAATTATTATGTACATATTTTGAAATCATTCAGTTTAAATTTCGAAGGATATTGAGGTTTTAATTCTTTTTGATCTATTTTCAAAACAATGGCACTTCCAAGACACCTCAGATCTTTACGACATACCATACATAGGCCACGTGCACACGTTGTAACAAGCACCAACTTCATCACCCTTGGGACCATCAAATGACATGGATTTCTATGGGGGTACCAATTTATAAGAGAGGGTACCGAATTCCATATAAGACATTACGGTGAACAAGAAAAAAAAAATATAAGACGGATTTCTGTTATGAAACTAGAAAGTAGAGAAGGACCCAATATCCAGGTGTGAAGACAATACATAAAATATAGTCCTTCTCATGGGACACTACTCACCGCGGTCGACTTTTACATTCCTGGATCGGATACATCATTCGGCATTCTGGCGTCATGTTCATGATTCTGCATAAAAATGAAAACGTTAGTGATTATGTGTAATATGCCAATATATAAACAAAACCAGAATAAAAATTGGACTTCATCAATACCTGGTGATGCAAAATTCCTCTCGCGATGCCGTCTTCGTATCTAAATAGGACTTCACCGTTATCCTTGGGTAACCCATCCCCGATCAAATCAATTAGCAACAAATAATTAACGATGTTGTTTTTATTTATTTTTCTTCTTTTCTGACCCTTTTTAGGACCCCTGTGTCATCAAAATTATCAAAATGTTATTCCTCCCTAGCTCCTTCAGTCTCACCAACATTAAGTCGTGAAGGTTCTACATCATTTGAAGAATCGGGAGGTTGGGAAGTTGATTCCATGACAATTATTGAAATAATTTCTTTGTCTGGTTATTGGTTCAACCACAACCTTCTTTGATTGTAATCATATATCATTCATATCCTATATCATTCATTTTCAAATTGGAATCATAAATATGGTTTTTTGTTAATTTACTAGTATTGGGCAATGGGGATAAGTGCTTAATTCACATGTTTTTAGTGTCAAATCCATACTTGTTATAGCTATAATTCTTGCATATTACTTGCTATTATGTTTGTTTTCTATCTTGTGTGCCATATTAGGTGAATCATCAAAGGAAAAATGGGGAATATGCCCCAAAATCCAGTGTCATCTTGGAGATATGCCCCGGGATTCCAATTTTTGGGAATATGCCCTGAAATAACAATTTTTGTCCAAGTAGGTTAAGTAATCAATTTATCGTATATTGTCCGGTCAAAATTTAGCTAGGAATATGGCATAACCTTTTATATTTGAACGGGTACATCTCTAACACAATTAAGTCGAACGAAGTACAAGTGTTCATCTTATTCTCTCCAAGTATTATCTTTTTCTCTGTCAAAACAAGAAGAAAAAAACAGAGAACGAGAATTTCAAGAAAGAAACATACAGTTGCAGTGACAAATCAGACGACACAAGATCAAAATATTCAAGCTTCTAAAGAAGAAATACGACCATGGGATTGATTCGTGATTGAGTATAGTTATTTGATCAGAATAATGAAGCTCTCACAATCCTTCAACTATAAAGGCTATTACCACCATGATTGGATGATATTTTCTTGGAATTGGCAATGATTTCTTTTTAGATTAATGAATGGGTACCTGTGAATGATACTGAATTGCAGTTTTATCAATTTTAATCTCTAAGGTTTTCATATGCAATTAGTTATGTTGATGGTGGATTTTTGATAAAGGTCATATTCATAAAATCACATCGGAAATTATGTATCTCTGACCACCTCGGCAATGTATAAGAGGTTATGTCTTCGCTTTGCACAAGAGAAACGAATCGTAGTTCCATGACTTTGATATCGGAGATTCTTACTTAGGATCTCTCGATATTCCATGTATCTCACACTGAGTTTATGTCTTCGCTTTCTGCAAGAGAAACGAATCGTAGTTCCATGACCTCGATACATGACGATGATACTAGAGCCTCTTGCTTAAGAGCTCTTGATATTCCATGTATCTCATAATGAGCAATTAAATATCCCTTTCAATATGTGCAATGCATTAGAAAGTTGTATGGCACCACAACCATGCCTAGAATAAATATGATACTGATCACATCATATCTGAATCAATTAAATGCTTCTAGACATATTGCATGCTAGTATAAATCGACTAATTAATTCTAGTTGCAGTATTCATCAGTTGAATTCCTAAAGTAAAAATACACTAATATTCACTTACTTAGGATCCATAGCTTTTCTCAGATGAATTACATGGAGCAATAATGAATATTTACCTTTTAGGCATATGGGGCACCCCCGAGTAAAGGACGCGGGTGCCTCCGAGTAAAGGACGCGAGTGCCTTTAATAATAATGCTCAAAAGAACATCCAAAAACATGGAAGAACAAGGATATGGAAGTTTGATCAAAGAAGGAAAGGGAAGACAGATAAAATAAAAATAAAATAGGGAAACCGTGAGGGGTGGGCCCACATGATAGCTGTCCGGCCATCCCGACTGTTTTGGCTGGACATCCCCCTCTTTTTCCTTTATTTTTATTATTATTTAGGGTTTCCTCTTTTAAGGACTTCCTCTTTCTATCAAAACTCCTTGATTTCCATATCTTTCTCTATGGACCATATGGTTAGCAAAGCAAGTGGTCCCGTAACCATTATGTCTTTCTACCATGAGAAATATTAAAATAATATTATTTTAATATTTTTAATGGTTTATCTTTCAACCTATTGATGGTGGATTTTTGACGAAGGCTAAAATCGTAAAACCATAATCCTGCATATTCCTGATCCAGCAATCAGATGAGTATTGAGACTCATGTCTCTCATTAAAGCATGAAATCTGATGCCATGATGATCTCTGACCAAGTGTACTTCCTCTCAGAACATCCCTAAGAACCTCTGACTGAGTGTATTGCCTCTCAGAGTATGCATAAACGAACAATCTCTCGGCTGAGATTTTGGCATATTTCGTCAACTGAGAAATTTCAGTAATCACTTCTGTATGGATTCGAAATGATTGGACGGATCCTAGATGTATTAATCACTAGTATAGAGCAATAACGTCTTCAGGATGTCGCAATGTTACCTGACTTTACAGACTAAACATTCAAAACGAGTAATACGCTTCAACTAGCTCATATCTCGATTTTCGAATAATTTATAATTATAATGATCCTAGACAGCTTGCCTACTAGTATAGAGCCATCAATTAGTTATTTCTAGTCGCAATATCCATCAACTAAATTCCTAGAAAATATTCTACGTTCTTCATAATATTTCATTACTTCAATTCATGGCTCTTCCCAGCAGAATCCCATGGGTTAGTAATAAATATTCAATGTACGGGCATTTGGGCCATCGCCGAGTAAGCCCCGAGAAACTGGTGCAAGCATGCTTAGCAATAATTCACGAACGAGCATTCAAAAATCCAAACGAACGAGGAAACCTATGCAAAATAGGGAAGAAAAAAAATAAAAAATAAAAATTTAAAAGGGAACCTAAGGGACCAGGCCCACCGGCCGGCCGGTCATGCCGCCGTGGCCAGTCCCACGCCTCTTCCTTTATTTTATTATTTTTCCCTGATCTCATGAAAACTCCTTCATTCGAGCAAACTTCCTCGATTCGAGCAAAACTCTTATTTCCTCACACGGTGAAAACAACATAAAATAAGGAAGAGTGTCACGGGACCAGGCCTACTAGCTGGCCATGCCCTAGACGTGGCCGGTCCCACAACCTCTCTTATTCCTTATATTATTATTATTCTTTCATCTAATGAAAACTCTTTCATTTGAGAAAACTCCCTCGTTTAAGCAAAACTCCCAGTTTCTTCATATTTCCTTCACATGATGAAAATAATATAAAATAGGGAAAGGTGTCTCGGGACTGGACCTACTAGACGGCCATCCATGCCCTAGTTGTGGCCAGTCCCACACCTTAAAATCCCTTATTTTATTTCCTTCATCTCATGAAACTCCTTCGTTTAAGCAAAACCCTGATTTCTCCATATTTTCTCAAATATTACTCAAACGCGACCAGAAAATATCAAAATTATCAGGACTGAGACACGAACACTATAGTGATGTGGGGATGTTACCTTGACTGACCAGGGTCGGCCATTTGGCTTTCAAGAAGCCGTTCCCACATATTTTCATAATTAGACCTAATTTGTTTATACTAGGTTCAAACTCTTCCAAACAACTTGGACTTTCATCAAACGACCGTCAGTCGGTCCCATGACCACCAGGGCTGGTTCCATGACCCCTTGGTCAGTCCCTCACTTCTCCATAATTAGGTTTTATTACCTGATGCTCAGACGAGCACTATTTTAATAAATGATTAAACCAACATTTAATCACCCTTTCACCAACTGGTCTGCAAAGGACTTTGGTATTTTCTCACTCGAGCATCTGGGGACTACATGGTCGGCCCATTATCCCATGTAGTCGGTCCATCTCTCACTCAATGGAAAATTTTCAATAAATCATCAATTGATTAGCAATTGATCAAAATTAGGGTTTCGAATCCAATGCTCCACAAAACATAATTATGAGAAGGTTCAAACACTGATAATTTTATGTTGATCTTGTAATCAACATTTTAATTGATTATAATCGGTCCAGTTGCCGGTATCTTAAATTAATATTTTATTTGGTCCTGCTACCAATAATTCATCAGACGAGCAATATTTGCTCAAACTAGGAATATTAATTCAATTATGAATATTTAATTCATCAGACGAGCAATATTAGCTCAAATTATGAATATTGATTCAACTATCAATATTCAACAATTCATCGAACGCGCAATATTTGCTCAGGAATATTGGTTCAACTATCAATATTCAACAATTCATCAAATGAGAAATATTTGCGCACTTTAACTATTAACATTCATTCGACAATTATACATCTGTCTCAACGGACATGTTCAATTCATGAATCTTAGAGCATTGGTAAATCATGATCGACTCAACAATACAAGGACTTATCATCCAATCAAGTCAATAACTGACTAATTAAATACACACCTTCCTTGCAGACTCCACAATCACAAGACATCATTCATGTCACATGGGGGGATATTAACTAGGGTTTTGGTATGGTGGCCTACGACACGTGTGCTCACCGACGATAATAATGTGACTAAGTCGTGCAAGCGGTTAGATGAGTTAACAAAGTAGTGGGTGGACAATCAACCAAGTCTTCGTATGATGAGCAACTGGTTTTAACACAATTTCCCACTTTCCCACTCTTTGACTCCAGCAACCATCACACTTACTGAGATCAACGTATCTGTTATTTCTTGTAATATAAATAAGTCTCCGAACCCATGATTGAACAACAAGAAGAATGCTCGTATGAACAAAGAATTCTCGTCACACAACAATTCTCATCGTCTGAGCAATCACTCTCAAGAGCAAAATTCAATCAATCAGAACTTATCTTATTTCGAACTCACCACAGAATACACAACATATATACAATCCTTGATCATCATTGATCTCACACACTTCTCATCTTCCCTCCTACAGATCGACCCATCCTCTCTTGTGACCGAATTGAGTCCTACAGATTGATCTCTCAAACTCAAAGCACTCCCATGCAGTGCATCTATTTGCAAAAGTTAAAGCAATTTGCTCGGTCGAGGAGTCTCATCCGCATGGTCGTCTCTTCACTTTCCTATTAAACTAGCAAATCGTTTTCTCCCATCAACACAACCAAAATTAAGAGTTTGAGTTAATCTCAATTTTTTTTTAAAAGGACCAAATAATGCTCGATGGACATAGTTGATGATCAACAAAAGGTTATCAATTCTGATTTTGATCTTCAATCGATGGCTATATTTACTTATTTTTTTTGATAAGTTCTAACTCTTGAGTTACATCTAAGGCATAAAGATGAGTGTTCTTCTTCATGAAGTTCAGAAAATATAGATTTTGAGCAGCCACAAAGTTCAGGAATTATACCTTCTGAGAAACCACGACTTGATTATGATGTCGCTAATAAAGCGAAAGAATCAATGAAGTCTGCGTTTTGGTTAGGTATTTTTCAAGGGGTTGAATAGTTATTTCCGGAAGGTGTTCAACAAGTTTGTTGTGATTTAATAAAATATCATGCAACATCTGGGTATTCATTAAAGATGACAAGAAGTGAAAGTTGAGGATTGGTGCATGTTGTGCTAATTAGGAAGAGGAGAACTGTAAATGGCATATATATGTTGTGTCTATTGATGGCGTTGAAGGAAAACCTTTTGATATCAAGGAGTTAAATAACCATCCTAGTTTTGGTGGCGGACTTGTTAACAAACCACATGTGTCGAAGAAACTAATTAGTAGCTTGATTATTGATGAAATTACACATAATCCAAAGAAGAAGACTAAGGATATTATAGATCAATTTACAGGAGATTATGTATTTGATATTAGTCGTTATAATACATATTCAGAGAAGAAACATGCATTGAATACTACATGGGTAGAGAATTAGAAATAATTTATGCTCTTGAACTGGTATAAAAATAAATTGATTGAAACAAATCCCAGATCTCGTGTCGTTTTGGAAGTTGAAGATGGGACACAAAATTTTTAGAGGATATTTATATATTTTGAAGCATGTATTCACGGATTTCATTATTGTCGCCCTTTACTATTCCTTGATGCGGCCCACATGAAGAGTACCTTGATCATATTATGGCAGCAACATGTCTAACCGGGAATGACGATAAGGTTTTTATCATTTTTTTATTGGTTTCATCATTTTTTTTATTTTGGCTTCATCATTTTTTCTTTTGATTTCATCATTTTTTTCTGTTTGTTTCATCAGTTTTTATCTCTTGGTCTATTTTTTATCCCTTTAGTTTCATCGTATTTTACGCTAAAACCTTTTCCATATTTTGTTTATGTTCATGTTGCAGAAATCCATAATTTATCTTATGTTCTGGTTTCATCGGATAATGATTCGAATTGGAAATGGTTTTTGGAGAATTTGAAAGAAGTCCTTTCTCCTATTTGAAATTAACTTACTTTTATGAGTGATCGAGATATTGGTTTGGTGAATCAAATTTATGTTGTATTCCTTGATGTTTTTCATGGTCGGTATTTCTGGCATATGAAAAATAATATCAATACATGCTTGCTAAAGTCCAACAAGGTTTATAACAACTATGTATTGAGATTGTTTGATAAATGTGCATACGCTAATACTCATAAAGAATTTTCATAGAGTTGGGATAAGTTGATGCAGGATAAAATTCAGAAGTTACAAGATTATCTTAGTATATCTCCTATTGATAAATAGGCAAGTGTTTTTTTTTCGTGGTCGGTGATATGGTAGGATGTGTTCTAACATTGTTGTGAGTTTCAATGGTTGGATCATTAAAGAGAGAGAGAGAGAGAAGCTTATAGCCATCAAGGTTGATAAGATCATAGTAAATATTATGAAAAAATGTGTGAACGTCGTGAGTGTGGATGGGGAAAAACATGTCGCCGGTTTTTTTGGAAAGTAGAGAGTCGAGCGAGTTGTCGAGACTCCTCAGCCGGGAAAGATGTTAATCCTCACACAGATGCACCACTGCAAAGGGGGTGCTTAGATTAGGGAAATCAATCTGTATGACTCTGGCCTAAACCAAGACAATGACCATTCCAGAATCAATTCGGTCGCAAAGAGGGAGATGGGTTGATCTGTAGGAGGGAAGCTGAGAATTGTGTGGGATCAGTGATGATCGAGGATTGTGGTTGTGTTGAAGGTTTCTACAGTATTGGTGAACTGTTGAGTTCGAATAAGTTCTGAGTGATTGGCGAATTCTTTAGAGTAGTTACTCGAGAAATTCTGCAAGGATGATTACTGATGTTGTAATTTGTTGTCCTCAATCGTGAATTCAGAGACTTATTTATACTATTAGAGTAGTAACACCACTGACCCCTGTAAGTGTGACGGTTTCTTGAGTGAAAGAGTGGGAAAGTGGGAGATCGTGGTAAAGTCAGTTCCACGTCGTGTGGAGACTTGGTTGATCTGCACCCACTACTTTGCTGACTCCTTCAACCGTTAACACGACTTACGCACATTTCTCGTCGTGGGATTAATCCACGTTCCGTAGACCGCCAGACCAAAACCCTAAGTGATATCCCCCCATTTGTGACGTGATTGATGTTTCACGAACATGTTTAGGTTAGTCGATTGTTGATTGATTAGACACTGAGTCTAAGTTTGGTGAATCAAGCATGAATGGTGGATGCAAAGCGATTCATGGGTCGAACATGTAGTTCTCTGGAGAGATGTCTGGTGAGCGTCGTTTACTCAACAAAATAAAAATATATTTCCCACTAATTAAATATAATATAGCGGTAGTAAGAGATCGTTCCCACGAAGAGTAATGCAATTGTTATGTTATCTAAATCGGCGAAAATAATAAAGAAGGATAAAAAGAAAAAGATATTGAAGAAATCCTTCGCAGTTACTAACCGTTAACTCAATATCGTACCCGTATATCTCTTGTTAGAAACAATTGTCACCAACCGTAGGAAAGCAGGTACGCTTAGCAATCCCCAAAAACTCCATATATCACCGGATACGGAAGCGCTCGACTACCGGATTCTATTCAAAAGAACCACCTTGACACGGAAGCGCTCGACTACAAGATGTAATTCCCAGAACGCATTAATATTTGTGAATTTAGGTTTGATCCCAGCAGTAAAACTCGGTACGCTCGGTCCACTTACTGGTGTTTCCTTTACTCGCAATTGCTCCACAGAATCCCTCCGTAAGGTCTTGCGATTTCTACTTGTGTAGGAGATAAGAGACAATTACGGGTCGACTCACCTCTCTACTAGCATTAGAATGATTAATAAACTAATCTGGTTGCGCACCCAAACCAATCTAAGAACCAATCATAAACCTTCGATATGGTAAAAACAATCCACAATGAATCAATTTAAAACTTGAAACAAACTTGCAAAATAATTGAGCTTCACAATTAGAACTTTGAATTCATCCTTACAATATAAAAGAGATAGTTCTCCCCCCTAAGGGGGAGAAAAACGGTGAAATAAAATATGTCTCCAAGATAATAACGTGATATGAAATTGTGCCTAGGGTTCTCTATATATAGAGTTTTTTAACCTCCTCTTTAAGGAAACTAGAAAACCTAGCAAAAATAGGAAAGTGCACCTCCTCTTCACCAAAACTAGAAAACCTAGCAAAAATAGGAGTGTCACGTGCATCAAACCCCCCGTGCCAAAGTAGGTCACAAACTCACGGCCAAATATTGCCAAAACCCCTTGGCTACCAAAATTTAATTCTGGCCGTGTAAGTATTTTGGCTCAAAAGCCTATTGGGCTCACGCAGCTGTTAGAAGCCAAGTTGTTTCTTCATTGGCCTGTCATGTAAATATTGGACGCAGCAGAAAGCCCATCCCATTATCCTTTTCCACCTTCCCTGTTCCATTGTTTCAGCCCATTAACACATTCTTAATCACGACCAAACGATGTATGCCTCCTCCTCTGCATGTACCATTTCTATCATTCATTGTTCCATCGACGTCATTCATTGTAGTCTTCACTGTTCCCAGTTCCTTCCATGTAGAGCTCATCACCATGGAACTACCATTGAGATAAACAGCTCCCATAATCACCTCATGAGCTCAACATGCAGCACCATGCAGTGATACTGCCAATAACCAAGACAACGTCGTCCCTCACCATGCAGTCAACACGTTTAGTTCTGTGTCATCACTCCATTGGCAGAGAGTTTCAATACGTACCATGCATGCCATTTCCTCTCGTCATTCTATCGATCTCTGTCAAACTCGGTTGTTTAGATCACTGCCAATGTCATCACGGACCCATTCTCGGCCTCAGAACCAGCAACCATCACCGAGCTACATCGATCTTTATCATTCCTAGCTCCCATCATAATCCGTCACTTCCGAGCTCTCATTCTTTACGTTTTTATCATGTCATGCCAACAGCAGCAATATACTTCCATCATCGTGAACTGCCGTGTATTCAATCACGTCCATGCACAACCAACTCAATGTAGACTAATCTCATTATCACACAGCTTTTCACAGCTCAGTTCACTTTCTCTTCCTGTGGTTGTCCATCGAACTCAGCTCCCATCATTCATCTTGGCTCCTCCAAATATTCGTCACCACTGCCATGCTCTTCATCAACAGCAGCAACTCAAGTCTACTGCCAAGCTCCAATCACCAGCATTGCCAAGTTCCAACTCCCTGTTAACGGCCACCAGACTCAACCATTTCCTATTCTGTGAACTGCAGACTCCAGCATGTTCTACATCTCCTCCTGACATTCATTACAGCTGCCATTTGAATTGAGTCGTCCAGCTCTTTCTTACGTCATAGAACTTACCATCATTCAACTACCATCGTTGCGGCACTCAACCAATTATCCAGCTGCACTTGCATACAACCTCTCGCAACTCTTACAGCTTCGCTTTCTCATCATCGCTGCCAACATGCACAGCTCATGAGCAGCATCATTCCATGAAAGCCATCATCATCACGCTGACAGTAGCAGTTCCACGTTCCCATGCACACCATGCAGCTGCATGCCAGCATAACACTACCGCCATGAACACCATCCGTCACAGTAAACCTCTTCATGACCACTCTTGTTTTTCACCGTCGAGCTCTATAGCTACACCTTTCTCTCATTGTTGCTATTAAACCACAGGAAAGATCCATCACTGACAGCAACGTTCCATCATCCCACGTCACTGCCATACTCAACCATTCACCAAACTCTCCATGACATCTTTAAGCCCAAACTGCAGCTCATTCTTTAAGCCCAGCTGCTTGTAAATGCAGTCTGACATCAAATGTTTAGAGAACAAAAATTCTCTTCACATCTGGTAGCAACACTGACGTCGACTCCGCCTTTTAGCTTTCTCTTTTGGATCAATGGGACGATTTTTCGTTCTTTTCGGGAATAAGCTCCAAAATTCCCATAAAATATAAAAGGAAAGATAATAATACAATTTTGCACGAAAACTAGCTAAGAAAGCATAACCAATCGATACTTAGAGAGGTATTTTTACACACCTATCAATGTCAGTATGACAAGTTACTGACTAGTTGAGTGGTTGAGCAAGTATTGCCGCGAATTATGAGAATTCAATGAGCAAGTGTTGCTCAATTCACCAAATTATGTGAAATTGATGGGCAATTGAGCAAGTATTGCTCAACTCTCCAAAATAAAGGATTTGATGGGTAACTGAGCAAGTATTGATCAATTCACCAAATATTGGAGAATTGTTAAATATTGACTATTATTCAGGCGATTGAGCAAGTATTGCTCGATTCAGCGAATTATTTACTAGTGATGTGACCCAGTAAAATATTAATTAAAATATCGGTATATTACCAAAATATTATTTAATTAATTTTAGATGTTGATTGATGAATCAACATAAATTTATTGGTGTTCGAAATTGCTCTGAATGATGGTTTCACAGAGCGTTCATTCGAAACCCTAATTTTTGGACAATCCTCCATCCATTGGAGAATTGGAGAAAATTATTTATGAGTGATGGAGAGACCGACCACATGGTATGAGTAACGTCCATGTGATGCCCAACGCTCGAGTGAGCATACACCAAGGTTCTCAGTTTGAGAGTTGGTGAAAAGTGATGATTAAATGGGGAGTTCACCATTTACTGAAAATCTTGCTGGGTTCAGCATTAGTTGTAAAACCTAAGTATGGAAGATGAGACCGACCAAGAGAGCCAAGGGCCGACTCTTGGTGACCACGTGACCAAGTGTTGGTCGTTTGGAGGATTCTCCAGTTGGTTGGAGAGATCTCGGGCTCAGTATGAGCAATTGAGCAAATTAGGTTAGAATTGCGAAAACGTATGAGACCGGCTTCGTGCAAGCCCTAGAAGCAACCTGGTCGGTCATGGAGGCATGCACGTGTTTCCATGATGTCCGTGTCTCCATACTGAGAGTTTGAATATTTTCTGATGCGCGTTTGAGCGATGTTGTGAATTTTCAAAAGAATTTCATCTTGGCTGAGAATTCTTGACTTTTTGGTGGAATGAGCATGTATGCTCAATTCATCAATATTTTGAAAATATTAAAATAAAATATTTTAATAACCCAAAATTACCGTGAGGGGCTAGCTGGCCGCGTGACCATGTTGGCTTTTGGTTTTTCGTGATTCGAGCAATATTTGAGAAAATATGGAGAAGTCACGAATTTTGTTCAAACCCAGGAGTTTCACGAGTCGAGGGAAATAATAATAATGAGAAATTAGGGATTGCAAGGTGTGGGACCGACCACGGCTAGGGCATGGCCGGCCGACCAAGTTGCCCGGTCCTGCACACCTTTTCCTATTTTATTATTATTTTCGTGAATCCTTGAAGTTATGGAGAGTCCTTGAAGATATGGAGAATCCAGGAAGATATGGAGAATCCATGAAATTTTGGAATAATAATTATAAAAAGCTAAGGATTATGAGGTGTGGGACCGGCCACGGCTAGGTTTCCCGGTCCCGCACACCTCTCCTTATTTTATAATTTATTTGGTGAATCCTCCAAGTTATGGAGAACTCTCGAGTTTTTGCACAAATTGGGAAATTTTTGCCAAGATGAAGAACTATCCATGGGTTTATGAAAATCGTGAGAAAATAAAGAAAATAATGGGGAAGGATGGGACCGGCCGGCCGGTGGGCCCGGGCCATGGGCGCTTCCCATTATTTTATTGTTTATTATTTTCTCTCTCCTATTTTGTGGAGAACTCTCCGTTGTTTCATGTTTTTGGATGCTCGTTCGCGCATCCGGGTACTCAGTTGTGCATCATTGTCGAGTACACTTGCACCATTTTTGTGGGGCTTACTCAGTGATGGTCCAGATGCCCAATTATTGAGTATTTATTATCAATTCATGAGATCCAGTGGAGAATAATTCATGAAACTGAGTAATAAAAGTGAATAGATGTTTCATTATTAATTCGTAGGATCAGATGCGGATTCGACTACAAATTCAGAATTATAAAACGAGCATTACCATCCCATGGGATCGTGGATTCGACCATAGAATCGGAGTAATTGAGATTTATCCATCACCATTTCATGAGATCAGTAGATTCGATCATGAAATCGGAGTAATGAGATAACATAGTTGTTTCATTGTTATTATATGAGATCAAGCCGTGGATTCGATCATAGAATCAGAACAATTGTTATTGTCATTCCATGTGATTAGGCCGTAGATTCGACCATAGAATATGAGCAATTGTTATTGCCATTCCATGGGATCAGGCCGTGGATTCGACCATGGAATAGGAGCAATTGTTATTTCCATTCCATGAGATCAGGCCGTGGATTCGACCATGGAATAGGAGCAATAATAGATTATTCTGGGAATTCGGTGGTGAATTTCACGGCATAATTAATCTATGTGCATAGTCAGGAGACGACAAATCTTGAGGGTGCTCTCAGACTCTACGGAGAACACCCGAGTCTATACACGTCGCTCTACATAGTCAGGATCAATGAGTGTCACTGTCCTAAAGGCGTTGTTGCTCTCAATCTGATGGAGAACCGCCCAATCGTTCTTCTATTTAGAGGAGGGTCGCTCTCATGCAGTCATGGACAATGAGTATCACCGACGACATGAAGGCGCTATGTTCTCAATCTTCGGAGAACCGCCTAGTTGCATAGAGGTCACAATAAAATGTCAGGGATCTAACGCTCGGTTGGTAGAGGCTTTTCGAAAACATATTCATCATGGCTTCGTAAAATATGAATCGTCACATGCCTGAAGCTGTATCAGGAACATACAATATCATGATTTTACGGGTTTGACCTTTGTTGAAAATCCACCATCTACATTAAGTCCCCTGCATAGTGGGGAGCAGTCATGTTTTGCAGTATGCATTAAATGGTAATTTTTAGTCGACGAGGTCTGGTTGAACTCAGTTTACAAAGGTAGTTTCAGAATATTTCATTTACCCCAATGAGATCATGTACGAGCAAATATGTGGATGAGGATTCTGATAGTAAGGTAGAGTGTCATCTCACGAGTGTGGAGAGATGAGGCACTGCTGATTTGGATGTTTGGAAGCTTGGTTATAGTCGATTCAGGATTTGCGGGCCCAAGTCCAAAAAAAAAGAAAAAAAAGAAAGGAAACCCGTGTTTCATTAGGTTTTATGAAAACTCAAGTCTGTTTTCGAAGCATGAATTTTGTAAATACTTTGGAAACGTAGGTTTGTTCGTAAAAGTAATAAATAATAATCCTTAGAGTTAAAGGAATTTTGAAAAGACCTGGAGTTCATGATGAAAATTTATTTATGAACTTTCAAAATCTTGTTTGAAACATGTAGACTTTTTCAAAAATAGAAAAGACCCTCGTTTCATAAAAGGATGCTCAGGAAAGGGAGAAAAATATATACATATTGGTAGGCTTAGAAAGATACCTACAACTATGTATACTGCAAGTGCACAGTGTCGACAAGCAACACAGGGCAAGCAAAGGTCGAACCACAGAGGCTTGGAGAGTGTAGAAGTTGATTCTAAATCCTTACTAAGAACTGATTCAGAGCGTAACCAAAAGGGGTTTGATTTTGTCGATACGACGAGATATTGGCAAAGACTTAAACATAAAGTAATTTGAATTAAAATATGCAATTAACTCAAGGTGTAAATACTGAGAATATGGATACTAGGGTATTCAAATCCACAACAAACCTATGATATGCACTCAACTTGTAATATTATTCTTGTCCTTACAGCAAATTCAAGTCTACCGTGTATCTAAGGTGTTTCTCCAATGGATAATTTAATCACAACGAAAGTATTTCTCCAAAGCATTAACTGTCTAATTAAAGCACAACTAATCTGAGGATCAATATTTGGTTAAGCATGAGTTGCAGCATAATCAACATAGAGATATTCTAACTACAATGGATACATGGCATACATTGTGAGAGCAAGATGTTGACAAACTTGGATTAAATTATATCTTTAAACAATTCTAAACTTTCAGGAACAATATACAAGATATGAATACATAACAATAAGTTACAGCTTCATCTAAACCCTAGCAAATGAAACTAGAACATGAATAACATTATAACACAACTGAAATTAAGAAACTAGTATGAACAAGCTATTCTTGGATGGCTTCTCAACAGAACAACACCCTCTATTTATACACAACCTTCCTTGGATTCGAAAATGAGAGAGAGACACCAATTCAAAACTTCAATCTTCTCCTTAATTGATGCTTGCTTTTTCTTTTCATTTTAATTAGAATATAATTCTAATTTTCCTTAATTGATTGAGTGATTGAAGGGGAGGTGGCTCTTTTGGGGACAAGGAAAATGGATTTGTTGGACCTTTTGTGCAATTTGGAAGGATAAGATAGGCTGCTAGGGTGTGAGACGGGAGCAGCAATAGTTGATGCATTGATTGGAGATGCCGTTGGATTCTCATTGGTTATATCAAATCCGATGGCTCAAAATGGAGACGGGCTTGGGTCTTGAATCATGGGTAGTTTAAACCCATGTATTTGTAAACAGGTTGCCACTGATGTGCAAGCGGGTTGCAACTCTTCCAAAGATGCTAGCCTCCAACTTTCTGTTCTTTTGGCTTCTCAATTCATCCAAGCTTTATTTACTACCTAAAAAACACAAAATTAATCAGTACAAATATTTATTCCTGAAAACAGTAAACACACAGAATTTGGGATAAAATATGAAAATAAAGCGCGAAAGGTGAGTTAAGTGCCAATAAAAAGGTGTATGAATATGCAATATTTGGCACTCATCAAATACCCCTAAACCTGAATTTTACTTGTCCTCAAGTGAAACAGAAATTAAGAAATCCTAACTATACCACTGTCGCTGGTCTCTCGAATGCATTTAGCGTATGCACTAAGCCTTTAAACCCCTAGGTGTCCCTAGTTGGACAAGTTGTAGTCTCGTGAGGGCCTACCAGAGATGTACCCACAAAACCTTCTCCAATTTCAGAGCATAATAGAGTCCTAAGCATCCAAGGAGCTATGAGGACATAGAGTTTCTGCATGCTAGTAACTAAAAGTTAGAATTACCAAAGAACACAATCTCATCCTTAAAAGTTGAGCGAGAAATAACCATACCATATGAAAGATTTTGGGTTCGAGATTGATCACAAGTTTTGACTTCTGCCTTACCAACAGGGTTTTATGAAAATTGCACTCAAAAAGACCGCTTTTCTAGTCTCTCTCATGTGTGCAGGCAGGAGTAAAGAGAGAAATCCCGCACACGTTGAATGGTGGGAAGGAAACCTTCCGAAATAATTTCTGGAGACCCCACACCACTGTGGGCAAAAATAATCTTTTCTGATGATCAATTATGGGAGGATCAGAGTACTCACTTACCTTCACTTACCTGATGGGCAAACAACACCACTCTCTCAGCATCCATAGAAACGTCTTCGTCTTCGGTCTTCAACTGTTGATGATGAACTTCGGAATTTCGTAGAACCTTGACAATTCCTTGAGTTTTTTTTTTTTGATTTTTTTTTAGAGCAACGGGTCGGATAAAATCGCAACGGGTCGGGTTTTCTTTCTGATGCCCGAAAACGTTGCTCGATGGAGCCCTAATTTTTTTCTTTTTCCTTTAAATACTTCGCTTCTTCTTATTCGACTACCATCTTCTTCTTCATCTCTTCTCTGCATATTTACTATTTTCTTCTAGCCTTCATTAGATCTTGATTCGAACTTCGATTTTTTATCCACTCAATCATGTTTTTCTACTTCCTTCTTATTTGGTTCATTTCTGTAGTGATTATTTATTGGTGGAGTCTGCAATATCCAGGTTGATTAGAAGAATAAATTGTTCTCTGAAGATGAAGATCTGGTGAGTTAGGGAAAGATGTAAGATCGTTCCATAAGCAGCTTCAAAATACATCCAGTAATAGATCCGGCTTTCAAAGTTGAAGTCAGATTTCGATCTGGATTTAAATCATCCCCTTTCTTTATTTCTTCTTCTTTGATTCATCGTCTGATTTTGCTATTTCATCTTTTGTTTTTTTGTTGATTGTAAACTTTGGACTATTTCATCTTTCTTCAGAAACTTCTGATGTTGCTTTGATCATTGTTGTTGATGTGTTTCTATGGATCTAATTATTGTTGTCGAGAGAGAGAGAGAGAGTGGTGCTAACTACAAACATTCCTGTACGGTGACACAGATACTCTGAAAGATCTTTAGATGGTCACAAAACTGAAAGTTGATGTCTCACTTGATAAAAATAGGTAGTCTCCACTCAACTCTACTACCAAAAATCTTTTCAGCACCTAATTCGCCCTCTGGTATGGTTAGATCCAATTTTAACGCTCTAACAACTAAGAAACCTGATTGTGTTCTCCAGCAATTCTAAGTTTAGGTATTTCGGTCAGACTCTCTATGTAATCATAGCTAAAAGCATGCTAGTGACTCTAAGATCTCTGAGAATTGGAGGTTTTATGCAAATGTTTGCAAAAGTTTGATTTTTGTTTTTTTTTTGATTTTTTAAAATGTAAAAGACTAACAACTCTATATGAAAATACTCCCCCAAACCTAAATCTAACATTGTCCTCAATGTTTCAAAACATAATAGAAACAACAACAAACCATGAGAACAAAACAGATTTAAGGAAAGAGATTACCAGATGCCAAACCAGAGACAGTAGAGTATGTCTAAAGCAACCAGCAGGGAAGATATCTTAATAACAAAGATTATATACAACAAAAGCTAATTTAGTAAACCGAAATCAAAAGAAAACAAGGAGAGCTAATGGAATTCTAAACCTGTGGTATGTACAGGGGATGAACCATTTCAGTCCACATAGATCGGATCATCAAGATCAGTTGTTTCAATTTCAGGTGGGATTGGTTCAAGGAACGGCTTCAGTCTCTGCCCATTGACCTTGAAGACATTCTTGGTTGCTACATCTTCTAGTTCTACAACCCCATGGGGGAAAATTGTGTGCACCAAGAGTGGGCCTGTCCATTTAGAACGTAATTTACCTGGAAAAAGGTGTAACCGTGAGTTGTATAATAAAACTTTCTGGCCTGGAGTGAATGACTTGCGCAAAATGCGCTTGTCATGGAACACCTTCATTCTATATTTGTACAACTTTGCACTGTCATAAGCATCATTTCTCATCTCTTCCAACTCATTGAGTTGGAGTTTCCGTTGTGTCCCCGCCTTATCAAGAGAAAAGTTAAGCTTTTTAATAGCCCAATATGCACGATGTTCAAGCTCAACAGGTAAATGGCAAGGATTCCCATACACAAGTCGGTAAGGGGACATGCCAATAGGGGTTTTATATGCTGTTCTATAAGCCCATAATGCATCATTCAATCTTAAAGACCAATCTTTTCTAGACGGGTTAACTGTCTTTTCGAGAATGTGCTTGATCTCCCTATTTGAAACCTCTACCTGGCCACTGGTCTGTGGATGATATAGGGTTGCGACTTTATGAGTTATGCCATACTTGAGAACTAATGACTCAAAAGGCCTATTGCAGGAATGTGAACCACCGTCACTGATTATAGCTCTAGGGGTGCCAAAACGAGAAAATATGTTTTCCTTTAAGAACGAAAGTACCACCTTGTGGTCATTAGTTTTGGTTGCAATTGCTTCTACCCACTTAGAAACATAATCAATAGCAACAAGAATGTACAACTTTCATTCAGAGTTGGGAAATGGACCCATGAAATCAATACCCCATACATCAAATAGCTCAACAATCAAAATAGGTTGTAAGGGCATCATGTTTCGTTTTGATATACTTCCCAATTTCTGGCACCGGTCACAAGAAACACAGAAGGCATGGCTATCCTTAAACAATGTTGGCCAGTAAAAACCACTCTGCAAGATCTTTGCAGCAGTTTTCTTGGCGCTAAAATGTCCTCCACATGCTTGATCATGACAAAAAGAGATGACTTCAAACTGCTCTTGGTGATGCTAAAAAGCTGGAATTGGAGCTTGAGCTTGAGAAAGCTTCAGCTGAATTTCGTGAAGCTTAGATGAAGCTTATTAGATGCAAAAACATTATAGCTGAGCAAAAGGATATTGCTGTACTAAAGGGTGCTACATCCTTGTCTGTTTCGGGTACGGAAAAGGAAGGCAAAACTAAAGAAGGTTAGTCCGTGACTAAGTCTGCTGCAAGTGATATGCCAAATACATCTAAAAAACGTCAAGAGAAAGGTAAGCAAGCACCTACTATTCCTTTTATTCCAGAGGGTGTTGAAGTTAGGAAAGAAGAATCTGCTGTTACAACTACAGCTGCGGAGGAGGTGGATCAGCAAAACAAAGAGACGCTTCTAAACGTTTCTAAAGATGAGTGGAAGCATGTAAAGGGTACAAAATCGCCTACAAAAGTTACGTTTACTCCTTTTGATGATGCATTATTCAGTCCTTCTGATATACATTGTTAGAATTCGTTTGAATCTCTAAGCTCTTCGGAGGATGCAAATGCGGAGCTTCTAGCTGCTAATATGGAAGCCGAAGTTAAGAATTCAAAAGAATGGGGTGCAATTTCTGACGATAAACCGGATGACCATGTTGAAACAGATAAAAAGAAAGCTTTCCTAGAAAGAATAGAAGAATTAAAAAAGAAAAGGGAGAGGTTGGATGATGTTGTTTTTGATATGAGAAATATTTTGTCTAGTAATGAACTAGACGAGTCGAGCATTATTGAAAACGATCAAGTGCGGGCTAATTTCATTAGAGATCCAGACTTTAGAAAAAAATACTTCAAGGAAAAAAAGGATTTAATGGATAGAATATCGATTAAGAAAAAATCTCAATCTCCTATTAAGCTTATTCCTTGTGGTAATTATGCTTCGGAAGAAGAAGACGATGAATATGAAGATGAATATGTAGAGTTTTTTGATGATGAATACAACCTGCAAGTTCAGGAGTTTGATTTGGCAAAAACGATTGCTAGCATTAAGAAGAGGAATTTTAGAGTTGGACGCAAACGATATTAGTTTTTGTTTTCTCTTTGGTTCTGTTTGTGTTAGAAAGCTTTTTATAAGTTTTTATTTTTTTTTGTGTTTCTTAGTGTGCCCCTTTGGTTTATGGGGGTGGGGATGCCTCGATCCTCCCTTTTTGTAATTCTTGTAATTACGTTTTTTGGTTTCAATAAACTAAGACTTACCAAAAAAAATGACAAAAAGAGATGACATCCCTTTGTTCAGAATTGGGGACACATTTCCTAATGATTTGGTCTTGGCAGTATTTAAATAGATATGGGTCATCCCAAAGGAAATGTTTAACTTCGGCCAAGAATTTAGACCGATCTTGTTTAGACCAATGTAGCGGCATTCTACCAGTAGCAAGGTAGTTCACGATATCGGCAAACCATGGCATTTCAGAAACCAGCATTAGTTATTCATATGGGAAAGATTCTCTAATAATCTCTGATTCATCAGCAGATTCGACATTCAATCTAGATAAGTGATCGGCAACAACATTCTCTGACCCTTTTTTATCTCGAATTTCGAGGTGGAACTCTTGTAACAAGAGTATCCATCGAATTAGACGAGCCTTAGCATATTTTTTAGATAAAAGATATCTTAATGCGGCATAGTCAGTATATATGATGATTTTAGATCCTATCAAATAAGATCTAAACTTATCTAATGCAAACACAACAACTAGCAGCTCTTTTTCGGTTGTTGAATAATTCATTTGAGCCTCATTCAGTGTCTTACTAGCATAGTAGATCACATAGGGGTGTTTGTCAACTCGTTGCCCTAAGACAGCTCCAACAGCAAAATGAGATGCGTCGCACATGATTTCAAATGGCAATTTCCATTCAGGAGGTCGGACTATAGGGGATGAAGTTAGAAGAGTTTTGAGCTCCTCACAAGCATGCACACAAGCATCATCAAACACAAATGCAACATCTTTACTGAGTAGATTACACAGTGGCCTTGAGATCTTTCTGAAATCTTTAATGAATCTACGGTAGAAACCAGCATGGCCTAGAAAAGATCTAATCTCCCTCACAGAGCGAGGTTGCGGCAAGTGTTGAATGAGGTCAACTTTAGCTTTGTCCACTTCAATGCCTTTTTTAGAGATGACGTGTCCTAGAACTATGCCTGAGTTCACCATAAATTCATCAAAAGATGATCCAAACACAGAGAAATCATCCATAAAGATCTCAAGGAAGTTATCTATCATATCAGAAAAAATGCTCATCATACATCGCTGAAATGTGGCGGGTGCATCACACAACCCAAAGGGCATACGGCGATAGGAAAACATTCCAAAAGGACATGTAAATGTAGTCTTTTCCTGATCTTCGGGTGAAATATGAATCTGGTTGTAACCAGAAAAACCATCCAAGAAACAATAGAATCTACGCCCAGACAATCGTTCAAGCATTTGATCTATGAATGGAAGAGGGAAGTGATCTTTCTTTGTAACTGCATTCAACTTTCTATAATCAATGCAAACTCGCCACCCTGTGGTTACTCGAGTAGGGATTAACTCATCCTTATCGTTTTGAACTACAATAACTCCTGACTTTTTCGGCACAACCTGAATGGGGCTAACCCATTTGCTATCTGAGATTTGGTATATGATACCCGCATCAAGAAGTTTTATAATCTCACTCTTAACAACCTCTTTCATGTTAGGATCGAGTCTCCTTTGCATCTCCCTATATGGTTTAGCATTTTCCTCAAGGTTTATATGGTGCATGCAATCAGTGGGGCTTATGCCTTTAAGATCCGAGATGGACCAACCTAAGGCTTCCTTATGCTCCTTAAGTACTTCTAAAAGTTTACTTTCCTGTTTTGTATCTAAGGCGGATGAAATGATGACAGGCAAAGTATTAGAAGGTCCTAGAAATTCATATTTCAGAGTATCATGCAATGGTTTTAGTTCGAGCTTTGGTGGCTCAACAAGAGAGGGAACGAACTTGGATTCCAAGAGTGGAAGTGATTCCACTCTAGCTTTCCACTTAGACGTGTCCATGAGAGGTGTGGATTCAAGCAAAGTATTTACTTCACTTATGTATTCATCATCAAACAGATCTAGGTTAAAATTATTCAAACAATCCTGCAAAGGGTCAACAGACATGCTACTAGACAACGAATCCTGAATCAAACTTTCAATCATGTTAATTTCATGCACATCATTATCATCATCAATATCTAAATGTTGTTGGCTAGTATTGAAAACATTCAACTCCACAGTCATATTACCAAATGACAACTTCAGCACTCCATTACGGCAGTTAATGATTGCATTGGACGTCGCTAAGAAGGGACATCCCAAAATGACAGGAATGCGACTGTCAGGGTTTTGCACAGGTTGAGTATCTAAAATGATAAAGTCCACAGGAAAATAAAACTTATCAACCTTAATCAAAACATCTTCTACCACACCACGTGGCACTTTGACGGATATGTCCGCCAATTGCATAGTTATAGGTGTTGCCTTCAACTCTCCAAGACCTAACTGCACATATACCGAATATGGTAGTAGATTCACACTTGCCCCTAAGTCTAGCAACGCCTTCTTAACCGTCTGGTCACCTATTTTGCATGTGATAGTTGGACTACATGGGTCTTTAAACTTAGGTGGTGTGTTGCTTTGAATGATTGCACTCACCTGCTCAGTGAGAAAAGCACGCTTATGCACATGAAGCTTTCGCTTTTGTGTGCACATATCCTTAAGGAATTTAGCATAAGCAGGGACTTGCTTGATTGCATCAAGAAATGGGATGTTGATGTTAACTCGTTTGAACATTTCCAAAATCTCGTTGTACTGGATACTTTCTTTTTGCTGCACCAATCTTTGTGGGAATGGAGAAACAGGCCCAGAAGATGGCGTAGGAACATTGACATTAGTAGAATTCCTATCTTGCTCAGATTTGTTTTCTGTGGAGTTGTATGCACTGGTGAGTCTGATTTAGACTCACTCGACTGTGGTACACCTACATTGTTCTCAACAGCCTTACCACTACGAAGAGTGGTGATAGCATTTACATGGCTATGTGAAGTTTCATTGCAAGTTGAAGTACCTGACTGAAATACATTCTTTGGATTTTTTTGGGGATGGCTGGGAAGTTTTCCTTTCTCTCTCTCATTCAAAGTATCACAAATTTGGCCCATTTTAAGCTCTAAACTTGCGAAATGTTGGTCGATTGTCTTTTGAAGTTGTACCAAATTTTGGGTTAACAGACCGAAACTTTCTTCGAAGCTAGGATTTTTCTCTGCAGGGTACTGCACATGCGATTGCACTTGGGGGTTTCTAGGATAAGGGTATCCTTGGTTATTATTTGTTGTTCCCCCTTGTACAAGCCCCTTAGACCATGAAAAGTTAGGGTGATTTCTCCACCCTGGGTTGTAGGTCTGAGAATATGGGTTGTTCTCTTGCCTTTGGTACAAAACATTGGCTTGCTCTGTTTTAGATTCTTGAAAAGCATGAAGATCTGGACAACTATCTACCAGATGGTCTGAACTATGGCATGCGGCACAAGTGGCCATTTCAATTTGACTACGGAGAGTAGGGACATTAGTTTTTCCATTCTTTTGTAGCTCTAGCATTTCTATTCTCCTAGCCAAGGCTGCCATCTTTGCACTTCCTTCGAACTCAGAGTCAATTCTATGAACATTAGATGCATGGGTGGTCCTTTTTGGTTCACGGGTGGATTCCCACTGTTCAGTATTTTCAGTGACTTCGATTAAGAAAGTCCAAGATTCATCAGCAGTTTTGTCAATGAATAGACCATTGCACATGGACTCAACAGTAGTTCGGTTCTTGACATCTAAGCCTTCATACAAAATTTGCACAAGTCTTCATTTTTCAAACCCATGGTGAGGACATTGGAGCAATAATTCATTGAATCTCTCCAAATATCTTGCTAAAGTTTCCTCCTCTAATTGCACAAAACTATTCAGAGTTTGACGAATTGTCGCAGTCTTATGGTTTGGGAAGAACTTTTTGAAGAACTCTTTCGTAAGAGCATCCCATGTATGAAATGACTGTGGTTGTTGAGCATACAGCCAAGACTTGGCCTTTTCTTATAAAGAAAAAGGAAATAGTCTCAATTTGAGGGACTCTTCCGGCATTTGGTTGAAACGCAGAGTCCCACAAATTTCTTCAAAGTCTCTGATATGATGATAGGGATTTTCAGCATCAACCCCTCTAAATTTAGGCAACATTTGCATGGTTCTTGACTTTAGTTCAAATTGACCAGCAGCAGCTGGTAAAACAATGCATGATGGCTGACTTACCCTTGTTGGGTACATGTAGTCCTTTAGACTACGGACTGGGTTTACTAGTTCTACCATTGTCTCGGATGGTTCGGGACTGTCTGTCTCAGAACTATGTATTTCAACTAAGTCTTCTTGACTGATTCTAACTAGTCGGTTTGTTTGGTCTCTAAAAGACACAATCATAGCCTAGCTAGCATATTAAGCATGTTACCCACTCACCAAGAAGGGAAGTTCTATGCAATCACAAATAAGGCTGACTCCACCATAGTAAACCTACTGATTTCTAGCAAACAAAAAGCATGATGGCTCCACTTAGATTGTTTTCTAGACCAGCTTCTAATCCTTCAAAAGGGAATTCGTTACAATCTGAGCAAACCCCTCTGGAATCAATCCGAGTTTAAGTAAATTGAATAGAGGTGAGGGAAGCTGCTAGAGCTTTGATACCCAAGGCCTCACCGCAATACAAGGCGGCGCAATCACGCATTCAACTCACAGAAACCATCATGAACTTCGAAGTATGCTTAAAGAGCAACCAATATTTTTCGAATGATTTTCCTACTAAGCTCGTTACCCTATAGGTCTCGTTCTATTTCAAATTTTAAAGCTTAGGTTCGCGTTTGGTATCGTTTTCCTAAGGCGGGCAAGAAGAGAACGGTGATGAATTCTGAATCTCTTATCTTGTATGGCCAGTCCTTGCCCTTTACTAGGAAATTAAAGCAGCCGTATTCAAATCCTCAACATATATGCAAACGAAGGAATACAGTAACTCGCTAACAGGGGATTCGCGAGTGTTTCGACAAACTTACCTCCCGTACAAGACGGGGGATAAACCTTTGTAGTCGACTCGGGCCACGACTCCTATGTCATGTACGACCTCGAGGGGCCGAGGTGATATCGTAATCACCGTCCTTCTCTGCAAACAGTTTAATATTTAAAACTACCCTTCCGTAGGGTTTAAAAAAAATAAAAGAATGTCCAAGTGTCCAAGTCCAAAAAGATAAAATGCAAAAGAAAAAGAAAATTACAAGAATAGAGAAATCCTAATACAATCTAAAAATAAATAAATAAAATAAACTCTCCTTTTTAAAAAATAAAATAAAATCTTCTTCTGCTTCCTTTCCTTCGCCTTAACAGCTACTCAAGCACCTGTTGAGCTCAAAAGAGGTAGTTAGGGCTTCGAAGTTTTAAAACAAAATCAAAGAATATCAATATTAATTGTAAAATTGACTCTGTGAATAGTTACGTTGCTACAGTAAAATTGAACTACACCGAAGTGATTTATGAACAGTGACAGGAGATAGAAACTTGAACTACACCGCTACCGAGTCCCCGGCAACGGCGCCAAAAAATTGGTAGGCTTAGAAAGATACCTACAACTATGTATACTGCAAGTGCACAGTGTCAACAAGCAACACAGGGAAAGCACAGGTCGAACCACAGAGACTTGGAGATTGTAGAAGTTGATTCTAAATCCTTACTAAGAACTGATTCAGAGAGTAACCAAAAGGGGTTTGATTTTGTCGATACGACGAGATATTGGCAAAGACTTAAACAGAAAGTAATTTGAATTAAAATATGCAATTAACTCAAGGTGTAAATACTGAGAATATGGATACTAGGGTATTCAAATCCACCACTAACCTATGATATGCATTCAACTTGTAATATTATTCTTGTCCTTACAGCAGATTCAAGTCTACCGTGTATCTAAGGTGTTTCTCCAATGGATAATTTAATCACAACGAAAGTATTTCTCCAAAGAATTAATTGTCTAATTAAAGCACAACTAATCTGAGGATCAATATTTGGTTAAGCATGAGTTGCAGCATAATCAACATAGAGATATTCTAACTGCAATGGATACATGGCATACATTGTGAGAGCAAGATGTTGACAAACTTGGATTAAATTATATCTTTAAACAATTCTAAACTTTCAGGAACAATATACGAGATATGAATACATAACAATAAGTTACGGCTTCATCTAAACCCTAGCAAATGAAACTAGAAAATGAATAACATTATAACACAACTGAAATTAAGAAACTAGTATGAACAAGCTATTCTTGGATGGCTTCTCAACACAACAACACCCTATATTTATACACAACCTTCCTTGGATTCGATAATAAGAGAGAGACACCAATTCAAAACTTCAATCTTCTCCTTAATTGATGCTTGCTTTTTCTTTTCATTTTAATTAGAGTATAATTCTAATTTTCCTTAATTGATTGAGTGATTGAAGGGGAGGTGGCTCTTTTGGGGACAAGGAAAACGGATTTGTTGGACCTTTTGTGCAATTTGGAAGGATAAGATAGGCTGCTAGGGTGTGAGACGGGAGCAACAAAAGTTGATGCATTGATTGGAGATGCCGTTGGATGCTCATTGGTTATATCAAATCCGATGGCTCAAAATGGAGACGGGCTTGGGTCTTGAATCATGGGTAGTTTAAACCCATGTATTTGTAAACAGGTTGCCACTGATGTGCAAGCGGGTTGCAACTCTTCCAAAGACGCTGGCCTCCAACTTTATGTTCTTTTGGCTTCTCAATTCATCCAAGGTTTATTTACTACCTAAAAAACACAAAATTAATCAGTACAAATATTTATTCTTGGAAACAGTAAACACACAAAATTTGGGATAAAATATGAAAATAAAGCGCGAAAGGTGAGTTAAGTGCCAATAAAAAGGTGTATGAATATGCAATATTTGGCACTCATCACATATATTTTTTAAATTTACGTGAGTTTCACGTTAAAATATATTTTTTGTAAAATCATCGTTTTGATTTTGAACAACTGTTGAAAGTAGATAATCATACATGGTGAAATAATATCTGCATGTGATTTTTCACAGTTGTGGAATGGATATCTTTCCAATTTATAAAAAACCAGTGGATGTTCACTCAGTAAAAATTTACTTGGGTCGTTCACGGTTTTATGAAAATCAATTTATTACTTTTGAGCGTTTCCTGAAAGCGAACAATTGTATATGTGATGAAATAATGTATGTATGAGTTTGGAGATTTTACAATGTATGCACATACGTAGAAAATTAGCGAACATTCACATGAAAGGTTATGTGAACTATTCATAGTTTCATGAAAAGTCAGGTGATGGCTTTAAATAATGAATTTAGCTCATCTTGGCAGGTTTGAAGAAGCGAGCAAGTTTTCGAGGGTTTTACGTTATTATCACTAAGTTTGTGAAACGTAAATAGGTAAGAGTTAAGGATTACCATTTTGTAGACGCTGTTGTGAGCATCTTTAATCCATGATTAATTATTCTGTCGAATCCTGCGCTTTGTATGAACAATGTACTCTGAGTGGTGAGAGATCCTTCATACTGAGTTGTACTCCTGGTTATTCCATTAGCTTTACCATATGATGATCGTGTAGTGAGATCTCGAATCAATGTAGACTCCATGAAAATGAGGAAAATCTACGGGAGCGGAGAACCCAGAAGTAAGGACTATAAGACGTTGGCAAATGATGTCCAGTCCCCAGCCGTTTCTTTGGTGAGTTGCTCGCGCTTTTCTTCATTGTTGCAACTTTCTCATCCATGTAATTAGGATTTAGAAGAGTATTTCTCATCCATTTCAGAATTTTGCCCCATCGGTTATTGATGGTCTCCGTTTTTCTTTTGGTCGAACAATTCAGGATTCCATCACTGAGGAGGTTGACATAAGTTTCCCCTTTTTCACTTGATAACTGTAATGCGCCTTTGGACGAATGAGTGACGATTGTTGTTGATGTGGAAAGGAGAAAATCACCATGGATAAGGAGCATGTTGATGAGGCACATTCCTCTTTGAATCATGAGAATATGGAGAGCTCTCGAAATCCCGAACCGAACGAAAATATGGAGAGTTTTCCGAATGAAGATAACGGAATTGCCAATGGAGGTTCCAACATTTCCGAGTCCTCAAATGGTTTAGGGGCTCCCCTAGTAAGCGTTTCTCATGTAGTCCCTTCATAGAAGTATGATATTGCTGATTTATGCATGAATGAATGAGAACCCGCATGAATATACGAGTAATTTTGCCGAAATACGTCATCAGAAAATTTCAGACTTTATATTTTATTAGAAATGCCATAGAATCCTCGTATGGAGTCGGATTTTCGATGTCCGCATATGTAACTTTAAGCCCAGGAAATTTCCAAGCTTTAGAAAAGAAGATTTTAAAATTTTGAGCATGTTTAGGTCCTGAAAAACGCGAAACAGTAAACTTCCAGGAGATATTCAGAACTTTTCCATATCGCACGTTGTGTGATGTTTTGGCCACATCACCTCTCTCGTTCATCCGATTGTCATGAAATCTTGACATGTTGTAGAGAACTTCCATTCTAAGAGAATGGTATATAACCCAAATATAGATTCCCCACCAATTGCTCCAAGTTCGTCATTGAACACAGGGAAGCGCAAATTTTCTTCAGCTGAGATTGTTTGAAAACGTGTTTCATGACCTTTACACTATTTGTGCGTGTCTTGGATGTATAATAAGGAAATTAAATGATGTTAGTTCACTTACTTTCTTGACTTTATAGTTGTATTGGGTTTTCACTCTTGAATCATTCTAATCCCATGTAATCTTTACATCAGGTGTCGAATGTCGAAGTTGGGAATCATGGATCCAATAATGACGGTTTGGGAAATCTTGGAGCTGTTGGTGATGAGACTCCCATCCCTGCATCTCAGGGTCATGAAGTGCTGGTTGTTGATGCCGTGGAGGTAGCGGAAACTCTAGTTGAGCCTGAGATGGTGGAACCCGAATCCAGAATAGTAGAAGCTGCTTCGTCTAAAATCGTCTCCATGATTGTTGATGCCGCTCTAGTGATTGAGAAGCGTATGATAGTGCATGAATATCCAAATGCAGGGATTGCTTTTGATCCTCCATTCGGTGAGACACTCCCAAATCACACATTAGTTGGTGGATTTAGCATTCCCACCGAGTATGCTGCCATGTATGAGAAATTGTGGAAGATATATGGCCACATTGTTGTTAAGGAAGATCCAGAGCATAGCTATTTCATGACAAGGCAAGTAGATATCATATTGCATGTTATAGATGATATCCATACCAGGGCCAGAAGTACTGTGACTCGAGATGTACTCTTTGATTGGGAGTAAAACTTGAAGAACTCTGAGATGCTTGGCCTTAATCTAAAGTGGCTTTGTAAGAAAATCAACACCATCAGGGGTGCAGTAATGGAGAATCTCCCTTATTCTAGTGAGGTCGTGACGAAGAAAATGATTGAAATTGCTGAGCTGACCGAGAAGTTGGAGTTGGAGAAAGCGTCTTTACAAGTCTTGGAGAATGCTGAGAAGCAAAAATCATTCTTTGACGGCTTTCTTTAGTTTCCTTTCCCTAATATCATAAACATTGAGCTCCAGAGAGATGTGAGATTTTATCTGGGTTTTGATTATTGATAGGTTTTGAATTTATGAATACTGAGTGCAAGTATGCACACGTTTTGGGGGAATTTGAAATACAATTAAAAGAAAATCAAGTGCAAACGTCAGATGTTTTGAGCGCTTGCCTTGGACATAAAACATCCAATGTCGAATGATTCATGCGTCAAGAACCCTGAGCAAATTCTCCTGAATCACAGGTACAACCATTTTTTCTTTGATGTCAGCCAATTTATAGTATCCTCCAGCAACTGACTTAGCAACCATGAAAGGTCCTTCCCAGTTAGAACCCTATGTAGAATGAAGATTGTGCCTGGTTGCCTTAAAAACCAAATCCCCTTAATGAAACTTGTTAGGTTTGGTTGCGCGTGCCCTGAATATCTTCTGCTGGTTTGGAATCACCCGTGGATTCCATGCTGGTGAAGATTTCCAATTCTGTGGCACATGTGGACACTCATGCAAAGGAAAATATGGCGGGTATCGCTTGTCAAACCGAGCCAAGTCTTCAACGATAAAGTTTTCAATGTGGTGCATAGTCAGAAGAGGTTCCAACCATGCAGTGTAGTATTGCTGAGGCGAGACTGTCCACTCATAGCGTTTGATGACGGGTAGGTTTTGAGCGAGTCCCCGAATTAGGGTAGCATATTTGAAAGTAGGTAACACATATGCATCATGAGGAATAAGACTTGCCTGAGTGTGAAACCTCCTGACGAATTCGTTAGGGCTTTCTCCAGGCTTTTGCATGAGTCCCATCATAGTTTTGAACTTTTCCAAATGCTCGAAAGGTTAGTCATCTTCTGAGTCAGAGATTTCTTTGGTGGAGAAGTGTGCACTTGAAGGTGAAGATACCACAACAGTTTTTCTATCATGAATCCACGCTCTTCCAAGAACCATGTCGTATCCAGGATCCTCCCTGATTATGAAGAATTTAGTTTCTGTCCAGGTTGAATCACTTCTTATGTTGAGAATGATGTAACCATAAGCATCCCTGGAGATTCCTTCATAATCTCTGATTGAGACTAGAGCGTGAGTTGCTTCTTGACGAGTAATGCCAGCAGCTCTGAGGGTTTTCATAGGAATGATGTTGACAGCAGTGCCAACGTCGACTAATGCTCGTCTGAATTTATTCCCCTTGAGATGCACTATGGTGAGAAGTCCCCATTCGTACATCTCTTTGTCTGTCACAAGTGGTTCAAGGAATGTTTCCTGAATTGTCAGTCGTTTGCTTGACACAACATGGTTTAGCGCATGTCGTCTCTTTTGTCCCTTGACAAGTACAGAAACTCGCAGACGTGCTCCATTAAAGACTGAACTGCTTCCTAGACCGGCTGCTCAGAGGGTGCGAATGTTCTGATCGGGAGAGGATTTATGTATACTCCTTCAGTCCCCAGTTCTCCTGAGTCGGCCTTTTCTTTGAAGATGCGCTTCAAATTTCTGTAGTCACGGGTTGGATGACTGACATACCTATGGAAGTGGCAATATCGTGCATTTTCCATTTGCTCTGCGGTTGGTTCCTTTTTGACAGGATGTAGCTTGATTGCACCATCTTGGATCCAGACTTCCAGTAGTTCGATCACCTCTTCAATGGGAAATGGGAAATCAGGAACTTCCTCATCATTCTGTTGTGATTGTGCATTTCTGGTCTGGTTGTCCTTCCTTGGAGATTTTGGAGGGTGAGACGTTGGAGAAGCGTTTTCGTGTTGATGTGCTTCGGCTTTTCTCTTGCTTCCTTCAACAACATTCATGGAAGCTTTAACATTGTACTGCTTGTTGATCAGGCGCCGAGCACTGCTGCTTCGAGTGTCTTTCGATTCCTCCATTTTGATAGTTTTCGTTCTTTCTAGCAAGGCGGGAGCAGTAGTTGCTGATCGCTTGGATGGTTCTTGAAGTTCCGAAAATGTCTGGAAATGGAGATTCTCCAACAAATTTCTGTAAACAGGGATCATCCAATTGATGCACAAGTCCACCATTTTTTGTTTAGTAACATTTGGATCATGACAATCCAGGGCTTGGATTCTGAACCTCTTCACGTAATCGTCGGGGTTTTCAGTAGTCTTCTGAGCCATCCTTCCCAAGTCAGAAAGGGTAATTTTCTCAGAAACAAAGAAGCATTTCTTATAGAAAACATTAATCATTTCTCCCCAATTATCAATGCTTCTCGGTGCGATGTTATTATACCAAGTGTATGCACGACCCGTCAGGGATTTTGAAAACTCCTTCAAGCGAACAACATGGTTGTGTTCATGTTCTCATAATGCTTTCAGAAATCGATAAACGTGTTCTTGAGCATTTCCCGTTCCGTTGTAGAGTGTGAACGTTAGAGAGATGTAGCCTTTTGGGAGAGGGATCCTCTGCGTGGCTGCAGGATACATAGGTTGATGAAAGTGCACGGTCATTGTATGACCCCTTCCTCGATTCTCCATAAAGCGCTCCAAGTCATCACGGGTGATGAAGCCGGCGGGTTGAGGCTATGCGGCTTTGCGGGTTTCATCGTCATCAGGAACAGGAATAACTTCGGGGACCGTTGGAGATGTTTCCTTGTCTTTCCCCTTCTCTTGAGTTTTGTATGACATCTTGTCAGTGAGAGTTTTGAGATATTTGAATAGTTCCTTCTGAGTAGCAGCCATGTCAGTTTGATTCTTGGCGAGAACTTCCTGAACCTTCATGAGATCGCCTATGGTAGAATGATTTCTCTGATTTCTTCTGGATGCCACCCGAAAAGAGGATGATCTTCGACATTGGTGTAAGGAGGAGTAATATCACCACCATTATTAGAAGCGGGAATTGATTCCGGAGTACCACCAGTGTTGTTGCTGGTACTAGCATTGTTGGTGTTGGGATGTGTAACTGATCCTGACCTAAGATCGACCATCCTTGCAAATATGAGAGATTGCAACCGAGAGATTAATCTCCCACTGTGGTCGCCAATCTGTGGATGGGGAAAAACGTGTCGCCGGTTTTTCGGGAAAGTGGAGAGTCGAGCGAGTTGTCGAGACTCCTCATCCAGGCAAGATGTTTATCCTCACATAGATGCATCGTTGCAAATGGGGTGCTTAGATTCGGGAAATCAATATGTATGACTCTGGCCTAAACCAAGACAATGGCCGTTCCAGAATTAATTCGGTCGCAAAGAGGGAGATGGGTTTATCTGTAGGAGGGAAGCTGAGAATTGTGTGGGATCAGTGATGATCGAGGATTGTGGGTATGTTGCAGGTTTCTACAGTATTGGTGAACTGTTGAGTTCGAATAAGTTCTGAGTGATTGGAGAATTCTTTAGAGTAGTTACTCGAGAAATTCTGCAAGGATGATTACTGATGTTGTAATTTGTTGTCCTAAATCGTGAATTCAGAGACTTATTTATACTATTAGAGTAGTAACACCACTGACCCCTATAAGTGTGACGCTTTCTTGAGTGAAATAGTGGGAAAGTGGGAGATCGTGGTAAAGTCAGTTCCACGTCGTGTGGAGACTTGGGTGATCGTGCACCCACTACTTTGATGACTCCTTCAACCGTTAACATGACTTACGCACATTTCTTGTCATGGGATGAATCCACGTGTCGTAGACCGCCAGACCAAAACCCTAAGTGATATCCCCCCATTTGTGACGTGATTGATGTTTCACGAATCATGGAGTCTGCGGGGCAGACATGTTTAGGTTAGTCAATTGTTGATTGATTAGACACTGAGTCTAAGTTTGGTGAATCAAGCATGAATGGTGGATGCTCAGAGATTCATGGGTCAAACATGTAGTTCTCTGGAGAGATGTCAGTATGACAAGTTACTGACTAGTTGAGTGGTTGAGCAAGTATTGCCGCGAATTATGAGAATTCAATGAGCAACTGAGCAAGTGTTGCTCAATTCACCAAATTATGGGAAATTGATGGGCAATTGAGCAAGTATTGCTCAACTCTCCAAAATAAAGGATTTAATGGGCAACTGAGCAAGTATTGCTCAATTCACCAAATATTGGAGAATTGTTAAATATTGACTATTATTCAGGCGATTGAGCAAGTATTGCTCGATTCAGCGAATTATTTACTAGTGATGTGACCCAGTAAAATATTAATTAAAATATCAATAGATTACCGAAATATTGTTTAATTAATTTTAGATGTTGATTGATGAATCAACATAAATTTATTGGTGTTCGAAATTGCTCAGAATGATGGTTTCACAGAGCGTTCATTCGAAACCCTAATTTTTGGACAATCCACCATCCGTTGGAGAATTGGCGAAAATTGTTTATGAGTGATGGAGAGACCGACCCCATGGGATGAGGAACGTCCATGTAATGCCCAGCGCTCGAGTGAGCATACACCAGGGTTCTCAGTTTGAGAGTTGGTGAAAAGTGATGATTAAATGGGGAGTTCACCATTTACTGAAAATCTTGCTCGGATCAGCATTAGGTGTAAAACCTAAGTATGGAAGATGAGACCGACCAAGAGAGCCAAGGGACAGCTCTTGGTGTCCATGTGACTAAGTGTTGGTCGTTTGGAGGATTCTCCAGTTGGTTGGAGAGATCTCGGGCCCAGTATGAGCAATTGAGCAAATTAGGTCAGAATTGCGAAAACGTGTGGGACCAGCTTTGCGCAAGCCCTAGAAGCAACCTGGTCGGTCATGGAGGCATGTACGTGTTTCCATGATGCCTGTGTCTCCATACTGAGAGTTTGAATATTTTCTGATGCGCGTTTGAGCGATGTTGTGAATTTTCATAAGAATTTCACCTTGGCTGAGAATTCTCGACTTTTTGGTGGAATGAGCATGTATGCTCAATTCATCAATATTTTGAAAATATTAAAATAGAATATTTTAATAACCCAAAATTGCCGTGAGGGGCTAGCCGGCCGCGTGACCATGTTGGCTTTTGGTTTTTCATGATTCGAGCAATATTTGAGAAAATATGGAGAAGTCACGAATTTTGTTCAAACCCAGGAGTTTCACGAGTTCAGGGAAATAATAATAATGAGAAATTAGGGATTGCAAGGTGTGGGACCGACCACGGCAAGGGCATGGCCGGACGGCCAAGTTTCCCGGTCCCGCATACCTTTCCCTATTTTATTATTATTTTCGTGAATCCTTGAAGTTATGGAGAGTCCTTGAAGATATGGAGAATCCATGAAGTTTTGGAATAATAATTATAAAAAGCTAAGGATTATGAGGTGTGGGACCGGCCACGGCTTGGGCATGGCCGGCCGGATAGGTTGCCCGGTCCCGCATACCTCTCCTTATTTTATAATTTATTTGGTGAATCCTCCAAGTTATGGAGAACTCTCGAGTTTTTGCACAAATTGGGAAATTTTTGCCAAGATGAAGAACTATTCATGGGTTTATGAAAATCGTGAGAAAATAAAGAAAATAATGGGGAAGCATGGGACCGGCCGGCCGGCAGGCCCGGCCCATGGGCGCTTCCCATTATTTTATTGTTTATTATTTTCTCTCTCTTATTTTGTGGAGAACTCTCCGTTGTTTCATGTTTTTGGATGCTCGTTCGCGCATCCGGGTGCTCAGTCGTGCATCATTGTCGAGTACACTTGCACCATTTTTGTGGGGCTTACTCAGTGATGGTCCATATGCCCAATTATTGAGTATTTATTATCAATTCATGAGATCCAGTGGAGAATAATTCATGAAACTGAGTAATAAAAGTGAATAGATGTTTCATTATTAATTCGTAGGATCAGATGCGGATTCGACTACAAATTCAGAATTATAAAATGAGCATTACCATCCCATGGGATCGTGGATTCGACCATAGAATCGGAGTAATTGAGATTTATCCATCACCATTTCATGAGATCAGTAGATTCGATCATGAAATCGAAGTAATGAGATAACATAGTTGTTTCATTGTTATTATATGATATCAAGCCGTGGATTCGATCATAGAATCAGAATAATTGTTATTGTCATTCCATGGGATCAGGCCGTAGAATATGAGCAATTGTTATCGCCATTCCATGGGATCAGGCCGTGGATTCGACCATGGAATAGGAGCAATTGTTATTTCCATTCCATGAGATCAGGCCGTGGATTCGACCATGGAATAGGAGCAATAATAGATTACTCTGGGAATTCGGTGGTGAATTTCACGGCATAATTAATCTATGTGCATAGTTAGGAGACGACAAATCTTGAGGGTGCTCTCAGACTCTACGGAGAACACCCGAGTCTATACACGTCGCTCTACATAGTCAGGATCAATGAGTGTCACTGTCCTAAAGGCGTTGTTGCTCTCAATCTGACGGAGAACCGCCCAATCGTTCTTCTATGTAGAGGAGGGTCGCTCTCATGTAGTCATGGACAATGAGTATCACCGACGACCTGAAGGCGCTATGTTCTCAATCTTCGGAGAACCGCCTAGTTGCATAGAGGTCACAATAAAATGTCAGGGATCGAACGCTCGGTTGGTAGAGGCTTTTCGAAAACATATTCATCATGGCTTCGTAAAATATGAATCGTCACATGCCTGATGCCGTATCAGGAACATGCAGTATCATGATTTTACGGGTTTGACCTTTGTTGAAAATCCACCATCTACAGTGAGGAATGTGCAACCTTATTGGATTGGCGACAAACTCTATGTCTAGAATTTGAAAATGGGCTCTAGAATAACAAGATGCATGGCCATGAATGTAAATTCACCAAGTCATCGCAATGTGGGTTTGAAGTTCATTCTATATTAACACAAACCGTTGGCGTATTAATGGATTCCTTTATGCCTATCATATCTGTTGTACCATGTTGAATGGAGAAGATCCCTATATATATGTTGAACACTACTTTACAGTGAAGTTCTACCGAGAATCATATTCAAGAGCAATTAATCACTGAAAAAGCGGGGGTCTAACAATCACACCCAATATTTCGTTTAGGCAATCTGTATGGACTAACTCCAATATAATTCCAAGAGAATCAACTAGAAAGTTAGACTCGATCATGGAAAATATATACAAGAGTTATATCTCTGTTTCTTAATGTAATCAGCAAATCAAACAGATTGAAATCCACAAGCCTGATCATTATGATAAACAACTTGAACGGTACCAAAACCAATGTTCAAGTGTCAATCAATTTCAATCAACAACTAAATGTTGGATTTACCAATTGATTGAACTACGCACAACCTGTGATATTTTAATTGTATATAAAATATAATGCGGAAAAGAAATAACACAGATACCAGAAGTTTTGTTAACGAGGAAACCACAAATGCATAAAAACCCCGGGACCTAGTTCAGATCTGAACACCACATTGTATTAAGCCGCTACAGACTCTAGCCTACTACAAGTTAACTTTGGAATGGAATGTAGTTGAGCCCTAACCAATCTCACACTGATTAAGGTACAGTCGCGTTCCTTATGCCTCTGAATCTCAGCAGGACTCTACGGACTTGATTCCCTTAGCTGATCTCACCCACAACTAAGAGTTGCTACGACCCAAAGTCGAAGACTTGATAAAAAAATCTCTCTCCCACTGAAAAGTATTTTTTAACAGATAAATCTGTCTCCCACGGAAATATCTACAAAGTTTGTTCTGTCTTTTGATAAATCAAGGTAAACAGGAACCAATTGATAATTTGGTCTTATATTCCCGAAGAACAACCTAGAAATATCAATCACCTCATAATAACTTAGCCATATGGTAGTAGAACAACTTATTGTGGAATCACAAAGAATGCGACGAAGAGCTTTGTGATTACTTTTTGTATCTTACCTATCGGAGATAAATTTCCAGCAAATCTTAGAGAAGATAATACTCAATACGATAGAACAAGTAAGATCTAAACACGCAACTTCAGATAAAATAGTTGGGTCTGGATTCAGAATCCCAATGAAGTTTTTAAGTCGTTAACCTATAATGGTTTTAGGAAAAACCTAGGTTAAAGGAGAATCGACTCTAGTTGTAACTAACATCACACAGGAGGTGTGGGGGTTAGGTTTCCCAGTTGCTAGAGTTCTCCCTTATATATTTTTTCAAATCAGGGTTTGATAGCTTTGAAACAAAGTTATCAATATTCACCGTTAGATGAAACCTGATTAGATATGGGTTTCATATGAAATATACCACCGTTAAATGGTCTTATCTTGTTACATACAAATGAAATATACCTTCATTTAGATATGGGTAACCGTACCTAAACGTGTATATTGAGTTGGCTCAATAACAGTTAACCGAAGTTAGCCATATGAACACTTTTTTCGTAACCATGTTCATCTTAACACTTCTAGATCAATTGATAATCAAATGATTCTAATTTTATTACTCATAGATTTGTTCAATTGATTATATTCTCATAGAAGTATACAAGACACAATTGAATCAAAATCGGATTGATTCAAAAGAGCCAGTTCATGAACATTTTAGCCAAGGTTTGCAAAGATTGCATTCCTTAATTTATAAATGTATTTGTTCATGAGTATGAAATCATACTTAACCGATTTCAGAACTTGAACCACTTAAGTTTGCAAATGGGTACGCAAACTTAAGTTCCGGATATTGGTCACAAGTCGACAGTTTGCAAATGGGTACGCAAATATTATCTCCATACCGAACTCAGTTGAAACCATTTGCGAACGGGAACCCAAATTTGGTTCCCGGACTTCAACAGTTAAATCAATTTGCGAACGGGTATGCAAACTTATGTACCCTGAATTAATAGTTGAATAAGTATTCGAACAGGTATGTAAACTTAATTTCCGGTCCTGAATTCCATCAAAACAGTTCGTACACTTAGTACACAAACCGTAATGTATCCAAACATGGGTTTTAGCTCTTAACTCCTATTTCAATCATTGAAACATTCTTAGAAGACGACAATAGCTGTCTCACACAAACTATTAGCTTTTAAGCAATTTTTAAGTAATCGAATGATCAATACGAAACATTCTGAGTCTACATCAAATGATTGTCCAACACAAATCATGTAAGATGTTACCAGGTGATTATCACATGATCATCTTTTGACTTTCGTCAAGAATAATGATGAACGTGGTTAAAGAAAAAATCTTTCCAACACATATTTCGAGAAAGATGTAAGTGAGTCTCATCTCGAAATATCAAATGTGTATAATGTAAAGTATATATAGCTATACGACTTAGTCTCAGTAGGAGATATAATAGAATAGACTTCCGAGTAATAGTTAAGTTCAAGTCTCCACATACCTTTTGTTGATGAAGTTCCACAATCTCCTATTAATAGTCTCCGTCTTCAATCATGAACGTTGTGAAGCCTAAAGATCAATTACACATATTATCCTAATATGAGACATAGCTATATGTAGACTATATATCAAGACTTATAGTTTTGACAACTAAACTTGACAAACAAGCTTGAGATAGTATAGATGGTGGATTTTAGACAAAGGGTATAATTGTAAAACTATACTCCAGATTCGGCAACCAGATGAGTATTGAGGCTCATGTCTCTCGTTAAAGCATGAAGCTCATGCCATAAATCTCTGACTGAGAAGGTTGTCTCTCAGAGTACATGTAGATGTGTAGTCTCCCAGTTGAGACCACGACACATCTCATGAATACTGAGTAATTTCAGTAATTACTCCGGATCCGACAATCGGATGAGTATCGAGACTCATGTCTCTAAGCATGAAAGCTCATGCCATAAACCTCTGATGGAGAAAGTCTCTTAGAGTATCGAGACTCATGTCTCTAAGAATGAAAGATCATGCCATAAACCTATTATGGAGAAAGTCTCTCAGAGAATATGTAGATGTGTAGTCTCCCAGCTGAGACCACATCTCATATTGTATAGAACCGAAAGATTGGACGTCTCCTAGACATCATGCCGGCTAGTATAGAGCGACAACGTCTTCGGGATGCAACCAGGTTTTCCCCGACTATACAAGAGGAATATGACACTCCAGCAAGTTCATATTGCTCAACCCTCAGATGATTAATGCTCATAGACAGGAGGTCCTTCTAGTATAGAGCCATCAATTAATTATCTTAAATCGTCTGAATATCCAACAATATTCTACGAACCATCGTCTGAATATCCAGCAATATTCTACGAATCATCAATTAATCGTCTGAATATCCAGCAATATTCTACGATTCTTTGTCACTTCAATTCGTGATTCTTCCCAGCAGAATGTCACGGGTTAGTAATAAATATTCAACGAAACGGGCATTTGAGCATCGAATAAGCCCTGACAAAAAAATGGTGCAAGTGTAATTAACAGATAATGCACGGACCAGCATTTTGAATGCACGAACGAGCATTTCAAAAAATACGAACGAACGAGGAACCTATGCAAAATAGGAAGGAAAAATTATAATAATAATAAAATATTAGCAAAAGCGTCAGGGGACTGGGCTCACCAGCCGGCCAGTCATGCCATGACTAGTCTCGTGCCCAATTTTATATTTTATCATACTTTTACTATTTTTCCCTGATCTCACGAAAATTCTCTCGTTCGAGCAAATTTCATATTTTTTCAAAGAAATTATCTAAATCACATGATTTCATCAAAAAGTAATAAAATTTGGGAAAGGTGTCATGGGACCGTCGGCTGGCCGGTCATGCCTTAGCCGTGGCCGGCCCACACCTCACATCCCCATTATTTTATTATTTCTCTCAAATTATGAAAATTCCTTGATTTTATGAATTTTCTCTAAAATCATTAAAATTACCTAATTTCATGTATTTTATCTAAATCACATGATTTTATCAAAAAATAATAAAATTAATGAAAGGTGTCATGGGACCGCCGGCCGGCCGGTCATGCCTTGGTCGTGGCCGGTCCCACGCCTCACATCCCTATTATTTTATTATTTCTCTAAATTATGAAAATTCCTTGATTTCATGAATTTTCCCTAAAATTACCTAATTTCATGTTGTAGATGCATTTTACTACAAACTATATCCAAAAGATAGAGATCTTCTACTCATGCAAGTGAAAGTAAGAACTTAACAAGAGACACAAGGATATACATGGTTCGGTATGGTTACCTACGTCCACGGGGGTGAAAATATGAATCTTATTACTTCAAGGTGTTACAATGGTGTCACTCTCCGAGTTGAACTCTCTTCCTTACAAAATGAACTAATTCTCCACTCTCTTTCTCTTTTGTGCGGTTACAAGTCTCTCTCTCTCCCCAAAATTGCGACCTACCTCTCTTGGGTACAAGTTCTTCTATTTATAGGGGAGGCTACATACAACTAAACTATGGTGTTGGTCACGATATATCTATCTTGAAGTCCTATGTCGGGCCAGCTCGCATCATCTCTTCTTCCACAGATCTGGCCGATGTAACTTGGTTCTTCGGAAGCCTCTTATTCGAGCCGATCCTTTTAGGTGCTCTCTTGGTGCGATGTCGCCCCTCCAATCCTGTCGCCCTTTTAGTTGGTTGTATGCGCGTCGTAACCAAAACAAATTAATTAATACTTTACTACCTAATTAAAGAGTAATATAGGGTAGTCAAGGTCGATCCCACGAGGAGCAAGAGATTATTAGTTGTCAAATTGTCACAAAAAGGGGGGTATTGGTTGTAAAATTTATAAAGCAAAAGAAATAAACAAAGTAATTAATAGTGTAAGTTGAAATCAATGAGAGAGAATAGATCAAGGAATCCTTCTTCGCTGCAAAACATTGATTAAAGTTATGTTCTTTTCCACTTGTTATTAGTCATAGATTATCACCAACCGTAGGATAGCAGGTTCGCTTAGCTAACCCAAAAATTCCTTATTTCACCGAGTAACAGGTCCGCTTAGTTATCAGATTCTATTCAAAAGAACCACCTTGAGGTTCGCTTACAAGATGTAATTCCCCGAACGCATTAAGATTTGTGAACTTAGGTTTAGTACTAGTAGTTAGACTCGGTTCGCTTGGTCCACTTTCTAGTGTTGTTTTCACACACAATTGCTCCACGGAATCCCTCCGCAAGGTCTCGTGTTTTCTACTTGTGTAAAGAGTCAAGAAACTATTACGTATTCCCTAACTTTCACTAGCTTTAGATTAAATTAACAAATTAATTTAGCGTGCACTCCAAACAACCTATCAATCAATCATAAACATTAATATTAGTAAAAACAATCGATAATCATATGAAAAACTTCAAAGTAGAATTGAAACAAAACTTAAACCATATGTTAAGAACTAGGAATTCATCCTCAATCAATAAGAAAATTAGCTACTCATAATTTGGAGTTCACACAATAATAATAATAAAGGAAGAAAGAAAAACTTATTGAAAAGATGATGGTTGCTCCTTCCTCCAATCCTTGTGCACTTTTACTCCTTCTCCAAAGTAGATGTGTGTAAAAAGTTGTAGAGAACTCCTTTATTTATAGGCTTCAATACTCTCCATATCTTTGTAGGAAAAGATTCCTCATTCCATAAGAACACCACTTTCCCAATTTGAGCCATAGTCCAATTTCTAGTCTAATTTTCCAAAACTTCCAAGTTTTCATCCAATTCCCAATTCTAAGTCTTCACACACATGAGAGAAGTCCACCCAAAATTCTGTAATTTTGCTCGCCGTAAAACTGTGTTTTTGGCCGGAATTCGCCACCGCCGGCAACCTGAAAATTCTTCTCCGGTAACGGAATATTCCGTCAGTCCACCGTTAGGACTAACGGTCAAACAAGTCAAACGTCAGTCAACTGTTAGTCAGCGGGTCAAGGAGGGGAAAGTCAGCTTCTTAGTCAGCTTCTGAGTGGTCTGAGTTGGCTGATTCGCTTGTCAGATCGGCTCATCGGACTCGTTCTGGATCGGTCTGGAACGGTCGTCGCCGGCACCGAGATGACTCGCTAGAGGGATGATTTGGCCGAGTTTTGGCTAATTACATGGCATTTCCGGCCGTTATTTCAGGCCATTCTTTTCTTCTTCCTGCGATAATCCTAAGACATACATCTAATTTGGTTCAAGCTTCATTCTCCTGCTGGTTTTAACGGCAACAACATTCAACTCAGTTCTTTCTTTTACCGCAACACCAGCACAGACCCCATCTCCATCTGTTCTTCACAACAAATTATGCTTGAATCCTTCAGACCACAATCCTTTAATCAGCAGCGACGAAAACCCATCAACCACAGCAAAACCCTTCCCTTAATTCATCAATTGCAGTGACCTAGACCATTCGATCAACATCTTTACCGCCATAATATCTCGATCTCTTCCTTTATTGAACACCACCGTCTTCAATTTCTCCCCCTAAGTTCCTCCTTCAATCACAGATAGCTCTGTGAGTTTCTTCATTCGACGAATGCATCTCCATGTTCTTCAATCTCTAGTCCACCTTCTGAATCAAAGTCAGACCCCATTCACACAGCAGATCTATCTTGAATCTGTATATCCATCTTCTTCTCAATTTAACTCTCACCCAATCAAACTCTCGGATTTACAGAACCCAGCGACCTCCATTGCTTGAATTCGATCTCCATGGCTGCTGTCGCTTTTCCTCTTTTATTTCAGATGGAACAGAATGAGAGTGAGAATGATTGAGAAAGAGAAAACTCTCTTCTCGATTTAGGGTTGTGAATAATTGGGTGGCTATTTGCGCCCCATTTGCAGCCACCCAGTGATATTCACAGCCTCTTCTAAATGATAAGGGGTACTCCAAATGATACCTCCTTAACAATAGCTGGTTTGCGTTTAGTACACCTCCAAGAAGAGTTGCCCCTTAACCATTACCGGGATCCAGATAATGCTCGCCCTATGAAATGACAATTTTTTTCCCTTTTTGCCCAATTTGGGTGATTTCTCCTTCTTTTCTTCCGTGCGACTCCGGAGTACCTAATGGCTCAAAAACACACGTAAAATACATAATTTACTAGAAAAAAAATAGCAAAGAAAGCATAAACTACTAGATAGTAAATACGGTGTATTCTACACCTATCAAATTCCCCCACACTTAGACTTTGCTAGTCCTCGAGCAAATCAAACCAAAGCTTACAACTTCAAAGTGTTACAGCATCCCAAGCATCCTAAAAGTTATGAGGACATAGAGTTTCTGCATGCTAGTAATAAGAAGTTAGAAATACTAAAGAACATATTCTCATTCTTAAATGTTGAGTGAGAAATAACCACACCATAATAAGAGAACACGTGTTTGAGAAACGATCAATAAGCATTTCTCCTCGACTTCTGCCTCACTAAAAAGGATTTTATGATAATTGCACTCAAAAAGACGGCTTTTTTATGGGTCTCACATGTGCGCAGGTAGGAATGAAGATAGAATTCCTGCAACATGTTGAATGGTAGGAAGGATAACTTCCGAAATTTTGAAAAACCCACATCTTATAACATTTTGAAAAACCATTTTTTCTAACGATCTCTAAGAAAGGAAATCAACCATTTATATCGAGGATGAGATTACTTACTTACCTTCACATCTGATTGCCAATTATGATAACACCACTCTCACGGAATCCAATAGAAACGTCTTCCGCTCCTTGTCTTCATCTTCTTGGTCTTCGGCTTCAACTATTGATGATAAACACTTGAACTTCATAAATCCTTGACAATTTGTAACCTTTTTCCTTAAAATCCATGTCGTTTGAAACTTCCTTATAAATTTTCCTTCCCCACGGCTTATTCAATAAATAAATAAAAACAAAACAATAATAGATATTTCTCTTGTCTCATATATATATTTTCTTTTCTTTTCTTTTTCAATTTTTTTTTCAATTTTTTTTTTTCATTTTTTTTTAGACAAGAGAAACACAATACAAATTAAAGTGAAAAATAAAATAAACCATGGCCGTGGAAAAGTACTTTACCGCTTGATTCTTCACAACTTGTATTGTCTCGAAATCATAACCTTCAATAATTTTCACCTTTTGCTTTTCTTCGCTCTTGTAAATAAGTCTTAATACTTGGATATGGAATTACCTCATTGCATTGTAAGTCTTCAACATGTATGTTGCTTTACTTGGATATGAAATTTGCTCTTTTTCTCGTTCCATTGTTGCTTGCAAACCTTGAACCTTTTCAACTTTCCTTGTAGATTTTGATGTCGCTCCCTTGTTGTTGATGATTATGGTGTTTCTATGGACCCGTTGTTGTCGAGCGAGAGAATGGTGTTAACTGCAAATCGAACTACAAGAAGGAGGCTTTCATCATAGACGTCACCCTCATGATTGACAAAAATTAGCACTCAAGAGATCAAAATAGTGCTGAAATTGGTGTGAAATTGGGTAGCTCACCATTCTACCCGGAATTAACGTACGGTGACACACACTCAAAAGAAGCTCTTTAGTCATGGAAGAATTTCTGGTCGGTGCCTCACATGATATGAAAATGGGTAGTCTCCACTAATGATTGATCAGCAACTCTAATAACGCACTTCTCCTTGCACCAAATTTGCATCACCGGCATGATTAAATCCATTATTTAACACTCTAACAAGCAAGAAATCGAACGTAGTTCCCTAACATTTCCAAGTTCAATTATGTAGGTCAGAATTCTCTATGTAATCATACCTAGAAGCATGCTAGTGACTCTAAAATCTCTAAAAGTTGAAAGTTTATGCAAAAAATTCTTTTTTTTTTTTTTTAAATATGCAAAAATATATGCTTAGCCACTCCCCCACACTTAAACCTTACATTGTCCTCAATGTAATTGAATCGTCCAAGTAAAGTCAAGGTGGGAAATCCTAATATGATATGGAACAAGAAAAATAAACAAACAAAACAAAAAGCAAATAAAAACAAAAGGATAAGATATACAAAACCGGTGGGTTGCCTCCCACTTAGCGCTTGTTTTAAAGTCGACGGACGGATATAGCTCTTGCTTCACATTACTCCTCTAGAGGGAGCACATCTCGAAATCCAATCACGTCCACATGCTCCGTTGGAAAGTTCTCATAATATGGCTTCAACCTATGGCCGTTGACTTTCAAGGGGTGTCCTATTTTTTCACTAACAATTTCAATTGCACCATGATCATAAACATTAGTAACAATAAATGGTCCCACCCAATGGGACTTAAGCTTACCCGGAAATAAACGTAAATGAGTATTAAATAAAAGAACTTTTTGCCCCACAACAAATTTTTTCCGAGAAATCATCTTGTCATGAAAAAGCTTGGTCTTTTCTTTGTAAATCCGGGAATTCTCGTAAGCATCATTACGTATCTCCTCTAGCTCATTTAGTTGCAACTTTCTTTGTTTCCCCGCTGCATCATACTCCATGTTGAATTTCTTTATCGCCCAATAAGCCTTATGTTCAAGTTCAACCGGGAGATGACAAGCTTTTCCATAAACCAACCTATATGGAGACATACCAATCGGTGTCTTGTACGCCGTTCTATACGCCCAAAGTGCATCATTGAGCTTAAAGCTCCAATCTTTCCTTGTGGTATTCACCGTTTTCTCAAGGATGGACTTGATTTCACGGTTTGAAATTTCAGCTTGTCCACTAGTTTGTGGATGGTAAGGCGTACCAATCTTGTGTGTTATGTTGTACTTCTTGAGGAGAGCGTGGAAAGACTTCTTGAAATGTGATCCTCCATCGCTTATCACCACTCTTGGTGTGCCGTGCCTAGTGAATATGTTTTCTCTTACAAAATCACAAACAACTTGAGAATCATTAGTTTTGGTGGCTCTAGCCTCCACCCATTTAGAAACATAATCTACGGCAATAAGTATATAAAAATTTCAATTCGAATTGACAAAAGGGCCCATAAAATCGATACCCCACACATCAAAAATCTCTACGGAGAGAATTGATGTGAGTGGCATTTGATTTCGAGCACCTAGATTGCCCGTTCTTTGACATCTATCACACGATTTACAAAAAACATATGAATCTTCAAACAAGGTGGGCCAATAAAATCCACTTTCAAGAACTTTGAGAGCGGTACGTTTAGAACCAAAATGGCCACCACATGCAAAAGTATGACAAAAGGAGAGAATAGATTGAAATTCGGAGTTAGGTACGCACCTTCGTATGGTTTGATCAACGCCATATTTCCATAAGTATGGTTCATCCCACACATATTGCTTCACTATCTTCTTAAGCTTCATCTTTTGGAAGTTAGACATTGTGCTAGGTACCTTCCTTGTCACCAAATAATTCACTATATCCGCATACCAAGGTGTTGATTCTTCCAAGGAGAAAAGTTGTTCGTCCGGAAAGCGGTCTTGTAATGGAAGTTCTTCTTGAGACATAACAAGTCTACTAAGATGATCCGCAACGGTATTCTCCACACCTTTCTTATCTCGAATTTCTATGTCGAACTCTTGTAGTAATATGATCCACCGGATTAGTCTTGGCTTAGCTTCTTTCTTCTTTATGAAGTATCTAAGTGTCGCATGATCGGAATACACAATAACCTTTGTACCCACCAAGTATGATCGAAAATTTTCCAATGCAAACACTATAGCAAATAACTCCTTTTCTGTGGTAGAATAGTTGATTTGTGCATCATTAAGGGTCCTAGATGCATAATAGATAACATGGGACAACTTGTCCACTCTTTGACCCAAAACGGCTCCAACCGCATAATCACTAGCATCACACATTAGTTCAAATGGAAGATTCCAATCCGGTGACTTGATAATTGGCGCACTTGTCAACATTGCCTTCAATTTGTCAAAAGCATCCTTGCAATCCTTGTTGAAGTCAAAAGGTACCTCCTTTTGTAGTAACTTGCACATCGGCATGGATATTTTGGAGAAATCCTTGATAAACCGCCTATAGAAACCTGCATGGCCAAGAAAAGAACGAACCTCCCTCACCGAAGTGGGATATTGTAAGTTTCTTATTAAATCTATCTTTGACTTGTCCACTTCGAGCCCTCGAGAGGACACAATGTGACCAAGTACTATGCCATGGTTTACCATAAAATGACATTTCTCCCAATTAAGAACAAGGTTAGTGTCTATGCATCGTTTAAGAACTAGTTCAAGGTTGTCTAAACAAATATCAAAAGAATTGCCATAAATACTAAAGTCGTCCATACATACCTCGATAATGCGCTCCACGTAATCCGAGAATATACTCACCATGCATATTTGGAAAGTAGCCGGTGCATTGCAAAGACCAAACGTCATCCTCCTATACGCAAACGTTCCAAACGGACAAGTAAAAGTGGTCTTCTCTTGGTCCTCCAGTGCAATAACAAGTTGATTGTATCCCGAATAACCATCCAAGAAACAATAATAAGAATGTCCCGCTAACCGCTCCAACATTTGATCAATGAAAGGTAAAGGAAAGTGATCCTTTCGGGTTGCGGAATTAAGCTTTATATAATCAATGCACACTCTCCATTCGGTTTGAACTCTTGTAGTAACAAGTTCATCGTCTTGATTTGACAATTGAATCGAGAATTAGGGTGCAGTTTTCTGAAACTGACAAGCCATTTTTGAGCTGGTCGCCCCTTATCTTAACGCATGGGTGCTCTCAGCTATCTCATGGGTTAACCGTACAACTAGATCGGGGAATTTCTTTGTCATTACAACTAAACCTAAGATTCAGAGAAATACTATTTCTTAATCTCTCCTATATTTTATGAAACCCAGAGAAGGTATGGAGGCAGAGATAATCAGGGAGATGGTGAAGAAAAGATCACAGAAGAAGAGGTTTTTTACGAATTTGAGTGATGATGGAGGAGATGTAGCTGCTGCTCATGGAAGATTAAGCTGGATTAGAGAGTTTATTGTTAAAATTAGAGAAGTAAAAAAGGGGATCTGTGAGATTTGAAATCAACCAGATGATGGTGAAATTGGTGATTTGATGCTTGCAAGAATTGGGTATGAGCTGAATTCATTAATGAAGAACTTAGAAAGGGGCGGCAGAACTGATTCAAGATTGTGGTGTTTGCTGTGATTAATTTAGTTGGATTTGAAGCTGTAAAGATCAGTTGAATGGATGAGAAACGAATTGCTTTGGGTTTGGATTTTGCAGGAAATGGAGAGTACAGGGGATGATTCCTTGAGTGATGACAACACCACCATGTTATACACAGAACATGTTCAGGTAATTGCCTGAATGAACTTCAAGCTCTAGGTTAATCTGTGTTCCCAGGGGTTGTGCTCAAACTCAGTTGAGAAGATAGCAAGGGGAATCTGTGTCTTAGGAAAGGTCTGAAATACGAATAGAAAGAAGTGGTTTTGGCTGGACAGGGAATGGCTCAAGTATGTTGTTGGCCTGAGATGGCAGTGCAGCTGGTGCTGTAATAAGCAACAGTGAAAGGGACTGGAGTTATGCTACCAGTTTGTGGTCAAGAAACTAATGGTAGAGAATGGATTGAATTGGTGTTGCAGTTGAGTTAATGATGTGCAGGGAAGCCAAAGAATTGCTGATGCGGTTTATACTTAGAAGGTAAAGATTTTTGGGGTTACTAGGTTTGGCACTGGGATGTTGGTGGAACAGATGCAGATATATAGCCTGAGTATGCAGCTGGTGCCGAGAAGATACAAGAACAAGAAGGAATTGAACTGCTAATGGGCTTGCCGTGAAATGCATTGCAGGATTGGAGAGCACAATTTGTTGCAGTTGGAGATTAGAATGGTTTACTGTGAAACTGAGGCTGTGCTAAGAAGGGATTGAATATATCTGTTGAGTTAGAAACTGATAGAGCATGGCAGTGGCGATATATGATGGTACCGAATGGTTAGTAGGTGGAATGAGTCCGTGTGACTCTGAGCTTGAGAAGATGCAAGAATGGGTTTGAGTTTCAAGAAGAGTTGTGTAGCTGGAGTTACAGATGGTGTTTCTCCTGCTAGCATGAGAGATGTGGAACCGAAGGAGTTGGTGTTCCATGGGACTGAAGTTGCGGGTGTGAGATTCTGATGCTGCAATGAGTTGATTGTGGATTGCTTCTGCTGGGATGAAGGAGCAAAGGCAATGCTGAATGGGGTGAGGGCAAGTACAGTTGAGAAGACACAAGGAATTGAAATGAGGCAAAGATTACAGGCAGGTGGTGAACTAGGAGGATACAGGCTGCAGCAAGCAAGAGAACGATTGCGACTTGAGATGCAGAACAACCGAGATCACGTTGGATGATGGCACACCATGATGGTTGGACCCTATTGCAACTCGAGTTGGCTCTGGCAACTCAGCCTAGTCAGGCGAGTTTGACCTGAGTGGAGCTGACTCAGTAATGTAACTCGGTGACTAACGGGGGACTGTTAAGTTAATGGTTGACTTTAACGGAGTTATGACGGAATATTCCGTCGAATATTCTCCCGACGACAGACATTTCAGGTAATCGGCGACGACTTTCCGGCACCGGATTCCGGCCTACTTCCGGCCAAAAACACAGTTTTCCGGTGAGCAAAAATGCAGAATTTTGGATGGACTTCTCTCATGTGTGTGAAGACTTAGAGTGGGAATTGGATGAAAACTTGGAAGTTTTGGAGAATTGGACTAGAATTTGGAATATGGCTCAATTTGGGAAAGTGGTGTTCTTATGGAATGAGGAATCTTTTCCTACAAAGACATGGAGAGTATTGAAGCATATAAATAGAGGAGTTCTCTACAACTTTTTACACACATCTACTTTGGAGAAGGAGTAAAAGTGCACAAGGATTGGAGGGAGGAGCAACCATCATCTTTGCAATAAGTTTTTCTTTCTTCCTTAATTATTATTATTATTGTGTGAACTCCGAATTATGAGTAGCTAATTTTCTTATTGATTGAGGATGAATTCCTAGTTCTTAATATTTGGTTTGAGTTTTGTTTCAATTCTACTTTGAAGTTTTTCATATGATTATCGATTGTTTTTGCTAATATTAATGTTTATGTTTGATTGATAGGTCGTTTGGGTGGCCAACTAAATTGATTTGTTAATTAAGCTAAAGCTAGTAAAAGTTAGGGGATAAGTAATCGTTTCTTGACTATTTACATAAGTAGAAAACACAAGACCTTGAGGATTCCGTGGAGCAATTGTGTGTAAAAACAACGTTAGCAAGTGGACCTTGATCTAAGAGTTTAACTACTAATATCAACCTAATAAATTCATGAATCTTAATGCGTTTAACTAAATTACATCTTGGGTGATCTACTACTAGGTGGTTTGGTGAATAGAATCCGGTAGGCGAGAACTTCCGTATCAGGTGAAATTAGGGATTTTGGGGTTAGCACTGATCTAGCTGCTATACCTACGGTTGGTGATAATCTATGACTAATAACAAGTGGGAAAGAACATAACTTTAATCATTGTTTTGCAGCGAAGAAGGATTCCTTGATCTACTTTCTCTCATTGATTTCAACTTATACTTTTAATTACTTTGTTTATTTCTTTTGCTTTATAAATTTTACAACCAATACCCCCCTTTTTTTGTGACAATTTTACAACTAGAATCTCTTGCTCCTCGTGGGATCGACCTTGACTACCCTATATTACTTGTTAATTAGGTAGTAAAGTATTAATTAATTTGTTGTGGTTACGACACGCGTACAAATTTTGGCGCCGTTGCCGGGGAGCAACGGGCGATTTTAGTTGTTGTTTTTTTTTTTTTTTTTTTTTTTTTTTTTTGCTTTATTCTTGCTTTGTTAGATTTTATACAGTATCTAACTTAGTTTTGTGAACCTTGCTGTAGGTACTATATCTTTGGTGAATGCTTCAAGGGGGAAGACCGAGTTCAACTAGAATACGTCTTCGATCCGTCACTCAACTAAAGGATTTCATTCAAGCGGTTAACACTCCGCTTCCTCGTTCTACATCAAGTGAATTCGCAGATTCGGATATTGAAGAAGAGGCAATGGGTGATCGTACACTCAAGGACCTAGCTTCTCACAAGCTCGATACACAACAATGGTGTATCCAAACTAACTCAACTTTCGAGATCAAGCCGGGGTTGATTAGAGAATTACCAAAGTTCCATGGCATGGTGAATGAGGATCCAAACAAACATCTTATGGACTTCAACACCATAGTCACGGCTATGCTTCCACCGAATACTAATGCGGATGGAGCAATGTTGAAAGCTTTTCCGTTCTCTTCAATGGCAATGCTAAGGAATGGTTATACTATTTGCCTTCCGGAAGTATCACAACATGGAATGGGATGAAGAAACTTTTCCTCGAGAGATATTTTCCCGCATCAAAGGCTACTCAAATTCGCAAAGAAATTTGTGGGATCAAGCAACATGTGGGAGAGTCATTATATGAATGTTGGGACCGGTACAAGAGATTGGTGGCAAGTTGTCCACACCATCAATTTAGTGATGCCATGATAATCCAATACTTCTATGAAGGTCTCCAAACAAGTGATAGATATCTTCTTGACGCCGCGGTGGTGGTGCACTAGTGAACAAGACGGTGGCTGAAGCTACCGAGTTGATTGAAAGTATGGCGGCAAACTCGCAACAATTCTATGCAAGAGGTGATTCAATGGTTAAGTTGGTGCATGAGGTTAGTGACTCGTCTTCACAATCCGATCAACGGTTAAAAAACATAGAGAGGGTAGTGCAACGATTGGCCGCGGTAATTATTCCGGATGATGAAACCGAACAAGCAAGTGCTTTATATCCAAATCCAAGGCCAAGGTACGATCCATATTCCAATACTTACAATCCCGGTTGGAAGGATCATCCCAACTTTAGCTATGCAAACAAGCAAGCGGCGGCTCCTAATCCATATGCGCAACAAGGTGGTTTCCAACAATCACGTTTCCAACATCAACAACAACAATTTCAACCACAACAAGTCAAGGAGCAAGATTCTTCGAATAATGACAAGTTGAATGTGATAATGCAAAGCATGCAAACTCAAACGAGGAAATGATCAGACAAACTCAAACTTCTCTCTTATCATGAAGGAGTGATTAAGTTACTGGAATTCTGGGTTCAAGATGGTGCAATCAAATTATCGTTCATCAGGAGAGAGCCAACTGAACAAGAAATGGAGAATCCCAGGTACGGTCTCCTTCATAGGTTCATCGATCATCCAACAAGTAACTACAATATTTTGAAGCACACCTTAAAAAATAAGGTTGATCCATCTTCAACTGGGACTGAAGGAGTACACAAGAGTCCGCTCCCAGTCAGAACCTTTACACTCTCTGAACAACAAGTCAAAGAAACAGTTCAATCGTTAATTGAGCATATTTGTGAATTGCTCTAACTGTTTAAGGCACAAAGGAAAGACATGTTCACAAGATTACATTGTGTCAGACGTCTTTCCATCCCGAAAATACTTCTTGAACCTTCATCCACGTACATGGAGATGCATGATTGGGGACTGCTTACGACAGTCCATATCATAGGAAATAAATTTGGAAGAATGTTGATCGATGCTGACGCCCCCATCAACAACATTCCACTGAAAACCCTCAGATCCACAGGCGTCACTCGACAAAAAGATACTCGTGATCCCATCTCAATCAGAGACCTTGAAGGAACGCTCAGAAATACTTATGGATACATCACTCTCAAAGTGAACATAAGTTCAACCAGGACAGAAACCAAGTTTCACATAATCATTAAGATCCAGGGTATGGCATGGTCTTTAGACGAGCGTGGATCCACGCTGAAAAGATGACTACTGACAAAGCGCCTTTGGTTACACATCTCTCCAAAGAAGAAAGTTATGATACGGAAGATGTAACTGACATTCCATTATCAAAGCACTTGAGGGAATTTCGAACTTTGGTGAGGTTGAAGCAAGAACCTGCAAAAGATGCATAGACATTCATCAAGAGGTTCCGCACTCAGGAAAGTCTAATTCCTTCCATGTTTATGTCGTTTATTTCCTCACATGTTATCCTACATGAGGACTAAATTCTTCTAGCAACTCTACAAGACGTTATGAATGGTAGCTTCACCGCATTAGTATTTTACCAAGTGGTTGAATATGACATTTCTCTGAATCGAGCATTGAGACATTTGGCAAAAAAAACACTTTGGGCGTTTCTCCATAGGGTTTCAGAAGTGTCCATGTGTCCCACAAAATCAGAAATCTCCGATGTCTGCACAAGTGTTGAATCCCACTACCGGAACGACAAAAATGCTAAATCAACAGAATATACTCAGGGCCGAAACAATCAAACCTAAGACATTCAATGCTTAAGAAATATACGCTTTAACGCTCAAGCATTTAAGAAGCCAACAAATTGTACTCCCAATCAAAGAGTACATCTTCAGCACAAATATCTCGACGATGACACAGTGATTCAACACCAGCATGATCAAAGCGTAACTAAACTACAATCGATAAGTCTTCATTATCCCATGATAAGACTTCTGAAGAAGATGCAACATTATTCATACATGGATGGAACTAACTATTTCAACATACACTGGGTAACCTGAGGTGATTCTGTGAAACTTCATCAATGGGATTTCTCTACATCACAAGCCCTTGCACGATTGAAGAACTTCCTCTCTTCACGAATCACATCCAGTATGAAAACTGTTGCTACTATCTACCGTAACAACGTCGACAAAGCCAATTCAAAGTTATGCTTTTAGGAGCATTCAAGTTGAACTCCCATTACATCTTCATATTAGGGACTCTCAACTCATCAACTAGTTCGTGAACATAAAAGGCTCACTCGATGGAGGAGCAAAGATTATATCTATAATCATGGTTCTGGCCTTTTCGGTCTTTGGAGCAACTTCAACCATGGTATCAACATCAACAATAATCTCTAGAGGAACACCATCTATGATCTCAGCATCGACAAGTATCTTTGGAGCATAAACATTCGTGATCTCAGCATCTACAACGGTTTTATGAGAAACATCTCGCTTCATCAACTATCTATTCTCTGAAGCGTTACTCTATGGATCGTATTTCTTCAAGCCCTAACGATTCATATCAAGATGTGTAGCCATGAAAACATGTTAACATGAACGTCTTCCCAAAACTTGCACAACGGGCGGTCACAATCCCAATTCTTCTACACAATCTTCTCATCACCTCTACAAATGAGATACAACATACTTCAGCCCATGGGTTTACAAAAACGTACCAATGAGTGAGGAATGGGATAATACTTCCTCAACTAAATATGACCGTCTATGTCTCTTCTACAACATACCAAAAGGGCACATCAATCGGACATATGAGCTGAAAGATATGGCCTCCACACTCAAGTTCATGGAATCTGAAAACTTGCACGGGATTACAAATTACAAATGTGCATGCTTCATTGGATGACCTATGCAACTCCAAATTAAGTGATTCTTTTCTCATTTGATAACTCAGTCTCTTAGCTTCAAAAGTTGGGGTCAAGCATCGAATTCCGACGTCGTATGAGGTTCCTACAGCTTCCAGAGCATACAACATGCAAGCAGCAATTCTTAGACGGGATTCATAACTTCCATAGTCGATCAGTGTCTACCACATCTTCCCACTAAGTCCTTCATCAAGATATCTCCAACTTTGACCATCTAGGTCTTTACATCAATTTCTCTACTTGGGTCCTCTATCTAGGTCTTTCCAAAAGAAAGGAAAACGAAAAGGAGAGATTTAACAAAATACTGGGGACTGACGGTCCACTGATCATGGCGATTAGTTTCAACAGTTCAAGACCCGTGCCACCAAGCTCTCATGTGCTGATCATTTATCATAAAAGTAATGCTACCACCGGACATGAAACCATGGTCATTACATCACCCCCTCTCGAGAGCAACCTCAGTTATGGTCCTGTGACCAGGGTTTCAGAAGTGATGTTTTCTGCGACTAACAGAAACAAGATGACACTACAAGCACCAAACTCATTTACTAATCAAGGGGTCCTGATCTCAAATGAATCAATGCCATTAAAATCCTTCACCAACCGTTCAAGACACAAGCGAATGGTCTAAAGACACAACATGAGTGTTTTACAGCAAGCTCGTCTGAAATGATTTTTCACTATCATGTACAAACCGATGAGATGGGAGCAATTGGTGAATAATCTAGGTATGGATCATATAATATTCTCTTGGTATAGATGTCATATACAACATATCCAAAATTCACAGCAATTGAAGAAATGAGCAAGGAGATGTGGCCAAATAATTAGACTACATACAATCTGAAAAAATTTGAAAGTCTCCTGGAAGTTTATTGTTTCGCCTTTTTCAGGCCATAAACATGCTCAAAACTCAAACAGCTTCTTTAAAAAAGCTTGGAAATTTTCTGGGCACGAAGATACATATGCAGACCACGAAAATCCGACTTCGGACGAAGATTCTACAGCGTTTCTATTAAAGGCTGAAGTCTGAAATTTTCTGGTGACGTATTTCGACGAAATTACTCATATACTCACATGGATTCATTCACAAATCAGCAATTTCATACTTCTATGAAGATATTACAGGAAATATACTTACTAAGAGAGTCTCTAAATTATTTGAAGGCTCGACAATGCCGGAATCTCCATTGATAACGCCGTTATCTCCATTTGGTTCGGGATTTCGGGAATTTTCCATATTCCCATGCCCCAAAGAAGAGTGTGCTTCATCAACATGCTGCTTATCTACAATGATTTCTTCCTAGACTCATCAACACTAATTATTATTATTTCATTCAAGGAGATGCCACGATCTCCTACACGAAAGAGATACTTACATCGACTTCTTCATCAGTGCTGGATTGTTTGCCCGGGAACAAGTTGAAGGCCGTCAATCAATGGGGAAAAGTCTAAAAGAAGTAATAAACCTTGATATCGTGATCCTAATTGCACGGGCAGGGAAAAGTCATGACACAAAGAGCGCTAACAACTCACCAAAGAAACGGCTGGGGACTGCACATCATTTGCTAACATCCTGTAGTCCTTACTTCTGGGTTCTCCGCTCCCATATACTTTCATCCATTTCTGTGGGGTCTACATTTATCCAGGATTTCACTATACGATCATCCTGTGGTAAATCTAATGAAATAAGCAGAAGTACAACTCAGTATGAAGGATCTCTCACCATCACTCAGAGGTCCCAGGAGTACCATTTCTTAAAGTTTCATCCGTAAATATGTCATCTCTGGAAACACCATCTTTGGAAGTATCATCCTTGGAGACAGTCATTCTTGCAAAGTGGCTACTTCAGCACATCGTTCATACAAAATGCAGGATTCGACAAAACAATGAATCATGGAATAAAGGTGCTCACAACAGCGTCTACAAAAATGGTAACCATCCAACCCTTACCTATTTATAATTTCACTAGCTATAGTGATTACAACCTCGAGAATTTGTTCGCTCCTTCAAACCTGCAAGGACGAACAAAATTCATTATTCAAAACCATAACATGATTTTCATAAAACTGTGAACAACTCACGAAACTTCCATTATATGAAAAATTCACATTATTTTCACCGTGTGAGAGACTCCCACAGAGTGAACACTCATTGGTTTCGAGCATACACTACCAGATCACAAAACCCATACAAATAGTATTTTATCAAAATTGTTTACTTCTAACAATTTCTGATAATCAAGAATTTAATTCCTTATAAATTTTCACTGTGTGAACATTCACTAGTTTTTTAAAAATTGGACAGACGTCCATTCTACAATTGTGAAAAACTCACATACAGATATTATTTCACCATGTATAATTGTCTACTTTCAACAGTTGTTCAAAATCAAAACATTTATTTTGCAAAAAATATGTTTTAACTTGAAACTCACGTAAATTTGAAAAAATATCTCTATATATTTTTGCTCCCTCGCACGAGCATCTGTCTTTGAAGCGAGACTATATTTTCAAAGATTTCCGAAAGCTCGAAGATAAAAAAATTCATGAAATCTCATAAACAAAATTTTATAACTAACAGACGCACGTCTATTCAAAAAAAAAAACCTTTTTTCTCGTATGAGCATCCACATTTGAAACGAGAGTTTATTTCACTTTGTGAAATCTCACATATTTAAAAAAATAAAATTTTGGTTTTTGTGAAAGATTATAAACAAAATTTTATATCATTAGACTCAGGTCTATTTTTTTTGTTCCTTATATTAACGAACAAACGAGCGACTATTCCTAAAACAAGAATTTCTTTTCATGGGCCTGGACCCGTGAATCCTAAATAGACCAAGGTTCCGTCATCAAATCAGCTATTCTACACCAATTTATGCTCATCAGATGATGCTCTATCACTCCACTGGGATCTTCGTTCAAGCCGTGGTTCGCTCGTGCAATCATGATTTCAACAAAACTGCTTGGTTTCAACAAACTCCTTGGTTTTATCATATTTCCCTAAAATCATGAAAAATATTATAAAATTAGGACAACACCGTGGGACCGGGCCTTTTGGCCGGCCGGCCATGCCTTGGCCATAGCCGGTCCCACACTTCATGATTCCTTCATTTTTATTATTTTTCCTTTATCTCATGAAGTTTTCACGGTTTCAGCAAAAATCCCTGATTTCTTCATATTTTCTCAAAATGTTGCTCAAATGCACATCAGAAAATATCAAAATTCTCAGAACTGAGATACGAACACTTTGGTGATGTGAGCATGTTACTTTGACCGACCAAGGTTGGCTCTTTGGCTTGCAAGGAGCCGGTCCCACGTATTTTCACAATTTGACTTAATTTGCGTAATTGCACGTATTAGGTCCAAAACTCTTCCAAACAACTTGGAAATTCATAAGATGATTATCAGTCTATCGTGACCACCCAGGTACGGTTTCATGACCCCTTGGTCGGTACCTCATCTCTTCATAATTAATTAGGTTTTATCACCAAAGGTTCAGACGAGCATTATTTTAATAAATGATTAAACCATCATTTAATCATCCTTTCACCAACTGGTCTTCAAGAGACTTTGGTATATTTTGCTCACATGAGCATGTGGGCGCTACATGGTCGACCCATGATCCCATGTAGACGGTCCTCCTTCACTCTGTGATTAATTTTCAATAAACCATCAATTGGTCATCAATTGATCGAATTAGGGTTTTGAGTCCAAGGTTCATAATGTCAGATTCAAACACTAATAATTTTACGCCGATCTCATGGTCAACATTTTATTAATTATACTCGGTTCAGTTATAAATTATTGATTTAATACTTTATTTGGTCACGCAACTAATAATTCATCAAACGAGCAACATTTTCTCAAATGAGCAATATTTGCTCAAACCAAGGAATGTTGGTTCAACTATCAATATTCAACAATTGAGCAATATTTGCTCAAACCAAGGAATATTGGTTCAACTATTAATATTCAACATCGAATGAGCAATATTTGCTCACGTTAACTATCAACTTTTATTCATACATTATACCTCTGTCTCAGAAGACATGTTCAATTCGTAAGTCTCGGAACATTTTCAAATCACGTTCAACTCAACAAAACAAGGACTCATCGTCCCATGAAGTCAGCAACTGACTAACTAAATACATGTCTGCCTTGCAGACTCCATAATCACACGAGACATCAATCATGTTACGTGGGGGGATATTAACTAGGGTTTTGGTATGGCGTCTACGGCACGTGTGTTCATACACGCGATAAGAATGTGAGCAAGGCGTTATATCAGTTGGAGGAGTTAACAAAGTAGTGGATGAAAAATCAACCAAGTCTCCGCACGTTGAGCAACTGGTTTTAACACGATTTCCACTTCTCCACTCTTTGATTTCATCAATTGTCACACTTCATGGGGTCATGGTGTTTACAATTATAAGAATATAAATAAGTCTCTGAATCATGATTGAGACAAGAATTTCTCGACAAGTTCACATAGACAACCTTTCGTCTACACGAACTCATCGTCTAAAAAATCACTCTCAACTGAGTAAATTCAATCATTCAGAACTTTCTTACGCAGAATACACAACGCACCTATAATCTCAATCACCATTGATCTCACACATTTCTCAGCTTCCCTCCTACATATCGACCCATCCTCTCTTGTGACTGAATTTACTCTGGAACGACCATTGTCTTGGTTTAGGCCGAAGTACTACAAATTGATCTCTCGAATTTAAAGCACTCCCTTCTTACAGTGTATTTGTGTGAGGTTTAACAGTTTTCTCGGTTCAAGGAGTTCCCTACGCACGGTCGTCTCCTCAATTCCGTAAAAACCAGCAACTCGTTTTTCTTAATCAACACCGTGCCAAGCCAACAGTCTGCACCATGCCCAGTCAACAGTACGCGCCATACCAAATCCAAGCTAGCGCCAATTCCAAGCCGATCCAGAGCTAAAAACTTGTATCTTTCCAGCGCTAGCAGCTTGCATCGATCCAGCGCTAACAACTTGCATCTTTCAATGTTAAAGATCTTGCATCCTTCCAGCGCCAGCAACTTGCATCCTTTCCTGCGCCAGCAGCTTGCACCCTTCCATCGCCATCTTTTTCGCTCCACAACCAGCCAAAGAAGTGCCATCTTCACCCATCGAAACAGTGCCATGGCTCCAGCACTCCGTGATCAAAACTGCGCCATCTCTGCACGATATACCTACGATCACCAGAACCAAAGCCGCTTCTGCCACCCCAACGTTTCTTCAAGTATGACAGCTCCAACCGTCACCAGAGACACTGCTACTTCACCATCAGGGCAAGATACTGGAAGAGCGGGAAGAAGCTGACGTCCTTTTACCACTGTTGATTTGATGGAAAGACAAAAGGTTCTTGTATGGCTCAGACAAACGTGTTTATAACTCGTAAAGAGATACCTATTTCCTCAAGACACTGACGGAGCATCCAATGTAAGAGTCACGTCAACCCAAGAGGGAGATGAAAAGGAATACTTTTAACATCCGGAGCAGGCACTTCAGCAGGACGTGCGTTTATAATGAAGGGGCTCGCGTTGCTCTTGAACGCCAGTAGAAGGGAATCAGCAATCCAATTTCATCATACGTAAAGATCAGGAACGACTTCTCCAAAATCAAGGCAAAGGAAATCAGCAACCTTCCTGAATTCACAGAGACCCTCTTCCCGTTAGGAGAGATGCATGATTTCTGGAGACTTCGCCCACAAAATCGTGCAGTCTATGATGAAACAGTTATGTGAGATTCTATATTTATCCAAGGCGTAGCGTCAAGACATATTTGCATCCCTTAACCGCACTGCATCAGGAAAGCAGTTGTTTCCATCTAGGGAAGTCGTTCCCAAACCCCAAACCTCTCCTGGAAAGTATGATCGTTAGATGGAACTGGGGACTCCTAACCACTGTTCACTTGAGGGATGTCGAGTTTGACAGAACGCTGAGTGACGCAGTCTCCGAATTCAACATTGTAACCATCAAGGCTCTGAGAGTTTAAAGGCGTCGTTTCGACGTTCTCTCCAGAAGTGGATCCGCTTCAAAGTCCGCTTCAGCAGTCGCTCCGATTCAACGTTCGCTCCAACAGCCACTCCGATTCAATGTTCACTCCAGCAGTCGCTCCGGGATCCGAAGCATCATTTGGTTCCTTAAGTTTCAACGTCCTCTCCAAGAGCCGAAGCCGCTTCAACACCAGTCCTTCCTGCAAAGTATCGTGCAACCACACTCCCCATGTCAAGGATCATGATCGAAGTCATCCAATCTTCGTAGTCATGAACACTTTTTGATCCATCCCGCCAAAACTCGTGACCATGGACAGTTTGCTCGCTTACACATCCAGCCAATCCTTTTACTTCCATGGATGCCCGTACAATTCTAGCCAACCTACTTTGTTCCCACGACAATGTAGTCTCCTATGCTACCAAGAACTGTGGTTGCTCATTTTTTGATACCGGCCAGAGCTTCACCGCAACAACAATCACTATAAAGGTAACCCGTACTCCTACATATTTTAGTTTCACGTGGAAGAAGTAACAAAATCACCAGTATGAACGCACGATGGTGATGTCTTTATCATGGTCAACCCACTGACCATAAAAGATGGAAACATGTAAACCATACTTGGGGACTGAGGATCTACACAGAATCCTTTCACTGTCATAGCTCAGAAGACACAGTCAACCAAAAATCCATAACCATAACAAGGTCATCTACTCTTCAAGGGTGTAGCGTAAGAATGTCATCACCTCTTTGTCTAGAAGACGCCTTCAACACTTTACGAGGCCGCGACGGATCCCAAACCTGCTTAGAGGAAAACAACTTCAGAAACTAAAGAAAAATGCGACTAGGGACTGCTCATCACAGTCCATCCCGATGACCATCAAAGACTCATGAGATAACTCCAGGAACGCGGCTGAAACATTTTCTTGAAGAAACAGAGGGAGCCACGATAAAAAACATAACTCTCTCATTCCTTCCTCTTCACTATCAAGAATATTTCGTCCATGTGCATCCCAGCGTCACATCCATAAGAGTACAATAAGCTTGTATCAAATCCCGTGGACATGGATTCAAAGAGATGTAATGAAAGTAGGCTATACATGGGGAATACCAAAGATGGGACACTTTCACTCCCCCAACCTGGTTATTTCCGATTTCAACATCATCACTGCCGAAGTTTTACGAGCCGCGGGAATTTCTCAACATGAAGCCGTACATGTGCATCGAAAACTCCAAAAGCACTCCACAAAGATACATTCACATATTCGGCCGTGCCATCGGATCTAACAGAAATATAACTGGGGACTGCTCACCGCATCACATTCCATACGATAGTCCAAAATCCAGAAGCTGGTTCGAATGATGTCTCTTGGAACAAAGTCCTTGAAGACTTGATAGCAGCACATCGGCAACAAAATGTCTTCCAACTCATCTATTTCATTCAGTGTCTTTGGAAGATTTCTACCATACAATCATCCACAACATATCAATCACCGCGATCAGAAGGTCCAGACACTGAACAACCTAAAGTCAAGGATGGACCGACAACGCAACTCAATCTCCAAGATTAGCCTTGACATAATCGTTGTAGAGCATATATTTCATCTATCCATCCCAAGAATGCAGTGGAGTTTTTATAAATTTTGGGATCTACTAGAGAGACACTGCAGACAAAAGCACAGATCCAGACGAGCAACAGAAGAGGGTCGATACCTCTTTTCATGCGGACGGAGTTTCTAGAGTTTGAACAAAATGAAGATTCATTCTTTCTCTATGAACGGGAATAGGTGACTGGGCGCGACTATGCCACCTCGGGCCCGCAACATTCCTCCTGAATTTTACTGTCGAGTTGTTTTCACCTTCCGAACGAGCTCAAAACCTAAATATTCTCGTGTTAGGAGATAGGAAATTCTTTTCCGTTCAGAATGGAGGGGCGGACCATCAAAATACGAGTCCATACGAGAATTCTACATCGATTCTAGTAAAGGGCGCTAATTAGGGTTTCGGCATGCCAAACCCTAATTTAGACAAAGTTTTCATCATTCCACGGAACTGAAGCCGGTCGGAACCCTTCCACGGAACTGAAGCCAGTCGTCATCCTTCCGAGGAACTCAGGATAGCTCCACTCAAGCCGCAGAACATAAGCGGCTCCATTCCAAGCCGACCAATGCTTGACGGCTTCATTCCAAGTTTACCAATGCTAACGGCTATATTCCAAGCCGTACAACACATGCGGCTCCCATTCCAAGCCAATACAATGCATGTGGCTCCATTCCAAGCCGCACAAAACCTATGGCTCTTATTCCGAGCCGAGCAACGCCAACAACTCGCTAAGCCAACACCTCCGCGTTCCTTAGCCCAGCTAAGATGACGCGTGACCAAGCCAAGCCGACAGTCTACATCTCACTACTTCACGGTCTAGCCAACAACACCACAACTAGAATCTATACAAGGCCGCCAACACGATAATCACGAACTCTCCTTACCTCTCGAAAAGGTTCGTCAGGTCTTCCTGACCATCTTTTCACACCTTGTCATTTCGATTTGGTCCTTGCCTATCACCATCTTATGCTTACCTCGCAACGATGCTCCCGTTCCGAGCTAAGCAGGGGACTTAATATTGATGGTGGTTTTTAGCTTAGGGTAAAAATCGTAAACCGCACAACTGACATGATGTCACTATGACCATTAGCACATTTATTGAATCAATCAGCATGCCAACACAAGAATTACCGGGGTACCTTTTTTTTTATTTACATGGGTCATGTTCCACGACAGAACCCTTAACATCGACTGACATCATCTATGCCGAACCCTAATTCTCGTGTTACCGCGCCAAGGCATGCCAACCATGCCAGCCGCACCACTGTGCCAATGGCAAACCATGGCAGACACATCTCCGCGCCAAGGCATGCCAACCATGCTAGTCGCACCACTGTGCCAATAGAAAACCATGCCAGCCACGTCTCCGCGCCAAGGCATGCCAACCATGCCAGCCGCACCACTGTGCCAATGGAAAACCATGCCAGCCATGTCTCCGCGCCAAGGCATGCCAATGTTAAGTGCATATTTTGCATATATTTAGTCAAATCCATGCTAGTAATTGCTATATATTCTTGCAAATTATTGTGTATTACGTTTGTTTTCTCTTATTTGTGTTTTGTTAGGTGAATCATCCGAAAAGAAGTGGAAATAGCTACAAAAGTGAAGTCACAAGTGAAGAAGGCCAAAGACCCAGTGAAACTCGTTTAAATGGAGGATTTCTAGTCATCATTTCGTAGAGGACGAGAAGAGGAAGCCAATGGCGAAAGAATGGAGTCATTCTGAGTTCGTATGAAGAAGTTATGAGCAAAACACTTGGAAGACTAAAAGAGGTAGAATGGTCATTTTCTAGGACAAGTGCTATTGACACCCCACTGTGCATTAAGGGGCAGTCATTCTGATAAGGGGTGAACTGTTTAAAAGGGACTGCTAAAGGAAGTCTGGTCTTTTACTTAGGGGGAGATGGAATTTGAATATTGCTATAGGCACCCGACTATTTTACTCGGGATGCCACCATCATCTTCTTCACCTCATGACCAGCGCAGGAAGGATTGCAGCGATGAAGTTACATGAGCTGCAAGGTTGCTTCCATGATGTAGATGGAAGTCGAGCAAGACATGGAATGGAGATGGATGTCGTGACTGAAAGAGAAGAATGAATGAAGAGTTGGAGCTCCGGCTTGAAGTTCGGGGTTGCAGCTGCTATTGATGATCGATGAAAGGAGGTGGTGCTCGTAATGGATGATGAACGAAGATGCAATATCCATGGAGAAGTGTGTTGCAGTAATGAGTCAATGACAATGAAGTTTAGCTCGATAATACAGGGATGGACAGAGCTAGAACTGCTGGCTGTTGTGATGAAACAAGAAGAAGTTGGCTGCCATTACGGTAATGATCATGATGATCAGGTGGAGCTTGAGACGCTGGACATGCAGTTGAGAACGAAGGAGAGTATTTGCTTGCTGCTAGGGATATATGCAGTTGTTGATGAAGATATGAACTTGGCAGTCATGATTGATGGAAGTAAAAACGGACAGGGACATGTAGATGGAAAGTGAACTCGAGTTTTGAGCGCTGAGAAGAACTTGAGCTTTGCTGTCATTGATGATGGAGTTAGGCGCTGCTAAGTCAAGAACGGGAGGAAGCTCGAGAGGAGTATGGTGTGCTCGAGTAATACATGGAGCTGATAGCCTTGGCCGATCCAATATGATAATGATGGTTTTCTATTGGCACAGTTGTTGATGATGATGGAGATGGAGTTCGAGTTTAACAAACTCGAAAGAAAAGTCATAAGCGGGCCCGGCCAAATTCACCGGAAGTATGGAAATTTAGAGAGAGTACGGTTCACGTGAAGGAAAGAGTCATCTAAGCTACGTGGATTTTTATTGTTGGACCGTTTGGTTTTGTGCCCTTTGGGATATACACGCATGGAGAATTAAAAGGGAATGAGGCGGTTAATCCTTTACAACTATTTTGGATCGGCCAAGGCTATCAGAAGCCTATATAAATAGCGGCCAACCCAAGGAGGATTAAAAAAACTACAACTCTACAGAGAGAGAAAAATACACAGAGAGGTGAGGAAAGGTTCTTAATCCATATCTTAGGGTTTACCCCTTTAGGGGGTAACCAAGCTGTTTTAATCTTCTTCTCACACATGATTTTCATGGGCTTAAGTAAATCCATGTGTAACTAATTTCATTGATTGAGGATGAATTCAATGTTCTAGCATGAAGCTCTATTATTATTCAAGTTGTTTGGAGTTTTAATCATCTTATCGTTTGTCTTTATCATATTTGATCTTTATGAGTGATTCTTAGATTGATTTGGGATGCATACTAGATTAGTCTATTAATTATTCTATTGCTAGTATTGGGTTAGGAGATAAGTAATCGTCGAATAATTCATACACAAGTAGAAATCGCGAGAAATTGCAGAGGGATTCTGTGGAGCAATTGCGAGTAAAGATTACATCAGCAAGTGAACCTTGAGATAAGAGTTTAACTACTGGGATCAACCTAATTCACAAATCCTAAAGCATTCAGTTGGATTACACCTTGAGTGAGCTACTACTTGGTGGTTCGGTTGAATAGAATCTGATATTGGAGAGCTTCCAAGATCCGTGGAAAAAGGAGTTTTGGGGATAGCACCGAAGCTAGATGCTATTCTACGGTTGGTGATGAATGGTTCTAACGAAGATAGATAAGTATACTAATCCAGCTTATCGCTTGGCAACGATTTCAAGGATTCCTTGATCATCTCTTTCTTTTATTTGTTATTCTTTTTATTTACTTTAAACCAATCCCCTTGTCTTTTATTATTTTGCTGAACTAAATAACATATCAATTACAATCGCTTCTTCGTGGGAACGATCTCTTACTACCGCTATATTATTATTTAATTAGTGAGAAATATTTTGAATAATTTGTTGAGCCTACGACAACCCATCAAATTTTGGCGCCGCTGCCGGGGAGCGGTTGTTAATTGATTTTTTATTTGTTTAGCTTGTTTTTGTTTTATGTAATTTAATTCTGTTATTAAGGATGTTTAAAGATAATGTAATTTAATAAACATTGAAACAGATTCATGAGTTATTACATAGAAGGCAAGCGAGCAACAAGCTGCGCCGCAAGCCCTTTTTGAATGGCAAACCCTATCCTCTTAAACACAAACTCTCTAGAATCGGAGTCATGACATTCTTGTGCATGACTCTTTGAACTCGCTAGAGTCCAACCGCCTCCGGAGCTAAATACCCGAAAGTGTCAAAGGCAAAGGGAATAAAAGCATGTTCATTATCAATACAAGCCTTTTCATGCTTCGTTATCTTACCCAAGGCAGATTTCAAAGCTGCTTGTCCAACTGTGAAAGAGCCTTGCCCGATGCCTACTAATGGAGAAACCCCAGTAAGATCAACACACGTATGTTTTTCGTTGGCCCACCCAAAAATAAGAACATCTCACTTTGGCCTGAGTGTTGATCTGCCTTCAAGAGGATCCGTCAAAAGTTGACCGACGCATCTTTCTTTGCCGAAATACCAGCCCTCCATAATACATCATATAAGATATCTCTCACATGATCATGTCTATATTTGAAACCAGGATCCACCTTACGTGTGAACAAGCATGTTCCCATATATGCGTCTAGGCAGCCTGTAATACAAGCAGGGCAACGAGAATCAGAAGGGTATAGGGGATCATTAACCTGTATTTAAGGATGCACCGATACTCCAAGGGGGACATCTTCTGTCCAAGGCCGTCAATCGGGATAGCGAGAAGAAAATCCTGCGCATGCGCTGCTTGTAGACACTCAAAAATTGCTTTCTGTCTATCCGAAAAACCATAAACCCTACCCATATCTTTAACAACTTTACCAAAAAGAGCACTCGCCAGTTTGCTTTGTGCTTTAAGTGGGGCGGTGTATTTATTGGTAAAACTACTAAAGTCTTGGTCGGGCAGATTTTCTTGTAAGGTTTTCAATGCCATATAAAAATTATCGTCCATACCTTCTACTCCACTATCCCTGAGTATGTGATCTTGCAATCCCCAAGATTGCACACGTGATTCAAGAAAGGCGTATTGTGATGCTTCCTTAGCCGTGTATAACCCAAGGCCTCCATATCTGATAGGAAGTGTAACTAGTCTCCATTGAATCTCCCCGAAAAACGGGCCTCCACACACAACGATTCCCTCTATCGCCTCCCTTAAGCCTCTATCAAAGATATCTACTGCCTCTGTAGTGTATCCCGTGAAACAAATTGAAGGCCAAATAACAACTTAGAGATGCCCATACATGCACGCAGAAGTAATAACTCGCTCTGAGGATCACGTAGTTTAGACAAAATCTGCATTAACTCCACTGCCTTCTCTGCTCTCCTGATAGCAAGCCTTTTCACAAACTCATCATTAAGGCTGACTGCACCCCCTAAAAGTTTGACCCCATTGTCTGGCCTTGAGATTTCAGCAGGAAACATCCCCATGTTTTTCTTTTGTTCTTGTGAGTCGTCATGTTTCCATACGGACATAACATGTACGGAGCACAAGACCAATCATCATATTATAGTGGTAATCAATATGGATTTCAATCTCAATATTATGACAGCTACCAACCATTCCATGGGTATAATCAAAACCAATCTTTTGGCTATGATCAATATCCTGCGGAACCTTATGGTTACTCTCATGCATATCAACAACCTTATGACGGGTATGTAAGTGAAAAACCACAAGGATGGGGGGATAGTTATGCTTCTAATCAAGATTCTTCTAGTCTTACAGATCTAATACACCGGTTTATGGATAATATGGATCGGGAAAATCAAAAGTTGGACCAGCACATTCAAATGATGGATGAACGCGACCAGACTATGGAAATTTATGCTCCTAAATATAGTTCTTCTACTCTCGAAAATCTAATGCACCAATTTATGAATAGTTTGGATCGGGAAAACCAACAGCTGGATGAACACAACAAAAAGACTGAAGATACACTTCAAGAACTTCAAGAGGTTATTAACAACCTAAGAAGGGAAATGGATCAAATTAAGAAGGGAATAACTAAGGAAGAAGTTTGGCCTCAAATCCAAATCAATTCTGACGTTCCCATGATCATAATGGATATGCGATTCATGAGTATCTTGAAGATGAGCAACCTTTGGAAAATCCTTGCAATAATGGTAATGTTAATTCAACTCCGGATCATTATAATGATCACTCGCCTATTCAAAAGGAGGAGAATGAATATGACATAACCGTTATTATAAATGGTGTAACGTACTCAAATAATGATTTTAGGATTTGCACCAATGAACTATACTTTCTAGGAGATGATTCCGATTCCGATGACGAGGTTGTTGAAGAAATGGAGATTGAGAATGAAACCAAATTGGTTAAAGTCGTGGAAGACCCAATTGAGCTTGCCAAGGATTATAATGATGCTAAGATTTCGGTTGAAGCAGACGAAGAATGGCTAAATAGTTTGATAGAGGACCACGATACAAATGAGGTAAATAATTCATTGCAATTCTTTAAGAATGATGAGGATCCTGTAATACAAGAGATTGTGGAAGGTTTGTCGAATCCTTTGCATATTTCTAAATCTTTTGATTCACACCACTTAGGATTGAGTATTTGTGCTTATAAAGTTTTAAAGGATTATTTTGCTTCTAAGTATCCACCACTTGATGTGTTTGATTCTAGCATTGTGCAGGTTCACCAAGCTGAGGAACCTTTTGAAGTCCCCAAATTCTATGTTTTATATCCACTTTCGAGTGTGGAAAGGACTAAGTGTGGGGGAAGCTTTCAAGCTATAACAATTTCATTATTCATATTTTATGCTAATATTTTTATGAATTTGTTATTAGAATTGCAGATTGTTTTCTGGGCAGACTACCAGATTTTCAGATTGTTGGTATATGGACGATAACAAAAGAGTCGGGCTGACGACTTTAAACCAAGCGCTAAATGGGAGGCAACCCATAGGTTTTGTATCTTAAACCCTTTTATTTATTTTGTTTTTATTATTTTCATATCATATTTGCATCCCCATGTTTAATTTCATTGAGTCCGGAATCTATTTTAGAAGAGAATTATGACGAATACCTTTTCGTCAGAAAAATTCATACTGCGCGTAGTTCAGTTCAGAGACCATAACTGTCATAACGTTTATCGAAACACTATGCCCTTTTGACACTTTGTAGAAACCATGTAGATGAACAACTTTTGTGAAATGGAGTTTTTCCAAATTCCATACCAATTTGCACAGTTTTTTCTTTTTATCTGATGTTACGTCAGAATTCAGAACTTTCGGTTTTACACATTGAGGACAATGTGAAGTTTAAGTGTGGGGGAGTATTTTGCATATAGATTTTTCAAAATTTTGCATAAAAAACCTTCAACTTGTAGAGATTTTATAGTCACTAGCATACTTCTAGGTATGTTTACATAGAGATTCTGACCGACATAACTGAACTTGGAAGTGTTAGAGAACTACGTTCGGAATATTCTTACGAATTGGAGTGTTAAATAATGGATTTAATCATGCCGGTGATGCAAATTAGGAGCAGAGAGAAATGCATTATTAGAGTTACTGATCAATCATTAGTGGAGACTACCTATTTTCATATCAACCGAGGCACCAAACCAAATTTTCTTAGTAGCTGACTAAAGAGCTTTCTTTTGAGTGTGTGTCACCGTACGTTAATTCCAGGTAGAATGGTGAGCTACCCAACTTCACACCATTTTCAGCACTATTTTTGATCTCTTGAGTGCTAATTTTTTCAATCATGAGGGTTACGTCTATAGACGAAAACCATCTTCTTGTAGTTTAATTTACAGTTAGCACCATTCTCTCTCGCCAACAACAGGTCCATAGAAACACATCATCATCAACAATGGAGCGACATCAAAATCTACAAGGAAAGTTGAAGACGTTTGAGGTTTACAAGCAACACTACAAGGAAGAGAAAAAATTTCATATCCAAGTAAAGCAACATACAATGAGCAGATTTTTATATACATGTTGAAGACTTACACATAAAGAGCGGAATTATATATCCAAGTATGAAGACTTATTACAAGAGCGAGGACAATCAAAAGATGAGAGTTATTGAAGTTTATGATACAAAGACATTACAAGTTGTGAAGATTAAAGTGGTAAAGTACTTCTTTCATGGCCATGTTAATTTTATTTTAATTTTATTGTTTTAGTTGCAATCTCTTTAAAAAAAAAATTAATACAAAAATAGAAAAAAAGAAAAAGAAAAAGAAAATAAAATAAAAATATATATATACAAAGAGATTTGCATTTAGGTTGTTATTTGTTCAATAAGGCCATGGGGAAGAAAAATATATAAAGAAGTTTCAAGCAACAAGGAATTGAGGAAAAGAGTACAAATTGTCGAAGTTCTACGAAGTTCAAGAGTTTATCATCAGTAGTTGAAGACCGAAGACCAAGAAGATGAAGAAGACGAGCCGAAGGAAGACGTTTCTATTGGATGCTGTGAGAGTGGTGTTATCATCATTGCAATCATATGTGAAGGTGGTAAGTACTCTCATCCTTGCTATAGTGGTTGATTTCCTTTCGTAGAGATCATCAGAAAAAAAATATCTTTATTTTCCACGATTTTGTGGAGTCTCCAGAAATAATTCGGAAGGTTTCCTTCCCACCATTCAACGTGTGTAGGATTCTCTCTTCATTCCTACCTACACACATGTGAGGCCCATAAAAAAGCCGTCTTATTGAGTGCAATTATCATAAAATCCTTTTAAGTGAGGCAGAAGTCGAGGCGAAATGCTTATTGATCGTTCTCAAACACGCGTTTCTCTCATTATGGTGTGGTTATTTCTCACTCAAGATTAAAGAATGAATAAGTTCTTTGGTATTTCTAACTTCTTATTACTAGCATGCAGAAATTTTATGTCCTCATAGCTCTTTGGATGCTTGGGAAACTGGAATGCTTTGAAGTTGGAGTAGGTTTTGTGGGTATATCTCTAGTAAACCCTCACGAGACTATAACTCGTCCACTAGGGACACCTAGGGGTTTAAAGGCCTGTTATTCATGCTAAGAGTAACCGTATCCTCGGCAACATGGAGTTGTTGTATTTAGATAGTTTGCTCGAGGACTAGCAAAATCCAAGTGTGGGGGAATTTGTTAAGTGCATATTTTGCATATATTTAGTCGAATCCATGCAAGTAATTTCTATATATTCTTGCGAATTATTGTGTATTACGTTTGCTTTCTCTTATTTGTGTTTTGTTTGGTGAATCATCCGAAAAGAAGTGGAAATAGCTACAAAAGTGAAGTCACAAGTGAAGAAGGGCCAAAGACCCAGTGAAACTCGTTTAAATGGAGGATTTCTAGTCATCATTTCGTAGAGGACGAGAAGAGGAAGCCAATGGCGAAAGAGCGGAGTCATTCTGAGTTCGTATGAAGAAGTTATGAGCAAAACACTTGGAAGACTAAAAGGGGTAGAATGGTCATTTTCTAGGACAAGTGCTATTGACACCCCACTGTGCATTAAGGGGCAGTCATTCTGATAAGGGGTGAACTGTTTAAAAGGTACTGCTAAAGGAAGTCTGGTCTTTTACTTAGGGGGAAGATGGAATTTGAATATTGCTATAGGCACCCGACTATTTTACTCGGGCTGCCACCATCATCTTCTTCACCTCATGACCAGCGCAGGAAGGATTGCAGCGATGAAGCTACACGAGCTGCAGGGTTGCTTCCATGATGTAGATGGAAGTCAAGCAAGACAGGGACTGGAGATGGATGTCGTGACTGAAAGAGAAGAATGAATGAAGAGTTGGAGCTCCGGCTTGAAGTTCGGGGTTGCAGCTGCTATTGATGATCGATGGAAGGAGGTGGTGCTCGTAATGGATGATGAACGAAGATGCAATATCCATGGAGAAGTGTGTTGCAGTAATGAGTCAATGACAATGGAGTTTAGCTCGATAATACAGGGATGGACGGAGCTCGAACTGCTGGCTGCTGTGATGAAACAAGAAGAAGTTCAGGGTAGATGGCTGCCATTACGGTAATGATCATGATGATCAGGTGGACCTTGAGACGCTGGACATGCAGTTGAGAACGAAGGAGAGTATTGGCTTGCTGCTAGGGATATATGCAGTTGTTGATGAAGATATGAACTTGGCAGTCATGATTGATGGCAGTAAAAACGGACAGGGACATGTAGATGGAAAGTGAACTCGAGTTTTGAGCGCTGAGAAGAACTTGAGCTTTGCTATCATTGATGATGGGAGGAAGCTCGAGAGGAGTATGGTGTGCTCGAGTAATACATGGAGCTGCAAATGGAGTTCGAGTTTAACAAACTCGAAAGAAAAGTCATAAGAGGGCCCGGCCAAATTCACCTAATGTCTGGAAATTTAGAGAGAGTACGGTTCACGTGAAGGAAAGAGTCATCTAAGCTACGTGGCTTTTTATTGTTGGACCATTTGGTTTTGTGCCCTTTGGGATATACCCGCATGGAGAATTAAAAGGGAATGAGGCGGTTAATCCTTTACGACTATTTTGGATCGGCCAAGGCTATCAGAAACCTATATAAATAGCAGCCAACCCAAGGAGGATTAAAAAAACTACAACTTTACTGAGAGAGAAAAATACAGAGAGAGAGAGGTGAGGAAAGGTTGTTAATCCATATCTTAGGGTTTACCCCTTTAGGGGGTAACCAAGCTGTTTTAATCTTCTTCTCACACATAATTTTCATGGGTTTTAGTAAATCCATGTGTAACTAATTTCATTGATTGAGGATGAATTCAATGTTCTAGCGTGAATCTCTATTATTATTCAAGTTGTTCGGAGTTTTAATCATCTTATCGTTTGTCTTTATCATATTTGATCTTTATGAGTGATTCTTAGATTGATTTGGGATGCATACTAGGTTAGTCTATTAATTGTTCTATTGCTAGTATTGGGTTAGGAGATAAGTAATCGTCGAATAATTCATACACAAGTAGAAATCGCGAGAACTTGCAAAGGGATTCTGTGGAGCAATTGCGAGTGAAGATAACATCAGCAAGTGAACCTTGAGCTAAGAGTTTAACTACTGGGATCAACCTAATTCACAAATCCTAAATGATTCAGTTGGATTACACCTTGAGTGATCTACTACTTGGTGGTTCGGTTGAATAGTTACTGATATTGGAGAGCTTCCGTATCCGTGGAAAAAGGATTTTTGGGGATAGCACTGAGCTAGCTGCTATTCTACGGTTGGTGATGAATGGTTCTAACAAAGATAAGTATACTAATCCAGTTATTGCTTGGTAACAGCGAAGGATTCCTTGATCATCTCTTTCTTTTATTTGTTATTCTTTTTATTTACTTTAAACTAATCCCCCTTGTCTTTTATTATTTTGCTGAACTAAATAACATATCAATTACACTGCTCTTCGTGGGAACGATCTCTCACTACCGCTATATTATTATTTAATTAGTGGGAAATATTTTGAATAATTTGTTGAGCCTACGACAGCCCATCAGCCAACCATGCCAGTCGCACCACTGTGCCAATGGAAAACCATGCCAGACACGTCTACCGCGCCAAGGCATGCCAACCATGCTAGCCGCACCATGCACCAATGGCATGCCAAACCATTGGCCCCACCATGCCAAGCGAACCGCACCTTGCCTTGGCCCCAACCATGCTAGCCGCACCATGCGCCAATGGCATGCCAAACCCTTGGCCCCACCATGCTAGGCCGGCCACACCTTGCCTTGGCCCCAACCATGCTAGCTGCACTATACGCCAATGGCATGTCAAACCCTTGGCCCCACCATGCCAAGCCAACCACACCTTGCCTTGGCCCCACCATGCCATGCCGTTTGTGCCAAACCCTTGACCCTACTATGCCAATCCATCAGCGTCATTTTGCATTGGCCCCACCATGTCGGCCTTCCATTTGCGGCTACCCAAAACAAAGGCGTGCGACGATCAACGACCACCCTTCAATCCTAGATGCAAATCCTAGCCGTCCAAGGTCGCCAAACAACGCATGGTAACCTTTGTCCCAAAACCCAAAACTAGGCCATGCCAAGGCATGCCATGCCACATGTGCCAATGGCATGCCAACCACCTTGCCACGCCATACCATGTCGGCCTTCCCTATGCGGCTACCAAAACGAAAGTGTGCGATGATCAACGGCCACCCTTCCATCCTAGATATGAATTTTAACCGTACAAGGTTGCCAAACAACGCATGGTAACCTTAGAATTCTTCCTAAGTTTTCCTGCGTAGGGAGATAGAAAATTATTTTCCGTACACAATAAAGGGGGGGGACCATCAAAATACGAGTCTGTATGAGAATTCTACATCGATTCTAGTAAAAGGGCGCTAATTAGGGTTTCAGCATACCAAACCCTAATTTAGACAAAGCCGCAAGAGCTTCCCTTCTAAGCCACACACTGCCAGTGGCTCCACTCCAAGTTAAAGCCATGCTGGCCATGTTTTCATGCTGTTGGATACCAAACGAAGGGTTGCAACGATCAACGACCACTCTTCTGTTTAAGATGCAGATCTTAGCCGTTCAAGGTCACCAGCTAACGCATGGCCACCTTTGGCCCAACGCCAAAATCCTAGCTTGGCCACGCTAAAGCCATTCCGACCATGATTTCATGCCACTGGCTACCCAAACAAAGGGTTGCAATAATCAACAGCTTCCCTTCCATCTAAGATGCGGATCTCAACCGTTCAAGTTTGCCACTTAACGCATGGAAACTTCCGGCCCAAGGCCAAACATCACGGTTTATGCTAAAACCATAATTTTGGCCACGCCTAAACTATGCCAAGCCATGCCGACCCTAAACCATGCTGCCGGCTGCCAAACGAAGGGTTACAACAATCAACGACCACCCTTCCATTTGAGATGCAGATCTCAGTCGCCCAAGGTTGCCATCTAATGCATGGCCACCTTTGGCCCAACGCCAAAATCCTAGCTTGGCCACGCCTAACCACGTTAAAGCCATGCCGACCATTCTTTCACGCCACTGGCTACCAAGCGAAGGGTTGCAATAATCAACGACTACCTTTCCTCTCAAGATGCAAAATCTTGACCGTCGAGGGTTACCACCTAGCCGGCAAGTCTCCCAAGACCAACTTGCCAAACAGCAGCAACATGCTACATGTTTTCCACGAGAAACACTCGAGACATCAACGCATGTCACAAACTGGGGGATGCTCATTGGGTATTGGTTTGGCCGTTTACAATGTGCGGCGTACACTACGCCCGTTATAAGAAAGTGTCATAAGGATGAGGCGGTTAATAAATACAGGGTGTAATGGTGAAATGCTTTCTTTTATGGAACATCAATTCCAGGCGTTACCGGTTACCACCTCCTCCCATTTACTCACCCGTTTTCCATTTCTTAGTGAGACCAGAGTACGTTTCACTTCGACTTGTATAAATAGGCATTACCTAATTCCACCGAACGACAAGTTCAGGTCAGGAACATACAACATTCAAAAAACATCTGCTAGCTCTCCATCTGTTAGCTTCCCACTTTCTGATACAAGTCGCAAAAGAACTACTCTTCCAGAATCAACTATTCTGGTCTCAACACTTTCTTCGCTTCCCTCTCCAAAACCAACCCTTCTCCTTCACTTTGTGACCGAAGCAAGTCTGGAACGGTCATTTCTTGGTTTAGGCCGGATTTATATAGATTAATCTCTCGAATCTAAACTAGTCCCTTGCAGTACATTATTTAGGGTTTAAATTCGTTTCTCACCCACTCACGCGAAATTACCGAAATCAGCAGAAACCGTTTTCACCCTCAAACATTAGGGTACTTTCCTCTCCGGATAGACGGCTCCACCAGAAACAATAAGAATGAAGTTGACCTAGATCTTAGAATAGTTTGCAAGAAATGCAGACTCAAGTATTTATAAACAAAGATTGTTTGGACAATAAGGAAATTTCAAAATCGAAAATATTCTCAAGATATTCATTAAAGTACCTAATTTCGGTTTTCCCATTTCCAATTAATTACCAAACCATATTTCCGAAATCTCTCATAAGAAACTTCTGTTATTAGTGTAGTACATTAACTAATAATATTTTCCTGGGGATATGATTTAATTGATGGTAATTAAGACATATATTATGAAAATTATAATTAAATACTTTTCAATATTTCGGTTTGGGATCACCTTGAGTATCAAGGAATATCTTTGAATAATTAATGATAAGAGTTATGTACATATTCAAATAGTGTCGACATCTAGAAGTTTCTCTCAGCAAACCCTAATTCCAAGATCACACAAAACATAAAGAGATATGTGAATATTGGAAACTTGGTTTTGCTCCTTGGGATCGGTTTACCATGACTCACAATTTAAGCTGTGACCGGTTATATCATGCTTCCCAAACTAGGTTTTGACCGGTTACACAATGCTTTCCAAAGCAGCTTGTGATTAGTTACACCTTACTTCCTAAATTAGCTTGTGATCTGTTACACCTTGCTTCCAAATGTAGCTTGTGACCGATTACAACTAACTTCCCAATAAAGCTTGTGATCGGTTACACATTGGAAGACTAATTCATAGAAGGTTCTAGATGTTCAACCACTTATTTATAATTGAAATAATTCCACCTCTATACAACCATCCATTCCAAATCAAAATCACACCTTCTACATCAATAGTCTCCACCGAAAACCCTACAAGCTCAATGCAAGGATAAACCCAACTTTACTTTGGATGAAGACCTATCTCAAAATTTGTACTATGATATCCAAAGAGGGGAGAAGAACAAAGAAAATGTGATTTAGTCAGTCAATCGTATTGGAGTAAGATTTTTGACAATTTTTGTAGTGAAACAGGTAACACTAATAACTGTGATGGAGTTGAATTGTATCTTCGATTTTCAGATATACGCAAAAAAAATGGAAGAATATATGGTTTTACTTCGTATTTGCAAGCAACTTCGACTTAGAGGTGAAACTGATGATGAAGTCGTAACCCAAGCTAAGAAGGAATGTAGGAAATGAAAAGGATATAATTTCAACTTCGAAGCTCAATTCACCATCACCAAAAACTTCTTGATACATCGTAAATCTTGTTATTAAAATCAACTTTGTAATGCCGATATATTAAGTATGTAATGGGTTTTATTGTGGTTTAATTAATGAAAGTATCACTACCTTTCAATCGTAGTATGTGTTCATGATGAAACTCTAAAATTTTCAACTTACATATTCATTTACGGACGGGAAAATTGTCTTCTAAGCATGTTAACCCAACCGTAATACAGACTCTGGTGATGCTGGACCAAATAACGGCTAGAAGTTCTTCACTTCCCATCCGTTATGTTTATTTACGTCTGGGAGTTCCTCGGTTGCCAACCGTATTTACCTTTTCACGGCTGGTTTGACACATTTTCCCGGACATAACTTGTACAAAACTCATATTTTTCCTGACTTTTTAACGGATTTGAATCGATAAAATTGCTATTGGGATTTTATTTTTTTGAAGCATTGGGAGTTGATTATAAGGTTTCCCGAGTATTGTGAAGAAGAGTTTCATCATTTTTCTTCAAAGTTTTTCAAACAAATTTCACCAAAGTCATCCTTCTCCTTCTTCAAAATCCTGGAAAATCAAGTTTTGATTTTCAAAAAATTAATCATTTAATTAGTCTAATATCCATTCACTAATATTAATTAGTTAACTTAATCATTAATTGGGCCGACCTACCGGAGGACCCGAAAGGCCCGTAGGGAGTGAGACCCTTCTATGACCACTTTTTTGTCAAATGAAACCTAACATAAAATTTCAATTTCATAAAAAATATTTTGATTTCCGTCCGGTTTTTTTTTTCGTCACTTAAAGGAAATACCCCTCCTTCATCTCTTTTGTTTCTCAGTTTCTTCTTCACCGTCGCCTCGAACACCATCATCTCGAACACATTATTCAGGTTCATCTTCTTCAATTATCACCACCACCGGCTTCTTCCTTCACCTCCATCAATTCCAGCAACACCATTAGAAACCGTAACCAATACCATCACCACCAAATTTTAAAAACCGCCCATCTCTTTCTCCGCTTTCTTTTCATCAGCACCACCACGACCAAATTTCATAAAAATTAATTTTATAAGAAATTCGAGATTAAATGCATCGAAGGCAAAGAAAAATCACAAATTAAAAGCCTTCACCTCCACCACCACCAACAACTCTATATGATGGGGGAAGTGTAATCTGTCAGTAACCAAATATGTTCCAATTTGGTCTTCAAGTTTTTGTCGATTCGTAAAGTTCAGATCATGGTTTTTCAAATTCCGTAAGATTTCTTCCTTTCAAAGATTAATTGCTACCTCTACCATCAAATTACATCAAAATCAAAAATCAATTTCATAATACAAATTGCAGCAACAACATCAGACATTAGTGAAGAACAACAAGCTACCTCGGTCTGACTCAGCGATTATACTAGTATGACCGTTTCCACGGTGGGAGAGCCGACCGAAGAAGAATCTGAAAATGAGGTTTGTCTGCAACTACTTTCGTTCGTTTTAAGAAAAATGTGATATTTTCACCCCGTTTTGGGAAAAGTGATACTTTCACTCCGTTTCGAAAAAAAATGATACATTCTCCCCGTTTCAGAAAAAGTGATATTTTTTCTGAAACGGGGAGAAAGTATCACTTTTTCCGAAACAGAGCGAAAGTATCACTTTTTCCGAAACAGAGCGAAAGTACCGCTTTTCCCGAAACGGAGTGAAGGTATTTCTTTTCCTGAAACGGGATGTGAAAGTATCACCTTTTCTTAAACGGAAAATTAGTCGATCCATAAACCAAAATATGGTTGCATTATGTGTTATGCATCCTTTGTGGTGGTTTGCATAATGGCTATGCATTTAATTTTCGAGAATTATGCCTAAAATGAAAGTATCATTTTTCTTGAGACGGAGGAGTACATCGTTTTATTAGTTGCAACGGAAAATTAGTTAATGAATAGACCAAAAGTTTGCTACATAAACTATTATGTATCCTTTATAGTGGTTTGCATAATGGATATACACTTAATTTTCTAAAATTGTGCCTAAAATGATAAGTACCTCTGAATTTTTCGTAAAAACTCAAAATTTGATATTGTTGTTTGTGCTCGTTGGATAATTTTTTTTATTAGCTTTCCAACGAGATAAAATTTGTAAAATTCCAAGGCACGGATTTTTAGATATATTATATTCAAGTTTGCTTTCCAATTATACCCCTGAAAAGATAGGATACACAAGGAGTTATAGTAATTGGACTAAAAGGGAGGGATATTTTTGGTTTTTCGGCCCTAACCATTTCCAATATTTTTGTGTCAATTGATCACTTACATTTTACAAAAAAGTGATCATATAAAGGTCCTCCCTCGTTTCGCTCGGTCGGCCCAACAAAGAAAATTTTCAGATTCATACAAAACCCATACTTGTCAACATGAGAAAACTTACAATTTCAGCAGCCCATGGCTCAAATTCAGATCTTTGGATCACCCAACGCAATCATTGTATATGTTTCTACTTCAGCTTTAATATTTGGTTTCTTTCACTAAAATCATCTGATTTCAAGTTATATGGGAACCCAAACCTAGAATTTTCGCTTTTAGGAACACCACTGAGATTGGGAGTATGTATAGTGGAGGTGAAACTGGTGGCAGTGATTGGATAAAAGAGAAAGGAACCGAGGGAAAAGAAGCAGCTTTTTCTTAGAGCATAAGAGAGGCAGCTGCGTAGTTCGAACTTCGAAGTTAAAGTTTCATTTCTACGTGTTCGAAGAACCTTGCATTCTAAATCAAAAGCTACCCACGTGTATGACTAGGTCATGCTGAAGTTTGAATTTGACTACCTTGTATTATTGGGCCGACCGAGAAGTTGGAGGAAGACCTTTATATGACCACTTTTTTGTAAAATGTAAGTGATCAATTGACACAAAAAGATTGGGAATGGTTAGGGCCGAAAAACCAAAAATGTCCCTCCCTTTTAGTCCAGTTACTATAACTCCTTGTGTATCCTATTCCCTCCGTTCCAATTTACTTGATGTTTTAGGGGTTTTTTTTGTGTTCCAAAATAGATGAGGGTTTAAGTATTTTTCCTAAATTCTCAATGATTTACCCTTGCATTGGAATCACATCATACCATTACTTCTTATTGTAATTAGTAGATAAATGATTATTCCAAGGATTTGGAAGGAATATTTGGTTTATCCCAAGTAAATTACAATGGGATTAGAGCTGGCAAACCAAGCAAGTGGCCGGTCTGTTATGGTTACACGGTTCGGGTTTGCACGGGTTAAAACCCGCGGGTCGAAATTCTTCACGGTGGTCATTTCTTCAACCCGTGCCCGTAACGAGTTAAACTTATGTTCACGGGTTAACCTACTGGTTTAATTAAAACTAAAATTAAAAATTAATTAACTTAATTTATGACAAATCACAATGATCAAATACAAATAAAGAAAATTAGACATCAATACATACTCCTTCCCTGTAACACCTAACATACATCTAATTACTTCATTTTCATCTCAAAAATTAGACCTCAATACAATACCCATCTCAAATTCATTAAGTTAATATGTGATCCCGCCGAGGACCATCTCTGCTTTGAATGCAACAAAGTTGGTTTCAACCCATCACGACCACCAGCTCTTCTAACATTTCTCGGAGCCCCTTATGTGTTCTCATCATCTGTATCTTCTCGCTGCCAACAAACCCATCAAGTTCATATTTCAGCAAATCATTTCACCAACGACGCACTCCTTCCCCCGAATTCCATTGTTCTCACTTCTCTGCCATGAACATAAAAAGAAATTACCCACAACAATTTATACTCTGCCATGCCCAATTTATGCGGCTCCTGATGGAAGGTCGATATTACACATAGCAATGCTATACCCAAGTTCTTATCCAGGTAAATTATGATACGTCGTGGTAGGCACTACGCACAATCTTATGCAAAAGTAATTCACTAACAGGTATGTTCAATATTTTGCCATTACGTGCCGGGTCCACGTAAATCTAAATCACTCACATGCCAAAAAAAATTTGTACAGTCGTATTTAGTCTATCGGGGATTCAGGATCCAGTAAGTTAGCCCCATTATGTTAAATTCTAGTGCACCAAGTCAAATCTAAACTCAACTTTACAAATTAGTACTTCGATAACTCAAATTAGTAAGGATGATCGTAATGATAATGAAAATCATGTCTAGTATCAGTGAGACACTACATATGATAAAATCTAGCTTCCACATTATAGTATCAAATTGAAGGATTGGTTATCACCTGACTCCTTCGAACCATTTCTGACTTCTTTAGTTTCTTCATAGCATAAATATTACCACTTGACTTCTCTCGGCAGAGCCTAACCTGTATTAAATAAGATACTATAAGCACCCAATTAATCTGACACAAAGAAACTTAAAGTAAAGGTGGATGTTTGGAAGCATATAAACTTTTAAGCTAACAGATTAACATTTAAAAGCAAGATATGCCATAGGAAATATTTGAAGTTTCCAAACTCTTCCTTCATACAAATAATTTCACCTCCCCAATTCAATTTCCACTGAGATAAATGAAGATTGCGACTCACACTCACTGTAGTTGTATTTGGACATCTCCATTAACATCAAAATTCAAAACCCAATTTGATGTCCATCTTAACCACAACAGAAACCCATTTTTAAACCCTAATAACTTCTCAAACTCCTCTGATTCTCTCTGAATCCGCCATCTTCAAATTAACAAAGAAACCCTTCTTCCTCTAGATTTGATCTGATTTCTTCAAAATTTCATCACAAATCTAATCGGAATTTCTCAAACCCTAAAATTTATACAAACCCATTCACTCAATTCATAGAACTTCTATTTTTCCATTGTTCGCCTCTCTCTCTAAATTTTCATTATCCTCTTAATTGGAAGAAACTACAGATTCATCTTCATCTTCATTGATCTATATCTTCAATTCAAACAACGGTAACATGATTCCAGGAATTACAAAGCAAATCGGGAAAAATGATGGAGGTGGTGAGGAGGCTCTCGACGCAGGAGAAGACGGTGGGAGAAAAGAGAAGAGGGGGAAGAAGAAAGATATCTGTTCTAGGATTTTTGTTGTTTTTTATAGCTTAAACCTAGGGATAGGATTAACCCTAGATGATCTAACGGTGGAAAATAAATAAAATTTAGTATATATTTATCAGACATCGGGTTGACGGGATGAACCCGCGGTTTACAAGCCGGATCCGAGGTTAACCCGTTTTCTCGCGGGCCAACATTTCACCAACCCGAACCCGGCTTGTTAGACAACCAGCCGAGCCGGGTTCGGGTTTTTGTGGGCCGGGTCGGGCTAACCCGCGGGTTTTTGGCTTGTTTGCCAGCTCTAAATGGGATAAGTAATTTACATTAAATTTAGAAACTAAAAACTAGGTGGTTTAAAATTCTAGGAAGCTATTAATATGGGTAAATTTGGAAAAAATTTACTCTTTATGTTGTTTCTTAATCTGCGTGAAAAACTCTATAACATCAAGTAAATCGGAACGGAGGGAGTATCTTTTCAGGGGTATAATTGGAAAGAAAACTTGAATATAACATATCTAAAAATCCGTGCCTTGGAATTTTACAAATGTTATCTCATTGGAAAGCTAATAAAAAAACCTATCCAACGAGCACAAACAACAATATCAAATTTTGAGTCTTTACGAAAAATTCAGAGGTACTTATCATTTTAGGCACAATTTTAGAAAATTAAGTGTATATCCATTACGCAAACCACCATAAAGTATACATACATAATAGTTTATGTAGCAAAACTTTGGTTTATTCATCAACTAATTTTCCGTTGCAACTAATAAAACGATGTACTCCTCCGTTTCAAGAAAAATGATACTTTCATTTTATGCATAATTCTCGAAAATTGAATGCATAGCCATTATGCAAACCACCACAAAGGATGCATAACACATCATGCAACCATATTTTGGTTTATGGATCGATTAATTTTCCGTTTAAGAAAAGGTGATACTTTCACATCCCGTTTCAGGAAAAGTGATACTTTCACTCTGTTTCGGGAAAAGTGATACTTTTGCTCTGTTTCGGAAAAAATGATACTTTCGCTCTGTTTCAGAAAAAGTGATACTTTTTCTGAAACGGGGAGAAAATATCACTTTTCCCGAAACGGGGAGAAAGTATCACTTTTTTCCGAAACGGGACGAAAGTATCACTTTTTATGAAACAGGGTGAAAATATCACCTTTTCTTAAATGTGACGAAAGTAGTCGCAGACAAACCCCATCTCCAGATTCTTCTTCGGTCGGCCCTCCCACCGTGGAAACGGTCGTACTAGTTTATTATACTACTAATTGGGAAGGTTAATTTCATTAAACCATATAGCCGTGGCAGACAAACAAATTAGCAGTTTTGCGCTAAGATAAATTTGGAGTGGACTGCCTCATGTTGTAAATAATATTAATGTCGTGCCACTATGGCACGAATTATCCACTAGTATGCAGTGTTTTTTTTATAGATCCGTAACAGCGACATTTCATTTTTTTTTTCCGTCGACTCTCCTCACAGTGGTAGCGGTGTTCTAGTTAGCACTAATTGTTATAAAAAAAATTAGGATAAGAGATTTTATGCTATTTCATGACCCTATGTAGCCCCAATAATAGGATTCATAAATAAATGATTAAAATTCCAATGCCAATCTCTCTGGGTGAACATTTTGCATTGACCAGAAAACTCCGAATAAACCTACAGCAAAGCAGTCCGGCCCATGCTTAAAAGGATACAGCTAGCACGATATTTCCAGCCAGCACCGAACTAATCACATTTCCGGCAACGAACTCGCCAAAATACGCTGATAGACCCGAGTTAATAGTAACGTACAACGCACACACGTACATACGCAGAAAAAGAACAAAAATGATACATGTACCGAAACTGTGCACCGCACAGTGCACCGAGTGAGTTTTTGTGAGAGGGGAGTGGGCGCCCCACTCCTAATCCTAGTGTTTAGAGCCGCTCCCAAAACCGTTGTCCGAAGTGTAAATGGCGGTACAAAATTTCGGTCTGTCTATCCACACTTGAAAAAGAAACCCTTCGCTCGTTTTTCACACATAAAGACAGCAAGTGAGAAATTGAAACTTTCAAGAAAGGAAATCCAAAATCTTCTTCCATAGAAGTTCCCTCTCTTCCTGTCCATATTCATTTTACCCGCCTTTTCAGTCCCAACAAAAGTCCCCTCTCTCTCCTCTCACCTCTCTGAAAAAGAAAAACTTCTTCTCCTCTGCACCTAGCAATTTATTGTGGTGCGCACTTTAAGGATCATCATTTTCCTTCTCTGTCTCACTCATCTCTTCGCAAAGAAGAAGAAGAATCATTTTCTATCTTTCAATGGATTCGGCCACATTAGCAACAAGATCATCATCTTATTTCGGAAGGTTATCATGGAATAACAAAAACTCTAGTCCATCTTCATTACTTGTTTTATGTATCAAAGAAAAAAAAGATAAGAAATATTCATTCAAATCATTGAAATCTTCCATTAGGAACCCTAGCACATCTTCAATTAATTCATCTTCAGTAGTAACTGAAACTTCTTTAGGAACATCGACATCCGGTGAAGATAACGGTGGTGGTGGTGAAGTTGTTAGTTCTAAATTTAAAAGACTTGTCAATGAATTTAAAACGATTACAGAACCAATCGATAAAGTTAAACATATCTTACGTTACGCGAATCTACTGCCTCGATTTGAGGATTCTGATCGAGTAATTGAGAACAGAGTTATGGGATGTACTGCACAAGTATGGTTAGTAACAAAAATGGATGAATACGGAAAGATGAGGTTTTATGCAGATAGTGATTCTGAGATAACTAAAGGGTTTTGTTCCTGTTTGATAATGTTATTGGACGGGGCTTTACCTGAGGAAGTATTGAAATTGACAACACAAGATTTATTTGCTTTAAATGTAGGATTGTTGCCGAGTAAGTCACAATCCAGAGTTAATACATGGCATAATGTATTGATTAGCATGCAGAAGAAAACTAAGAGTTTGGTTGCTGAAAAACAAGGGAAACCTCCGCTCGAGCCTTTTCCTTCTCTTGTTATTACTGCTGATGATATTCAGCCTAAAGGAAGCTATGCTGAATCTCAGGTAATCAACTACTATTTGTTATCTTTGTTCTCTAGACTCTTCAGAGTCATTATCTGATTCTAATTTGACCGCTTTTTGTTTTTTTTAATAAAAATTAATGTGCAAAGTAGACTAGTTTGTGAAAATAGGGAAGCTTAATTAGTTCTGTTTTCAGCTAATTTTTTTTACTAGTATTTCTAATATGCAATCTCTTGTGTCTATGAGCATGTGTGTGTATGTTTTTTGCGAGTTTCCGTCATGGTTCATCAAAGTCTTGTTATAGTGTGAGCTCATGCATTTGATTGGAATTGAAATTTGTTAATTAACTCGAGTTTTGTTGGGTGCTTGGCGAATCGTCCTGGGAGTGTGAATTATGTGTCTCATGCATCTCGAGGCGCCCTCGTGTTTGTATCTTGTAAGGTATTAATCGCACATGAAGTCCTGTTGTGCGAAAGAACTTTTATTATGTTATTTATTTAGCTAGGAGTGATTGGCTATCTACGGGAAATGGCTAGGTTTTGTTGGTGTGAACCCATGCCCATCTGTTCCATTAGGAAATAACGATAAACTGCGAAAATAAAAAAGAAAATGAAAAAGAAGATAACATGAAAATATTTCTGTTTAGGTTATCCTCTTATATTTGTTAGCTTTTGCGATTGGGATTAGAGTTATGGTTGCATTTTCTTGGTAAAATGGTTAACCAATTGGGTTCCTTGACCACTTCCTTTGCTCTGCTTGCGCAAGTTTGAAGTTAAAAATTGAATTATTTCAACCACTTCGTTTTACCAATTCCTGGCAATATCAGACCCCTAAATTCCGTTGTAGTGTAATTTCAGGCAAAGTTCTTGTTCCCTGACGAATTAAAGGTTACAGAACTAGTCAATGTGCTAAAGGAGAAGAAAATTGGTGTCGTTGCACATTTTTATATGGACCCAGAGGTTCAAGGCATTTTAACCATGGCGCAGCAGCAGTGGCCTCACATACATATATCCGATTCCTTGGTTATGGCAGATATGGCTGTTAAGATGGCAAAAGATGGATGCCAATATATCACAGTTCTGGGTGTAGATTTCATGTCAGAAAATGTACGAGCGATTCTTGATCAGGCTGGGTTTGAGAAGGTATTTCTCTCGCCACAGATATGAGTGCCTCTCTTATTACAACAGATGCATATGGTTGTGATAAGCAAATTTTAGAGATATGTATTTTATGTGAGAAACCTATAGATGACTAGTGAAACTAATTTTAGCATGGTGATTTTTTCATTCATTTTTGTTGCCCATGTTATTCATGTTTTGCAAAGGTGTTCTAGCTTTTTCCAGGGCAAGATGTAGCTGGTTTGTAGTAGTTAAATGATTCTCCTCTTGCTCTGATGATCAAGTTCTTGCTTACTTGTCAAATTTTGTGGGAATTTAGAAATTTATAGGGGAAAGCTGGACTTATATCTTCATTGGCATTATATCTTTACACTACTACTATAACCAATCTTCAGAAGAGCACTAGTGTATATATTCACTACCATACGCCTACTTCATGGATGGTTATCCAAATCTGTTCTAACTGGGACTTGAAGAAGCACCTTTGTTCATTTAATACGTGCCAGTATTTTGTATTTAAGAAACATAATGCTCAGCTACAACCGAGAATTGTTCTTTTTTTACCTTCGCCAAATGAAGGAAGCCTATCTTTTTTGGTGGTTATTATGCATCATCGTAACTCTCACAAGATATATGCAGGTTGGTGTATACAGAATGTCCGATGAAAGAATTGGTTGCTCTTTGGCTGATGCTGCAGCGAGTCCTACGTATACAAGTTATCTTGAGGCAGCTTCAAGGTCCCTTCCTTCTTTGCACGTGATCTACATAAACACATCTTTAGAAACAAAGGCACGGGCCCATGAGCTTGTACCCACAATTACCTGCACTTCATCCAATGTTGTGAATACCATTCTGCAGGTTGGTTGTCAGCTCCTCTCCTCTCTTCTTTTCTTTTTTTTTTCTTTTTTTTTTAATATGATAACATGACTATGCCATTTTCTTCACTAAAAGATATTTTTTCAATTGTATAAATTTGTATTTTATCAGGCATTTGCTCAGGTACCAGATTTGAACATATGGTATGGTCCTGATTCCTACATGGGGGCGAATATAGCGGAATTGTTTCAGCAGATGGCTAACATGACAAATGAAGAGATTGCATTGGTACATGCAAAACACGATAGGGAGTCCATAAAATCTTTGTTGCCCCGATTGCATTATTATCAGGTGAGTTCGCATTTATTATATAGCCAATGGAGCTTTATAATCTGTTATACAAGCTTTACCTTAGTTCGTTTTAATTTTTCCTGTGCAAATGACCCTAGTTTTACTTGTGAATTTATGGTTACACTAAATTGTTTCCATTGGATTTCTTACATTTGTTCTGATTTTTTTTTTAATATTAGGATGGGGCGTGTATTGTGCATGACATATTTGGGAATGAGGTTGTGAAAAGAATACAAGAATTGTATGCTGATGCATACCTAACAGCACATTTTGAAGTTCCAGGAGAAATGTTCACCCTAGCAATGGAAGCCAAGAGAAGAGGAATGGGTGTGGTGGGTTCTACCCAAAACATATTAGATTTTATAAAACAGAGAGTTCGAGAAGCTTTGGACAGGAACCTTGACGAGCACCTTCAGTTTGTATTAGGAACGGAAACAGGGATGGTAACGTCAATTGTTGCCGCAGTGCGTAAACTATTGGGCTCTGTGATTTCAACTTCTGGAAGAGCAACAATCAACGTTGAAATTATATTTCCAGTCTGTTCAGACTCAGTATCAAGAACCTCCGAAAATGCATCTGATGGGCAACATTCTGCTGATCTAAATGGTGTCAGTAAACTCTCAGTTATTCCTGGAGTAGCAACAGGAGAAGGGTGTTCCATCCATGGAGGTTGTGCATCCTGTCCGTACATGAAGGTCAGAATATTTGAATCCGTATTTTTTATAAACTTGGTTATAGTTATTTGCTACGGCAACCTGCTCTCATGTCTTTTGTTAGCATCTGATCCAAATGAGCCAAAAGTATCATTTCATCATATGAAGCAGGAAGATTTGACTCCCATACCCCACTAGGAAATTCAGTTGCCGATGTTGGGTGTGAGCCAATTTTACATATGCGAGATTTCCAGGTCAGTTTTATTCGTTATTTTATATTTTTCCTATGTTTAAGACTGTTTGAGTTCTACATCTCAACTGCGTAAACTGGTCTAAATTTTGTCAGGCCACTGGAAAATTGCCGGGGAAGCTAGTTGATCACATCCTTGATGCTGCAAGTAACAAGAGATAATCTCTTGTTTAATTACAACTTCAAAGGTCGAATGTAAACAAGCCCTTTGCGCATCATTACTTCTGCTGGTTTATGTGCGTGACCACAATCTTTAGACGCCATAAGCAAATAGAATACTGCTCCTCAACTGTTTGCTTCTGTTTCTTTCTTTTGATTCTTATCCCCTTTTCACTACGATTTTGCTATCATTTTTGTCTTGCTTCCGTTGATGTAGAGCGCATGTTTTTTTTGTTTTTTTTCTGAAGCATGTAGAGCGCATGTTATTTATCAATCATGGTAAAGGGGCTTCATGAAATGGTAGAGGGGCGTTATGAGTGATAGTAATGTCCCTTTTATTGGTTAGGGGGTGTCCTATAGGGGATGTAGTTTTACTAAATTACCCTTTTTCACCTCAAATGGTCTAATTTACCCTTGTTTTTTTGAGTGAAATGACTGAATGTCCTCCCTCCTATAAACCTTATTATGTGAAGAATGAAAATCAGTTTTCATTTTTGTTTCGTCTTCTCCACTTTAACTGCAACCGTAAGCACCACCTCTATTAAAGTTTGAAAATTCATCGTCTTCGATTAATCGGCGATTCGCAAAATTTATAATCGTTGATTGAAGTCTACATTATAGATGATGAATAAGAAGAAAGTTGATGAAGATTGTAGCGTTTCCAATCAAGGAAATGTTCAATTAGGTGAAGAACAAAATTCTCAACTCCAAACCCCTCCACCGATTCCAATGACGTACATGAGGTATGTTTTGCGGAACCCATTTAGGGTTTTGTTTAATTTGTTCGTTTTAATGATGATTTGTATCAAAAAATAGGGTTTTAGGTCAAAAATCATGGTTTGATATCCTGGGTTTTTGATAGATACGGTTGGTAATTATTGGCGATTTATAACCGTATGAAGCTTTTGATGCTCATACGGTTCGTAACTATTGAAAATTTTAGGATTACGAACCGTATGTTCCTCGGATTCAGAAAAAATTCCAGTTACGATTGCTATTGTCACTGAGTTACCAACCGCTTTTCACTCTGCATGTTAAAATTTTTCCTACGGTTCCTATTGTCACTGAGTTACCAACCGTATTGCATTCTCGTGCAACTGTATAATAATTCCTACGGTGCTTACCCATTGTTAGTTACCAACCGTGTATTTCCTACGGTGAAATGTGGTATGTTAGTTACCAACCGTATGTTGTCCTGTGGTTTGAAAACTTTTGGTGCGATTTATATACGGTTGATAACGATGATATAGTTACCAACCGATTTTAAGTACGGCGTGTTTAGGTGTTATTTTTCGAACCGTATCAGTCATACGGTTTGACACGATTATAGAGTTACAAACCGTATATTGATTTGTTCACATTGTTGTTGGTTAGTTTGTAACACCTTGTTTGTTCAACCCTTAGGAATTCATTTAAATTATTACTTGTGTAGGAATCCTGATAGGGTGAAGAAAAAGAGAGGGAATAACTTAACTCCGATTGATCATACACCCATCCCTCGTAGTGACAAGCATTTAGGGGTAGATCATAGAGGTGTCCCCAAGAATGCGAAGAAGAAGAATAATCAATTTGAGATTAGGCTTAGAGAACCGTTTGTCGGTAACTCTGATGTTGAATTAGAAGGAGCTGAACCTAATGATCAAGAAATTGAAGAGGTAGGAGTTGAAAAGAACCTTGAGGATGAAGAAGGAAATGGTGAAGATGAAGACGAGGAAGAGGAACCAAATGATGAAGATGAGGAAGAGGAAGCAAATGATGAAGAAGGAGTACAAAACAAGGGGAAAGAAATTGTTGTAGCTACAACTCCAGCTCCAACTAAACCAAGGAAAGAAAAGAAGCCGAGAAAGGAACCTGCACCAAAAGGGATGCATATTCCTAAAGGAAAAGACCTGTTGTTGCCAAGGAAGAAGAATAAAAGACCTTGGGGAGAGGCACCAGATAAGTCCTCAATCTTATTTGGTTATACCAATTCCTGGGCCGCAAAAGTCTGTGAGACTAGGGTATGTTTCTCTTAACACATTGTTTTGTTTTAAGTTATCAATTATACCATTAATCTCAGTTTAACAAAATATGTTTGTATGTTTTTAAGGATCATGAAATGGCAAACAAATTGGTCAAGCATCAAAGATCTAGTCATTGGCCTTTAGGTGAGGAATGTGGTGATGTTCGTACTCTAGTGACAAGTTTAGGATTAGGTCCTGGAATTCTGAATTCCCAATCGGAGTATGATAGTATAACGGTATCTGCCTTCAGGGAACGATATTGGCCAGAAACCGATACTTTTCACTTCCCATTTGGAGAGATGACAATAATACCGGACGATGTGAAGCAAATACTTGATTTGGAAGTTGAAGGAAAATCTTTGTATGAAGGTTTTGATAACAACATGTCTTGGACTGATCTTTATAGCCTTGTTGAAGAAACACTTGGGTGGGGTAAAGACGAGACCGAGATGGAGTTTATGTTGGCTGGTGGTTATGACCCTTCGGAACCAAACAAGATTAACAAGTTAAAGAAGTTGTTGTTGAAAAATTTGAGGACGAAGTTTGGAGACACCCTCAAAAAGCAATTGGCAGGTGAGGTGATAGATGACACAAGGGCTAGGCGTACAGCCACAGCATATTTGTTGTATTCTATTGGGACTGTATTCATGCCCGATAACTCGGGAAATAGGGTGAATGTCCATTACCTACAATTGTTGAAGAATTTGAAGGAGACCAGAGAGTATTCATGGTGCACCACCACGCTTGCATATCTACTTGAAAGTCTAAAAAAGGCCTCGAGGGCTGGAGCTACTGAAATTGCTGGAAATGTTGCGCTTCTAATGGTAAGTTTGGTTACATTTTTTTATTTTAAGATTGTTTGTTATATTTATCTTTTGTATTCATGTCCCAACTACTTAAATTGTTTTATATTTTTCTAGGCATGGGTATATGACCACTTTCCGAGCTTGAGACCTCCTACTGAATGGGAAGAAGATGATGAGAGACGTACAGGAAAGAAGTTTATGTTCACTGGTAGACAGAAAAGGAACAAAGAAAAGAGGCTCATTCAAGTGAGGCAGGAAATAGATGCTTTCAGTGTTGAAGATGTTATCTTTGACCCTTATTTGAGGATTCTAAATGGAGTTGATGTTCGTGAGTTCACACATGTCTCAGGCTACAACGGACCATTGTATCATGCCACAGGTTATGTTATGACCAATCCTTGTCGAACTCTACGCCAAATTGGTCATATTCAAGAAAAGGTCATTAAGGAAAACTTCAAATGACCTTACAAGAGAAAATAAGGAACATGCATGATCCTATCAGGAAAGAATTGTATGAGGGGTTGGTCACCGAAGAAAGAGGCTTAAAGAGGGGCAGAAAGTCCATTGGAGGTGCGAGCACTAGCCATACTCATCCGTCATCTAGCAGCGAAGAGACGCCTTTGGAAGAGGATGTGCATGGTGTGGGTACTAGCCAAAGAGGTGGTCGTGGTCGCGGTGGGGGCCCTCGCACTCGTGGTGGTGGTACTACCAACAAAAGTGGTCGCGGTCTTCGTGGTTAATTATGGTTATGTGACATTTGATAGCAGGACAACTTCTTATTTCTTAGCTTTGTGGGCATGTTTTTAGTTTATGGATATTATCAAGAACTATTGGTTGTGTGGTTAGCTTTTAGCTTATGGATATTATCACGAACATGTTATGAATTGAGTGGTTATGGATTTTCTATGTGTTACGGTTGGTAACAAAGGGCTAATTATAAACCCTACGCCAGTTACGGTTGGTAATTGACAAATCGTGTAGAACCGTATAACAGATACGGTTGGTAATCCTCCAAATGTACACACCGTATTTTACTCTGTAACTTATAAAATTAGAGAGTTGATAGGTACGGTTGGTAATACTCCAAAGTTACACACCGTATTTTACTCTGTAACTTCCAAAGTTAGAGAGGTGATAGTTACGGTTGGTAACTATCATCTATAATTCACCGAATCTCTGGTATCAAAAGATTTTGCAGAGTTACGGCTTATAACTATCGTTAATTGTGCACCGTAACTCTGGTATAAACATATTTTGCAGAGTTACGGTGGGTAACTACAAATAATTATGAACCGTAAATATGTGGAAAAATCAATTATCTAAGAAGGTGGTCAACAAAATACTTCATATTTTTTCTAATCAAATAGACATGATATTGTCACTTTCAATCATATCACATTTAGTCAAAATACCAAAATACCGATTATAAAATGGGATCCATCAAGACTTGAAAACATTTAAGCATCCTCTTCATCATCGGTCATAACTACGAATTGCTTCGGCATAGACAACATTATGGCCTTCCATAATTCAATCCTTTTCTCAAATCAATTGCACCAAGTCTTGGGGAGTTCACCGTCACAACCAAATTCCCTACACAATGGAGGTAATGGACTTCCTTCATGCAATTGGAGGCCGATGTAATGAATTCCTTCCACGTGCCCCATGACAACAATTTTTTTGATTGACAAGTCTTCGTCAAACGGTATTCTTGTTGGTGCAAATGTAGTGCTCATGTCTCTGGAGATTAAATGAATGACGCAATTGAATGCGTTGGCTAGTAGTTGGCCACATATAGGAATGCAGATCCAGTATTGTCTTGTCAAACATATATTACCAGTTAACCGCCTTTTCATTTCCTTGAAGCTCTCATTTAACACCTCATTGGTTTCGTTTCTTTCAACTCTCATCATCGGCTTATAGAAGTCGCGGTGAGCACGTAGTTCCATTAAGCATTTTTGCCTTACGTAAGTAACTTGGTCACAACCCCACCCTATCGCGTCTTCAAAAGGTCCAAGTTGATCCACGAAGACGTGGTAACCACAATTCCCATCACCATCAACATCCTCCGTAGCCTTGATATAACCACGAATATAGTCGGGGAAAAAACGAAGGTAATATTCATAGAGAATGTATTGGTTCCGGCTATATCGACCATTCTTGTCTTTAGGTGGTGGTTTAGGCACTCCTTTTAGATGAATCGTCAAAGAACTACAAAAAAACAAAAACATATATTTAGTCACGGTTGGAAAATAAAGTGAATAAACAAACCGTAACACAGTTACGGTTGGTAAATGTCATCCTCTAACTTACCGTAAACAAAAAAAAACAAATATTGTAACACACAATTACACATACGATTGGTAACTAAAAGTCAATCATGCACCGTAATATGGAGTCGGTTGGTATCGATTAATATATTATTAACCGTAACTAGTGCATTGAAACACAGTAAATATACACATGCACAAGGTAACTTACGGTTGGTAAGTGTTGCTCGTACTTAGCAACCGTAACTCAAATACGGTTGGTAATCCAACAAGCTTAACCAACCGTAACTGGTATAGTTTCTGGGTTTTCCCCAAAATTCAAGAACATACGGTTGGTAACTATATATTTGTGTACCGTAACATATAGTTACGGTTGGTAACTATATATTTGTGCACCGTAACATGTAGTTACGGTTGGTATTGTGACCAATTCCAACCGTATGTTTATCTGAAAGTTATAAAACTAGGATCTTTTTACGTAATTTAGAGAATTTTGAGCAACAAAAAGCTAATGAGAACTAGTTTAGAAGTATACCTGGTTATTTTCAGTGCTTGGTGCTTCACTTTGTTGGCTAATTTCTTCAATTGGTTGAGATTGAAGTTCACTTTGGTCTAAAACATCTCTACCATCTAAAAAATACTCCATATCAGGATCTCCATCAAGAGGTATGTAGTACTTGTTTTCTTTATCATACAGAGATTCACCCACCTCAAATTTGCCACTGGAATCACTCATTTTGGAGGAGTGAATCAAAATCTAGGGTTTCACAAATATCACATAAGTTTTCTTCTCCTCAATTTTTTTTTTTATAACTCTAAAAATCAGATTTTAGAGTTATAATACACTAATTTTGATTATCAACACTAATTTAGATAATCAACACTAATCTTGATTATCATTACTAATCTTGATTATTAACGATAAGGGCTAATTAGTCATTTACATATTTTCAGTGATTAGGGGAACTTGATTTTACTTCTAATGACCCTTTTTGTCTTATTAGATCGACGCCCCTCTACCATTTCATGACGCCCCTTTACCAAGATTGTTATTTATACAAGAAGCCTATTAGGGCTTCACATTCCAATAGAGGGGGGGGGGCTTCAATGGATTCCTAGTGTCTAGAAAATTGGTTATGAGATGTCTTGATGCAATAGAAAATGTCTAAACCTCCTAGTGTCTAGAAAATTGGTTATGAGATGTCTTGATGCAATAGAAAATGTCTAAACCTAATTTTAAATAAAAAATATACTCCTCTTCTTCAAGACTTCGTATCTTTTATCAACCAAATATCCTTCACTCTTTTTTTCCAATCGAAATCATTTCATTGACTTCAATTTTTAAAAATTATACTGTTAAAATCTTTATTATAGATACGAAAGCATAATATTGGTAAAGATTGCCGTGATGATATATAACAACATTCTCCCAATATTCATAAAATCATTCCCTAAATCTAGGGGTGCACATGACCCATCCAAACCGCTCAAACCGGACGAACCGCCCAAATATTCACCGAACTAACCCTAATCGGATGGAACTAATGGCCCTGTACGGTAGTTGTCACGTAAACCCGATCTATTTCCGGTGCTTCTCGGTTGTTCACAAATACCGACCGACTTTACCCACAACCGACTGATCAAATATCCAATGGCTAAAAAAACCCTAATAACCTATATATAAACACTTTACCAAGATAGTCAGCCTTATATCTTCTCGTGTTTTACACCCTAATCTTTCATTTTCTTTTTCTCACAGAGAGAGGCAACGACTCATCTTCAACCTTCTACGATTCTTCCATCTACTTTATTAACTGAAATCTTAGTTTTCTGATTTGGTTGATAATCAAATAGATTTTACAGGGAAGGTAAAAAATTTGTTGATTTATTTTCATATTTGAGGTGCTATAATCAATAGGGTTTAGTTTGATTTAGATGTTCTGCTTGACTTTTTAATTAATTGAGGTATTCTTATTAATGGGTCTTAGTTTGATTTAGATTTTTTTTATTGATTTTCATTAATTGAGGTTTCTTATTAGTGGGGTTTAATTTGATTTCAGTTTTTTTCTGTTTAATTTTTTATTGATTAATTGTTATCTCTGATGGGTGTTATCTCTAATGGGTAGATTTTTGTTTTACGCTGCTTTGTTTAATTTAGCAGCATCAATGGAACGGTGTTGATTTTTTGTTGGTGATGATACACATAGAAGAGAACTGATTATTTAGAAGAGAACTGATTATTTGTTTGATTACATGCATTTCGTTGTGGATGTTTAAATAGATCATTTTGCTTATATGAATGAAAGACAAAAGCTATTGCCAGTTTAGAATTTGAGAAATTTTTTGAAAGATTTTATTATTGAATTTGATATAGGAAGGATGGAATTCCATTGTTCCTGATGAACTGATTCTTACGATTCTAATTATGGTCGGTAAACCGGGAACCGATTCCAACTGATCCGACCTTGGATCGGCCTGCTATCAACCGACCCGAACTAAGACCTTATTCTTAATCGGCATTTCTTAGAAAATCACCGACCTGAACGGTTCTCCGTTCGGTAGTGTTAAACACCAATCTGAACCGACCGTTGTGCACCCTTACCTAAATCTGTTATGATTAGGAAATAAAAAACACCTAACCTGAATCTGTTACGGTTAGGAACTGAAAAACACCTAACCGTAAATTTTCTTAGATTTTGAATCGCCTGGGACTTAACAGTTGGGTTTCCAACCGTAATTGACCTACGACTGGGTTCGAATTATATATATAGTTTCAGGAGAAAATACTCTTCTGTGGTTAAAAGTTGTATCAAGCTTAAATTTTAGAGTTTCTGGCCCCACCGAAATTATTTATACCAATAAGAACTTTTTGTCTTTCACACCACTAGCTTTTGGAATTTTCGACCCCACTTCTCCTTATTTTAATCTTGGCCAACACGATACTTGCGACTACCGACTCTCCATCTTAATTCCCTAATTATCTTATTTGTTTTGCCCCATTCTTTCCTCTAGACGCTTCTTTTTCTTTGTAAATCCTAATTGTCAAGTTGTGAGTGCTTTTGATTTCTTTCTCATCGTTGTTGATATTGCAAGTTATTGCAAGTGACAGTTGATTGTACAAGAGTACATGGATGTGCAGAGTTTTTTTTTTTTTTTTTGTTCTCCTATTCTGTCTGTATTGATTTCCGATTTTTTGCAAATGAGGATTTATGCTTGCGATAAAATCCTATACTCTGACAGCCTCCATTGCTTATCAGTCAATTCAGGAAGAACATATATAACATACTATGAAAGATAGAGTCGCAAGTATCGTGCTGGATCTTTCTTTTCCGTTTTTTATTGTTTTGCTTTATTTATTATGGAGATTAATTCATGGGGTAATATAAATTTAATCGTGTATCATTAAGATGTGTTTAATTGTTGTATTGTAATTGATGGTCGATACTGAAGAGAAGGAAGAGATGGATGTAACTAATGGCGCAAAAACGCAATATACTTTTATGTTTTTATTTTTCGGACTCGGATCAAATGTTAAAATGCATCCTAAACAAAGGAAGGTGATCTTAACGGATCCTAAACCATATTTGCGACTAATGTGGTCTACAGGTAAACTACATATAGAGCATTGCTAGACCAACCCTAATGATGCACTGTGCATGCGTGTTAATGGAGGATATGACCCCTATTGCATTATAGGTATATTTTTATAAAGAGATATTTTGTAAAAGGGTCATATGTTTATGGCTTAATTAGGGTCTGGGTCGTAGAACATGCCATTGATGCAGAAGGGTCGTAGACTAAAGTTGACCGTCCAACTAGTTTACCAAAATACCCTTATAAAATAGGCATATGACTTAATACCCTAACCAAAGTTAAATCTATCCACAGACATTTCATCAAACGTCTTGAGTGCGAGAGAGACGAAGAAGCGGAGAACTCGCACAGTCTTCCTACTTCATTGTTGGTATCAGAGAGATCGAAACATTCATCAGCTCGAAGTGTTGGGAATGATTTCATTTCATCATCAGCAAATCCAATAAGGTTTTATAGCTTCCGTATAAGAAATCCATTACACATATAACAGTACCCAGAGCTTTAGTTTGGATTGTTTTAATTATCATTGATTGATCCATATCCGTGAAGACGAAGAGGAATTCCTTTATTTTGATTTTTTTGGTTCACTTTAACTTCGTGGGTGCTGCAATACGTCATCAAAGCTTAATGAGAACTGATTTTTTATGCGTATAATTGGTGCATACGGCTGAAAATTTGGTTCACTTGAATCCAATAATGGGTGTTGCTGTTCGACACCCCAATATTTCTATTGTACTTCAACCTTTTTTTTTCTTTTATTCCAAATTTGAGCATACTATGATAGATTTCCTTCTCAAGTTTGATTTAATTTAATGACATCTTCTTCAACCAAAGGGAGCTTGACCATGTCTTGCGTATCGGTGTCCCAGTTCCTAAAACGGGGGGAAATCCAAAAAACAAAGCTTTCGCAAAAAATTGAATAGATATGTAGCATTCGTTGAATCGGAGAAGCTGAAATGGACGAGAGATCGTCAATGGAGAAGCTGAAAATGTTGAATAGTTAAATTGTCAATGCTAGTCAATTGACAGTCAAGGGTTTTGGTGGAAAAAAATGTCAAACTAACGATTATTTAACGGTCTTTGGTTAGTCTACGACCCTAACGCATCAACGACATGTTCTCCGACCCAGACCCTAATTAGACCATAAACATACGACCCTTTTACAAAATACCTCTTTTATAAATCTCTTTGGTCCTGGCAAGAAGCATTGAGCTTGGTTTACTTTGGCCAATTGTATGTTTCATTTTCATTTATTTGCTTTGTAGGATTCGGTATTGCCGAGCCGACGTATAACTAAAATATACACGGGCGAGACAAGAGGCAGCACTAAAACTAGGACAACACCAATATATTTGTGTACAGAGATGCAGCATTGGTCCAAGTTAAATGTATTACATCTCTTGACCCGGATGGGAAGTTGTCGAAGAAATTGTTGCTGAGGCACTATCTTTGTTCATAGATGCTGCAGGTTGCATCTCAGGTAATGGATATACATCCGACATCTCAGTTTCTAGGACCTGGTGCAGTGCTCGGTGTTGTTACTATAAAGAAAAAGGTACAGATTCAGTTACTTGGGAAAAAATTAATTGGCAATATTAATCAATAGTATCTGTTGCTGCAATTTTGGGCATGCCAATATGGAGTAGTATTGGTGCAAGAACATCAATAGCTGCTCTCTTTTTTTTTTCTTCTATTTTTTTGTCGGGATAATCAACAATTTCAGTTTCCATTTAGGCCGATGCTGACCAAGGCTTAAGGAAAAAAGCTTATCGTGGGTCATCGAACCTGCAAGCATTCGTAGGCGGAACCTTGGTGGAAATTAAACTAAACAAATTAAACAAGCAAGGTTGATATGTATCATGCTGTAAAATGGACGCCAGCTGAGATTCAGGGGTTGTACTTCTTAGCATATGAACCCACAACCGATACAAATGTATGAGAAAGTGATGATCCAGAATTATGAATTGTGACCAACCCGAGGGTACTATACTACTATAAATTTTTAATGTACAATGTGCCGCGGCTAACTGGGCATGAGGGATGACCTGATACCGGTGTAAATGTGACAAGTCCCTATAGCACGTGTTCTCCTTCAAAATAATTGTGTTCATCAGTTAATGAGCTTTTTGATTGTTACTTTTTTTGTTTCTTTCTCATCTATATGCATTTTGGACGTCCTACATGATATATTTTTATTAATCCAACCATGTTAGTACTGTTCAAATTTGTTTATTAATCCAACCATGCAGTTTGACTGAGCCAAAAAAAAAAGTTAGTATAGTTCAATTTTTTTTTTTTTTTTTTTTTGGAATGATGCATCTGATCCCGTGCAAAGCACGGGTGTACGTCTAGTTTGATAAAATTCAACCGTAAAAAAATCCTATAACTCTATTTTTATTTCAAGTCTTTTTACGGATAAGTTTAGGCTTTACAAACTTAGTCGTAACTATTTTAGACCTGGCCGTAAAAACTCCTGAATCTTCAGAAATATTTCCAAGTCTTTTTCTTCAATTAGCGCTAGGTTCGAGTTGTTAGTTAGACGTAATGGGTCTTAATGATTGGTGTTTTTTTGTTGTTGTTGCAGCAACTAGAAACGGGAAAAAAAAGAGCTAACGAGACAAAATTAGAGTGCGACACTTTTCTTTGCCCTAATATTAAGTGAAAACTATTCTTTAGACAGCTGACGAGTGTGTAAATAAGCATGTAGGATTTAAAAATTCCATTTCGTAAGTTGGAGGAAAAAAATGCAGTCATGCACTAAAACCATTACATTTGGAGGAAAAAAAATGCAGTCATGCACAGGGGCGGAGCTAGTGTATAGCAAGGGTGTGCAATTGCACACCCTTCCAAACTAGCTCCAAAGCCTAATTTAGCCCAATTTTTTCAATTTTTTGGGGTTTTAAGCCTATTTTATCATAGTTGCACCCCCTATTTTATCATAGTTGCACCCCTAAAAATTTTTGGGGTTTTTTGCTCCCCCTTAGTTAGATTTCTGGCTCCACCCCTGGTCATGCACTAAAACCATTACATTTGATAATGCTACATGCAAGCCATATTTCCTTTTAATATTAAGCATTAATCACAGAGTTCATTATTCATTAACCTCAGTCATAGAAAGAGATCATTTTCCTTCTTCCTCCTCCCTCTCTCCTCTCTTCTAATGGAGTAAATCTCCTTGTACCTGGATTTCCTAAATCCTCTGAAGTATGCAGCCAGAACAATCAATGGAAAGCTTAGATATAGATATAGCCAAAAAAAGGTAGGTATTTGAGCCCTCACTTAGATTTTAAAAGCTTGATTCTTCTCATATCTATTCAAAGGTTGGGTTTCTGTTAACTTGTATTCCCTCCGTCCCTAATATATAGGCGGAGAAGATGAAATCTCTTCAATTAAGAAAAAATTTGGTTTTCATAAATTTTCATGTTTTTTCCTGTTTTTACCCTTTGTCTTATTCTCACTACAATTTTCCATACATCATAAATAAGGGTATTTATGTCAAAAATCTTATTGGAATTGGAAATCCGCCTATATAGTGGGACTAGAAAAATTCTATATTCCGCCTATATAATAGGGACAGATGGAGTACATCCATGCACAAGATAACACTCAATCATTGCATTGAGAAAGTACAAAAATAATTTAAAAAATAGGAGAGATGGTATCAACTTACATTGGAGAATGCAAATTAATATGGATTTACTAAACATGATTTATTCAGAATGTAGTTTTGCATTCTCCAATGCAAGTTGATATCATCTCTCCTATTTCTTAAATTGTTTTTGCACTTTCCCAATATAATGATTAAGTATTATCTTGTGCATGGTGCACCTATTCAAAAAACAAGAACAAAACTTATCTATCTGTTTCCTAGAAACATCTGCATGCTTATCACAGTTTTATTAATATAATAATATTTCGCAAATGCTTACTTTAAAACAAACATTAATTATTTTTCCATGATTACAAAAGAAAAAAAAGTTATACCCTAGATAGAATTGATAACCAAATTTATAGGCATGTTCTAGAATGGCTCTAGTTGGCCCGGTTTAAAAGACTAGGCATTCTGGACAGGGAAGGAGATTATTATCAGTATCATAGGATTTAGGATGAATAATCTCTGGCATTTCAGATGCTCCATTTCCTACTACTGTTCGCTCGAGACATTTTTTCTTCTGGGCGGGATTTCTTGTAAATAACTTTCGTTTTCTACCCTTTTTTGTCTTCTGCAATTTTGATCTTTCGTTTCTAATTGCTTTATTTCTCATCATGATCTTTGGCCTAGAAGGTGAGAATTTATAAGAAAGTTCCTAGGAAGGGGAAACTTTTCATTTCTGTATTGCATTGATGGGGGAATTCTAAAAACCGCAGTTCCGAAGGAAAACTTAATCAAACTATTCATTTTACCTTCTATGCTCAATTTAAATCGTTTTTGTTCTTCTTCTTCTCCGGGGATTTCAAAACCATTCATATTTTCGTTCTTCTTCTTCTCCGGGGATTTGGTATACAAACTAAATCGAATCGGCTGATTTTGAATCGTTTTCTTTCATCGGAAATTCGCTCCGCGTCTTATTGAATCAAAATGTTTTCTCACAACTCAGATCGAGCCTAACGGCTAAATTTTTCAAACTGGAAAGAGAGTCTCTTTCCTTAATTTTCTAAACAAATCGAAAATAAAAATTGTTATGTTGTAGGGTCTTTGGCCCATGTGTGCGGCCCATCTATATGTAACCAGGGTTGATACTCTAGCCTATAAATAGAGGCTTATTCCTATGTAATACAACATTGATATCGAATGAATAAGATTTCTTTCTTCTCTATATTTCTCCTACAACACGTTATCAGCACGACTCTACCAACTGGTGCAATTTTTTTCTTCTTCATTCAAGAATGGTTATGGATTATTCCTTGAAGATTAGCGTGTTTCTGATCCTATTTGTTTATCATCATGGATGTGTTACCAGGTATTTCTTTTGAACAAAGAAATTTCATTTTCGTAGTATATATTAGGGTTCCACAAACGTATGATTATAAAGCATAGATATTTCACCGTTAGATGTTCATAAAATTTTAATATGTTCAACCCAATCAGTTATTACTTACTATGTTAAAATTTCAATATAATCGGAATATGATGCAATCTCCAAAACATGCATTTAATAAAACTGTGTACGTTCAGAAAAACCCTAATATTTAACAGCGTAGAAAAACCTAAGTGGTGAGATTTATAACCGTTGGATTATGCTATATTTTTGGTATGTTTTGTATATTTTTCTTGGTGCATTACTGTAAAACTTTCATAAAGATCCAACCATGGAAATACTCAAAAGTACGTGATATTTCCAACTGTGTCCACAGAAACGCTAATTAGAACAGTCACACGGCGTCGTGGATAACGTTTTAGTTAGCCGTTATATTTAGTTGAAATTTTGTTATGTTTGTAAAAACATTATGATGAAGTTAGTGTGAAAATTTCATAATCATCGGAGATGTTTACTATTGTTTTATGATCACTAAAGTTGGAGAATGTAATTTCCAATTGTAGGGTTAACATTATGTTTTGGGCTCATATGCTAATAGTTTCAAGGTTATTATCAATGGGCCTGAGCACTTCATATATAATGGAACATATATGTGGACTTTTGTTAACCATGGCATAGTCAACCCAATGGACCGGGCATTGACCAATCCGTTGACTGGGTTCTGATTAAATCAACTCGAATAAAATTTGACATTTTAGACTCAGAAATACTTAAACGCCATTAAAGAGCCTCTGATACATAAGTCAATTGTGTCTACAAGGTATTTACTTCCATCATGAAAACCTTCAACCAATGACGATGCATTGTTCAAAAGATGAAGACATAACTTCTACGTTTTAAGGCGACATATTGATTTCAGACGATGAAATGCTCTGAAAGAATTTTTTGAAACATTCATGAAATTTTCCCCCCGAAAATTTGAATGTTCATTGGAATTTAAAACACTTGTAATATTGGGTCAAGTAGTAATAATACAAAGTAAATGTATTTACTGAGCATGAGACAGAGACGTAATTCTGACTCATTGGAATGAGAGTTGGACGCTTGGTATAAATATTTACTGAGTATGGTACAAGTGATGGAATGCATGTATCATATAGTAGCAGCCAACTACAAGATATATAGAGAGTTTAAATGACAATAAACTCAATATATGTTAAAAGAAGGCCGTACCCATGCTTGTCAACTTCAGTGGCAATAAGAAACTTGCCCAATTAATACACTTACATTTTGATAAGTTTTTATTAATTATCTTTATTCAACTGAATTTTGTATGATTTGATCCCGGACTATTGGTTGTATGGTAGTTTAGTAAACATTTTTTTTTATGTTAAAATAAAGAAATTTTTTATGCGAAGAACTAAATTCATAGTTTGTACTTATGAAATGAAAAGTATATCATTTCCATGAGACTGCAATACTCTAAAGCACTTGAGATATACTCATAAGTACTTGAGTGAAAAGGATCATTCGTACATTATGATGAAAAGTATATTATCCTCATGAATTGTAACACTCTAAATTTTCTTTTGTTACGTAATAAGGCCACACCACTTATTACACGAAGCTCTTAAGGAAATATATTAAATTATTTGTTGAATTGTTTCCTTATGTAATACCATGCGATGATTGGATCATTACAGATAATAGCCGAGCGAAGGAATGCTCAATCTTTGTTGCCTAATTAGTATAAAGATTAAAAGTTACATGAGCTCTGTAAGAACCAAGAGCTAGTCACACTTTGTTAAGTTTCTACGAAGTCTGTGCAAACAGTTATTGAACGAAAAATAACTGTGAGAATGGGAATGCATCTACAAATTACCTCTGATGAATGTGAAAGGAATCACATTATAGAGAAAATAATGAGTCAATTAGTCTAGTGAACTGTAAATCACTAATACTTGGAAAATTGACAATATAATGTTGGGAATTGACTCACTCAGGTTTTGACATAACCATAAAGACACTTTGGTTGTGATATGATGTTCTATTTTGAAAGAACTCAAATGGACATCCTTTTATTTGAGTTAACAAGAAAATGGGTATCACAAAGATTGAAAGAATGCAAAGTGGCGGCATCTCTCATAATCAACTCTTTCTAAAGTACTAGAAACACCACCTCCCCTCCCATTATGCTTTTAAAGTAATATAGCATGTAACTCATTTAACAAAGTCATTCTTTAGTAAAAAGGATTGATACCATCCTAAGATGCAAATGGTAAACAACCCATTCTTTCAAAATAAAAAAGGTGATATTTGTGAACATATCCATGCAGAATGCGGACCATTCAAGTGATTTATGGCTCTGGTGGATGATTCTAAGTGTTGAATTAATTATTGTTCACAAGAAATTATGCGTTTTTGAAACAATCCTAGCACTTATTATATAATTTAAGGGCTCACCGACCTTGTCAATGCTAGATATTTACATCAAAGGGACTTGATGAATATTGCATGTTTAATAGGATTAATTTAGAACATCCTCACCCCATGGTCTCGCAGAGGCTACCATCAAAGGTTACAGATGGTATCTAAGGATAGGTTATGCGTAACAACCTTCCTATAAATTCTTGGGGGATATGCAATATTACACGCATCTTCACTTATTCGTTTTAGACCCACAATTGGTCAACCATTCTTTGCGTACCAGTTGGTAACTGGATATAAACCTGACATTTTGTGTTCTTACACATTTTTGGTTGCACTATATATGTGCCCTTACGAATCCACATCGTAATATGATGGGTCATCAAAATGATTAAGTGACTATGTTGGACAAGAATTTCCAACGACTATCCGCATATTAAAACCTTTGGCAGGAGATTTCTTACCGCTAGATTTGCGGGTTGTCATTTTAATGAGACAGTCTTCCCGTCGTTAGGGGGAGATAAGAAAAAGTAATTTATAAGGGAACGACAAGAATTGTCGTGGTGTGTTCCCACTGTGTCTCAGATTAATTCTTGTACTTCACAAATGTAAATATGAAGTGACAAAGAATAATCGATTTCAGAAAGTGCACTGATATCGGCAACATGACAAGATCACACATACCAGCTGCAAATAATCCTGCAAAGTTATAAATCCTCAGTATGGGATACACCATAGACTAAGGTGTTGCAACTATACTTAGTGGAAGTGTGGTTAAGGCTGTGGCTCCATAAAGGAAGATGGAGAGACCACCAGGTTCGATCAATGCTCACCTAGAAAGGAAGTAGATGAGTAAGGCACAACCTAGTTTGTATCATTAATGAAATCATCTCATTTGATTGTCTCTGACTATGTCCATGAATCAATACTGGAGGACGCTCCGAAGTTTTAAATGATTCCAGAGAACAATGAAATCCTGACGGATTATGAGAATACATATGAGTCAATGGAAGGATCATGCGTGCACAATAATGATATAATCCATAAATAGTTGCTCCATAAGTAGAGCATAATGATATCGAACCATGCTTTGTTTTGATTAATTTCAAATAAATAGCATATTTGGCCTATACAATCCAGGTAGAACTTGGTTCTTTGACAAATATATAGGTATTTGGTGTGGTAGTGCTAACCAACCAAGTGTAAAGCCTATTGGACATACATGATTAATTTTTCACAAAGCATAATGAGAAGAAATCAGTCTTAAAAGTATAAAGACTCTCCTTGTGGCGCGAGGTATCTCACAAAGCCCTGGAATTGTTTACTTTGTTGTAATGAGCATTATAGCATTTTGCTACTTAGTTAGCTTGGTAATTTCAAAAAGACTTGAAATGCAGCATATGTATGTGGTTTTTACGTATATCTAAAAGAATCAAGAGATAAAAGATATTTACAAAAGTACTTGATAGACTTTTGTTTCCCAAATCAAATGACTCTAAACAACAGAGTGCGTTTACAGTTAGATAGAACGCTTACTTATAGATTCAAGCAATCAGGCGGATGTGGTATACCCGTCTAAGTGGCTATTTGATTTGGAGGGGATAGACAAGTAAGTTATTTTTCCTTGCGTATTCATAAGAAAGTTCCTGATTTGGAATTGTAGCTATTTATGTTGATGGTACAAACATGATGTGTACTCTTGATGTAATAAGAGACCTTAAAAGCTATTTAAAATCCGAATTTGAGATGAAAAATCTAGGGAAAGCTCGATCGAATACTGAGCTTGTGGTATATTATTCCACCAGTTTGTATATGTCTAAAGTTGTCAGGAAATTTAACAAAGACATGCATCCTGATAGCACTCCCATAATTATTCGAGGTTCAAATGTAAGTAAGTAACCATTTCGTCCAAAGGAATATGACGAAGATTTGTTGGGAGATGAAATTCCCATATCTAAGTACAATAGACGCATTGTTGTACTTAGTATAATAATGTATTCGATTAAAATTTTGCATCCTCAGGGAACTTGTTAGCTAGATATAGCTCCGCGCCAACGTAACGTCATTGGAATGGTATAATGAATGTAATCATGTACTTAAAAGTAACCATTGACATAAATTTGTTGTATCCCTACAAAGATATTAAAAGGAATGATAATGAAAGTGCAATCCAAAAGTTTTTTTATTATGAAGGAACAATAATCTCTTCTCCAACGAAAGTAATTAGAGGGAGATATGGTAGATTATTTTCTAAGTCATTACCAATATTCAGTTTCGAAAAATACATGTCTAAAGGAACTGTCTGGAACAACTCTGAAAGAAATCAGGGGGAGATGCCGACATCAGGGGGAGGATCCAAGGATATGATGTCGGCATATTTTACTTCGAAATTGAAGCTGTGTTGTACTCTTTTTCCCTTCGATCGAGAATAGTTTTTCCCAAAGGGTTTTGTTACTCGACAAGGTTTTTAGCGAGGCAACACTAAAAAACATCAAGTATGTTGAACGTTGAAGATATAAAGATTGTTTTGATATTACTGAAAATATCTGAATCAAAGAAATGAAATGCGATAGTCTGTTAAACAACGTAACTTCTATAATCAACAACATGGTTTTTTAAATGTTCAAGTCACCAAAGTAAAGTGTGATAAACTCCTTTTGACTGCATTAGACTAATGAAAATTGTCTGACATCAGGGGGAACATCTAATGGTGTGTTGAACTCTTTTCCTTCACCAGTTACTTTTTCCCACAGGGTTTTGTTGCTCGGCAAGGTTTTTAATGAGACAACAACAAACACCGTGAAGTAATTTCCCAACTAAGGCTATTGTCTTTCCCACAAGGATTTTCTGCCTCAGGAGTTGTGAAGCAACTAGTCTACTTCAATGGAACAAAGTGATCATCCGCAACATATCACCTTTACTTGCATCTGTCACGTTGTACTCTTTTCCCTTCGTCAAGGTTTTATCCCACTGGGTTTTCCTTGTCAAGGTTTTAATGAGGCAATATATACGCATCCAACCATGTTCTAAGTTAACTTAATATTGTACTCCTTTTCTTTAGTTCAGGTTTTGTCCCTTTGAGTTTGCCTGACGAAGTTTTAACGAGGAAATCAACTTAGACTCGTCGATCTTTGAAGATCATATTGCATGTGATGAACTACATGTAAGTGCGAGACAACATGTGAAGTACTACATGTGAAGAGATGTACTAAGGTTTTATCCCACTGGGTTTTTCCTTGTCAAAGTTTTAATAGGGAAATTGATTTTGGCACAAGTCATCAAGGAGACAACGACATTTGAAGAACTATACTCGAAGCACTACATATGAAGCTCTATTATTGGACCGCACAAGGGGGAGTGTTGTAGGGTCTTTGGCCCATGTGTGCGACCCATCTATATGTAACCAGGGTTGATACTCTAGCCTATAAATAGAGGCTTATTCCTATGTAATACAACATTGATATCGAATGAATAAGATTTCTTTCTTCTCTATATTTCTCCTACAACACGTTACATTTGAAAATAAAAAACAAATAAATAATTCGGTGGCGATAAGCAAAAGGAACGATAAGGGGAGGCAAGCAATTATAGGAGGCAACTACCAAAGCATTGAAAAGGATTCTTAAATACCGGGGTTCATTTCATAAAAACCAAAACAAAAGGGTTAAAAAATTTCTACTGCCCATCAGGTAAGGGTTAAAAGTAAGGTGTAAAATTTTAGTACGTGTCCACTTCTCATCAGAGCAAAATTAGTTACTGCTTCAATATACATACGTGTTTCTTTACATGGTGTACCACTCGTCTAGCCATCATTTGGCTACGTCATCAGACAAATGGGGGCATGGGAGTTTTACTTTACAAAAAAGGAAATAGTAAAAAGATATTTACTTCATGAGATATAGACCGCAGCTGTTAACAGGGCCGCAATCTTGTTTACAGGACCGAGTTCTCTACACGGCCTGAAATGAAAATTTTAATTTGTAAAGTGATATATACAGGGCCAAAAGAACCACCACCCACCGCCGTATTTTTCTTTCTCTTCTTCCTCTCTTTCTCCTTCTTCCTCCGGTCGTTACCTCCTTCAGCAGATCTATCATTCAAATACCCATATCTCAAAATATATTTAATGAATCGAATTCATGTTCCTGTTTATAGATTGTTAATAATAGAAAAGCTATAATTTAGGTTCAATATACTAGAACTTCAGGCATCAAATTCACAAATTCACCACCACCTCCTTGCGGATTCATTTTAAATTTATGATTCATGATGCAGGCCAAGTAATAGAGATCAATTCCGCAAATTATGGTTTAATAATACTATTTAGAAGAAATAAAAAGGGGGCCTATAAATTAAATTTTAGAATACCATGGATTGATCATCTGCTTTTCAGGTAAGGGTCTGGAAAACCCTAAACAACCACAAAAGACTATTAAGATTTACAGTTTCACATTCTATAAATTAAAATCGAAAACTACGTAAATTAAAAAAAAAAACCTCCCTCCCTTTCGATTTACATTTCCCCTTTCTGTAAATTAAAAATCAAGAACCCTCCCTCCCTTTCGAATTGACACTTTCAGAATCATCACCACCGCTTCTTCTATATCTCTATTTGCTCGATGGTAACAGCAGCGGCAACGACTAACATCCAAAAACACAGAATACTGCGAATAACTTAAAATTCTACTTTTTCATATGTTTATCCTTTTGGAGCTACTTCTATTCATTACCATTGACGCCGGCGGCGAAGCAAGCGAAATCCTCTTTCAGCCTTTACAACGTTTCCTGCTTTTTGGAATGACAAACAGTAATAAAGTTGTGGCCCTGTGAATAACATATATGGGCCCTGTGTATAGCTGGGGTCGAGATATAAATTCATTCTCATTCTCTGTTTTTTCTGAACCTTACACAAAAAAGTTCCTCATAAGTCTATTTCCTTCTCTTTTCTGCTCTTCACTGCTCTTCTGGCTCTATTTTCTCAACTGATTTAAAAAAAAAAAAAAAAAAAAAAAATCTCAAACTTTAGATAAAGTTGGTCTTTGTTTTGGTATACAAAAACATAATGGCTTTAAGTTCACAGGTTTTGTATTTCCAAAGGATGGAGATATCAACCACCTGTGGGTAAAGCAACAACTAAAAACAAACTTTTCAAAACACAAATGTTAGCTTTCGAGGTACCAAGTGTGAAAGGTTTCACTCCTGATAATTCAATCATATCTAGAATCTTTTCAACTTCGTCGTTTACCAAAGAGAACATTGCAAGAGCCACCAAATTTAAATGGGGTAAAACTACTTGCTTTAAAACTAAACAAATTGGAAAAAAATGTATTTCTGATTTCATTCACGGACCATGAAATAATGGTTGGGATCCTGACAAACGTGTCGTGGCACTTGTATGGAGACGCTTTCCCAATAGCAAAATGGTTTCCGGGGATGAAAGTTAAAACTATGAACTTAACTATACAGAAGAGAATAGAACTGAACTGTTTTTTATTATTAACTCACATACAATACCAAACGAAACACAAGAGATTTATATATACAAACTTCCTTGAATAGCAAGGAAGTTTGTTTCCTAACTAAGATTGATTTCCTAAGATACAAAAGCTTAGATTTATTTCCTAAGATACAAAAGCTTGAGAAACAAGATACCGTGTGCTATTTTACACACGTATCATATCTTGAGTTAACACCCTCCCACAAGCGTAACGGGTTATCCTGAACCGTTAGCTTGAACCGTAAAAGAGAAAACCGGTATTTAGAGAGTGGTTTAGTAAAAATATCCGCAATTTGATCTTTAGAGGATATAAAACGGACATCAAGACACTTGGAAGCCACTTGATCACGAACAAAGTGATAATCAATTTCTATATGTTTCGTCCGAGCATGAAATTTAGGATTAACTGTGAGATAGGTTGCACCAAGATTATCACACCATAATATTGGAGGAGAGCGTGTAGATATACGAAGCTTGGAAATAAGTGACTGAATCCACATAATTTCAGCAGTAGCAATGGCAAGTCCTCGATACTCAGCTTCAGTACTCGAACGAGAAACTGTTTTTTGTTTTCGAGTACTCCAAGAAATAATGTTACCACCTAAATAGACACAATATCCACTTGTAGAACGACGATCATCAAGAGAACCAGCCCAATCAGAATCAGTATATGCACTGAAAGATAGTTGTAAAGAAGGAGATGGCTTAAGTGGTATACCAAACGTACTCGTGTGCTTGAGATAACGAAAAATACGCTTGACTAATCCCCAGTGAAACTCTGTAGGAGCATGCATAAATTGACAAACTTTATTGACAGCAAACGCAAGGTCTGGACGAGTAAATGTTAAATATTGCAAAGCTCCAACAATGCTACGATATTCAGAAGCATCCGTTAATAAAGTACTACGATCATAAGAAATATCACCAGAAGTGCTCAACGGAGTAGTAATGGGTTTGACTCCATCCATTTTGGCTCGAATAAGAAGATCATGAGCATAACGTTGCTGAGAAAGAAATAACCCCGAAGAAGTACGAATTGCCTCAATTCCAAGAAAATAAGGTAATTGACCAAGATATCATTTTCACTATAATGAGAAAAATACGGTCAAAACCATTGCAGTATGGATACGGTTTTTAAACTTGCAACATTTTCACTATAATGAATATATCATTGCTCAAATTGGAACTCATTTAGGCTTTGTTTCAATGATTTCCCCTGTAAATGCTATTCCCCTACCTGGTCAAGACATTTTTGCTAGGATAGACATAAATATAGAAAATCCACTCATAACTAGTGCACGAGTGAAGGTAGGAAATCACCCTGAATCAAAAATATCTTTCGTTTTCTTGGACCTACCTTTCAGAGTGTGTGATTACTGCAATAGATTGGGACACGTAGAAGACTCATGTGCCATTAAGTACAATCGACCCCTAGAAAGTATTTATAATGAAGGTCGTCCTGAGTCGAGCTGTGAATCGGAATCAAAAAGTTGGGCATCAGATTTTAAAGTTCTCATAAATGAACAAATTGAGAGAGAAACCTTTTCCGATGCAGCTTATGCCCCAAATTTCTATCTTTCTTCTCCTGATTCCGTTTTCAATAATGGTAATCTCTTCTCTGCTAGTTCTTCTTCTGGTCAAATTAAAATTTCTTCTTCAGCAGTTGAGGAAGAGGATAAAACTTTTTGGGACGCAACTGATTTTGTTTTAGGGAAGAGGCAAAGACCATGGGATTCCCCCCCAAACCCATCGGTTTCTCCTCTTCCTGATTATCAATATTTCTCAGATCTTGATTTCACAGTTCCTAAGACGGGTCTTCTTCAAGATGTGGTCAATCAAATTCTCTCATCTCCTAATTTATCAGAAGATTTCATCCCATTAGAGAGCTTTAACACTGATCTGTCTCTTGACCAATACTTTACACCTGAAGAAGAAATCAGCTCACCAGTCAATTGGCTTAAACCAGCGTTTTGTATCACCTTTTCTGATTGTTCTATCTCTTTGGATTCCCCAAAACCTAGCTTTAATGTTGCAGTTTCTGATTCTTGGTTTTCTTATAATTCTTCAAAATCATCTACTGCATCCAATGAATCCATTACAATGGATTTGGATATTTCAGTTTTCTCTCCATCTCATGAAACTTTTGAACTGCATAATGTCAATCAATTTGGCTCTTTTAATGAGGGCTCATCATCTAAGGTACACGGATCAATGTCCATAAGTGAAAAGATAGAAAATCTTCAAATTCTGGCTGCAGAAAAAGGAAAGGGAAAGATCTAGGTAAGTACAAAATCTCTGAAACTTACATTTCTTATTAGCCTAAATCAATTGTTCTGAAAATTTTGCTTTGCTTGCTGTTTTGAAACTTTCATATGCTCTAGGAAAGACACTAAATACTTCTTTTTAGATAAATTAGACATCCAATCATTTTAAATCTGAAAATTGTTCTTAGTTTCATTTTTTTTTTTTTGCTGACTAAAAATGAAGATTTTGGCGTGGAACACACAAGGGTGTGGACAGAAAAAAAAACCCAACAACACCTAAATAACTTACTTAGTGAACACAAACCTGATGTCTTGTTCTTGTCTAAAACTAAATCACAGAGAAACCTAGTAAGAAAGGTCCTAAATTTCTATCCTAATTTCCATATAGTAGACCCAGAGGGTACAGCCGGAGGGCTTGCCGTAGCATGGGTGGATGGTTTTCACTTTGAAATTATCCAATGGAACCTCAATATGATAAATGTTATTGTAAAAACTGACTTCCATTCAAAGGAATGGCTTCTTACCTGTTTTTATGGCTCACCCAAGCATGACATGAAACTAGAGGTCATGGGACAACTAGAAAATATTGCACAAAGAGTAAATTTAAATTCGATGCCTTGGATGGTCATAGGTGACCTAAACATCATCTTCAATAGTGATGAAAAGGAAGGCGGAATTCCTTTTGACAGAAAAAAAATAGAACCTATTTTAAACTTAATTCAAAGAACGGGTCTAGAGGATCTTGGTTTCAAAGGAAACATTTTCACTTGGAGTAACAAAAGAGAGGGTATGGCTAACATAAAACAGAGACTTGACAGGGCAATGGCCAATGCTCAATGGCTCCTGGAATTTCAGGAAGCTTTTATAGAAAATTTAGTGGCTATTGGTTTAGATCATGGACCAATTTGCCAGTCTCTTAAATCTTCATGCTCATTCTTAGTCCCTTCCTTTAAATTATTTGATTATTGGCTAAAAGAATCATCTTGCATAGACGTTATTAAAGGTTGTTGGATTACTAACACAGGGAACCCCACTTTAGATCTCATAAACAACATCTCCACTTTAAGCAATAACCTAAGTACTTGGAAAACATACATTTATGGAAAACCTTACAAAAAAATAAAAAACATACAAAAAACAATAGAAAGGTTAAATTCAGGACCCTCAAACAATTCTACTATCTCTCTAATCAATAAAAATCTCTTAGCTTTAGAAGCCTTATACGATTCTCAAGAAGCTAATGCTAAACAGCAGTCGAGAAACAACACAATCGCCTTGGGAGAAAGAAATACTACTTTCTTTCATGTCACAACTCTAAAAAGAAGAAAAAGAAATCATATAGAATGTATACAAGATAAAGATGACAACGTTGTATCTTCTAGGCTGGAAATTGAAGAAGTATTAACTTCTTACTTCTCTTCTCTTTTCACTGAAAATTCTGCACCCTCAGATGATCTCATTTTCACCCATATTAAACCTTGTATCTCTGAGGAGGAAAATAGGGAACTAACTAAAACACCAACTGCAGATGAGATATGGCAAGTAGTCAAAAAACTCAAACCAAACAAGGCGCCAGGACCCGATGGGTTCCCGATAAGCTTCTTTAAACACAACTGGGGAATTGTAGGACCTCATTTGGTAACTGTAAATCAGGATTTTTTTGAAAACAAACACCTGCATCCAGAACTAAATGAAACTATTTTGTTCTTAATACCGAAGAAAAAACACCCTAAAATCCCGGCTGATTTTAGGCCAATTGCCTTATGTAACACCCCTTATAAAATCATTGCAAAAATCTTGGCCAACAGATTTAAAAAATCCCTAGAAAACATAATCTCTCCTCTCCAGTCCGCTTTCCTTTCCTCTAGACAAATATCTGATAATATAATCGTATCCCATGAAGTTGTTCACTCAATGAAAAAAAGCAAAAAAAAAAAAAAACAGGCAATATTGGCCTGAAAATAGATATGTCGAAAGCTTTCGACAGGGTAGACTGGAAGTTTTTAATAAAAACGTTAACTGCTTTTGGTTTTTCAAAACACTGGACTGACTTAATTTACCAATGTCTCTCTACTTCTTCCATTGCGGTCCTCTTAAATGGTCACCCAAGTACAAAATTTAAACCCTCAAGGGGGATTAGGCAAGGAGACCCATTATCTCCCTACCTCTTCATTCTGTGCATGGAGGTGCTTTCGAGACTGCTAACTCATCTTCAACACACACAAAAAGTTCAAGGTATCAAATTAACTCCTAAATCCACTCCCATCTCCCACCTTTTCTTTGCAGACAATCTTCTTTTATTCACCAAAGCAGATTTAGGTAGCTGCACCAATCTGTTAGAAGCCATTCAAACTTTCAGTTCTTCTTCTGGCGAAGTAGTTAACTTTGAGAAGTCGGGCATATTTTTCAGTAAAAAAGTACACAAAAAACACCAGGGTATAATTTGTAGATTGATGAAGATAAAAAGAATTAACATAAAAGATACACACTTAGGCGTACCACTATTTATAGATAGATCAAACCTCAGAGCTTTTGATAACATTATAGAAAAAATAGAACACAGAATAAAACTATGGCTTGGAAAAATCTTGTCACAACCAAGTAAAATGGTTTTGAATAAAGCTATTCTTTCTAGTATGCCTATTTTTAGCATGGGATGTTTTGTTTTACCTAAAAAGATAACAAAAAGAATAAATAACATACAAAGGGATTTCTTGTGGGGTAAGCATTCAGACTCTAAAGGGACATATATAAAATCTTTTGATTTTTTATGCAAACCAATTGACCAGGGCGGGATTAGGATTCAAAGAAGCAAATAAAGTAAGCCAAGCTATGATCAGTAGAATAGCTTGGAGGTTGGTTAGTCATCCTAATGATCTTTGGGCCAACATTCTAAAGGGAAAATATTTCAAGAAAACGGGAGCTTTACATTCCAAAAAAAAAGCACATGCCTCTTGGATTTGGAAGTGTATCTTGCAAGGAATAGAACACATCAAAAGAATAGTATTTGGGAGGTAGGCAATGGTGAATCAATTAACATCTGGGATGATAAGTGGCTCCCTTCTAGGTCTGAGACATTGGCAGAATCATTCCATGCCAGAAACTCATCTATAACACTTGTGTATGAGTTACTTGACTCAAACACAAAAAAGTGGAATACTGACTTGTTACTTTCTTTATTTGACACTTCTTTGGTGCAGGAAATTACTAACATTAGATTATACACAAACAAAAATGGAATCTTGAAACAAGATAAGCTCAGGTGGACATTAACTAGGAATGGAGAATTCTCAGTAAAATATCTCTATGCCAAGCTTACTAATCCTTCCTACTGCACCTCAGACAAAACTAAACAATTTTGGAAGGGTCTATGGGCAATGGATTGTTCTCAACGCATTAAGTTGTTCATTTGTAAATGCATACAAGATGTTTTACCAACCAGAACGAAACTGAAAACTATTGAAAAAAATTGTATTTTCAGTGATTGTGCTGCTGAAACTACTTACCACCTTTTCTTTGAGTGCAATTATGCTAAAGCTGTTTGGGACCTTCCACCAATGGCATCACAGGGAGTTTATCAAACATCTACTTCTCTTAACAATAATTTCCTTCATATATATAATTATTGGATTGCAGGAGATACTAATTCTATCTCCATGGCACTAGCAGTAACTAAATACTGGTTTATATGGAAAGAGCGTTGCCTAAGAATTTTTGAAAACAAGAATAGAAATCCAGAGCAATTAGCAATAGAAATAACACGACACTACGATTATTGGCATCCAACACATCTGAGTTGTGTAACAGACCCGAAAGTCAGAGTTGTTAAACCACCATAAACCTGGAATTTTCCGAACCTAAACACTTTCAAAATCAATTGTGATGCCTCTTGGATTTCTGAATTAACTAATGCAGGTTTTGGATTTGTTCTTCATAATTGGGCAAGAATATTTAAGGGAGCAGCAACAGGTTTCTTCAAAGCTTCCTCTTCTGAAGAGGCAGAAGCACTAGCTTTACTACAAGCTACAAATTGGGACATCTCAAACAATATTCAACATCTGGCCATCGAGGGAGACAACCAAGAGATCATGAAATACGTACAAGGAAAGAACTCAACAATACAGTGGCAAAGTCAGGCAATTTTAGAAGAAGTCACGAAAAAATCTGAACAATTATCACACTTTTTGGGGTTTTATTATGTCAACAAAAAAGCCAATGGAGCTGCAGATACTCTGGCAAAGAAAGGGAGGAAGAACAACCTTACACAATCTTGGACGGACCAACCTCCTCTATTTTTAATTCCTTCAATTGCTTTTGATAGAGAAAAAGCATATGCATTATGTAACTTAAGAAACTTTGCTGTAATCTTATCTGAGGATGTTAATCTTATGGATTCAGTCATCAGACGAACGGTTCTTCATGAACCAGTTTCAAAATAGTCTGAATCTCATGATTAGTTTTTTCTCAGCCTTTCAATCTATCTTATTTTAAAAAAAAAATTATTCATTAACCTCTGACTGTGTACTGATTTGATGGCGTCCACATATGAGAGAGAGAGGGAGTAATCATATAGATAGATAACGATAGAGAGAGGCAATACTTTTCAGTAAACTTGTAAGCGATTGTCCGGAAACTTCCCCACAGATCCTATATTATGTTTGCATTCACACATACACAAGCAGTTAAAATGCATTTTTAAATTTTCCATTTGTCTATACAGAGTATTTAGCATATAAGAAGGAAAAATAAGTATATCATTTTGAGGTTAAATAACCTGGGTCTTTTAGGGGCGACTCATTCGCAATTAGGGGCGACTTTTTTATTCCCAACCCACAGACCACGTTAAGGGATGTCCAAAAACGTGGAGATTACGTTAGTGCCCTTATATAATCGGAAGAAATTTAGTGTCCGATTGTGTAACACTAAATCGGAAGGTTATTAACGCTATTTGACTACCGATTAGTATAGATTTCGTGCCAAACGTGAATCTTGGTCCTATAACAATCGGTAGTAATAATAACCTCACTATTCTACCGATTATAGTATCTCCCAAAGAAGAAATTTGGGGCAACTTTATAATTGGTAGTCATATTAACTACCGATTATTATAGTTCTCAAATTCGGAAAATTTGATATTTCTCCCAAAACAAAATTTGGGGCAACTATATAATCGGTAGCTAAATACCTTATTTGGCTACCGATTATACAGTTTCCCTAACAAAAAAGAGCTGTTGGAACTCTAAACTCTATATAAAGGCTATATAAGGATTGTATTATTTTACCCTCTATGGAACATAAATAAATTTTAACTCTCTCCAACTTCATCTTCAACATAATGGCCCAACCATTCATAAATCCAACAGAGTTCACGATTGAAGAAGATTTATCTTTATGTAGGCGCTACGTTCAATTCTATCTGAAACAGGGAGCAGAACGGAGGCAAGGAGGCATAATGAGTATGAGTTATTTGGGGAGAATTCACAAAAAATTATGCGCCGACACCGGTAACCCAAACAACCGTCACTCTGCAGATCTTTTCTGCCGAATTGGTTCAATAAAATGAAGCATCGGAAAATTTGTCGATTTAACTTATCTTGTGAATCAATATCGATTGAGGGGTGAAACCAATGATGAGGTTATAGAACAATCTCTCGGGGAATGGCGGAGATGGAAAAGATCAAGCTTCCGTTATGAAGCTCATTTTAGAATCCTTATGGCGATGGAAAGATTTAATCCGTTTAGGACTCGTTCAACACGTCCACGACGCTAATCACAATACATTGTAATAGAATTTGTGGCAGTTCAACGTAAAATTAAGATGATGTTGAGGTGATACTTAATGAATTTCCTAAAAATTATGACAATCGGAAGTTTTTTTTTAATTATGTAACTACCGATTATACTTCAACGGCTATTTCGTTCAAAAGAAACTAGCCGTGCCTCGAAAACTACACAAAATCGGTAGCTAATACATATTGATAAACCTTCGACTATACCACTCTAATGAAACTTTGTACCATGTTGACAAAACATGCTATAATCGGTAGGTACACAAGTATCCTAAGATTCCGAGTATACATAATCGGTAGCTTAGGTTAAATAATTTGCTACCGATTATATGTAATAATAGTACGCAAATTCAGTACAGTCTTGTAAAGTACGCATCAACGGCCATTTAAAAAAAAGACATTGGGACTCTCATCTATATAAGGAGGGTAAACTCTTCTTATTTATGCAACAAACAACACATAACAGTTACCACAACCCACGCTCTATAAATAGCACAATCTTCTTCTTTGGCAAAAGCAATATCCATGTGTTTGGTTTTCTAAATTATAACTGAAGAGAGAAAAGAGTTTGGTGCAATTGGGGTGATAGATATGAGTTTCTTTATATAGGCTTAGGGTCCAACGACTCTTTTTTCTTTTCCCAAAAACTTCAACGGCTATTTCTAAAATTTTGTTCAACATGCAACGGCTAATTTGACGAAGGTTAAAAGTGGAGAAACAAATAATCGGTAGGAATGTTAGTTCTAATACCTACCGAATATGGTAGCTTTCAAAATTTGATTTTGGGGCAACCAATAATCGGTAGGTTGTGGAATCTATTTGCCTTACGAATATGGCTACATTCAAAACACGAACCAAGTGGTTATGCCTGGCTATGAACACTCAAAACCTAAGGAATTTGGGAATGGATCGATCTGGGGCTCCATATAATCGGTAAGTTTGTTACGGTGGATACACTACAGATTATAGCAGATTTAAAAATTCACTACATTAAGGATTTTTGAAAAAAATCATTTTGGGGCTACTATGGTCGGATGTTTTGTAATATATTAAACTTCCGATTACCGTTGCACCCAAAACACGCACCAAGTGGTTAAGGATGGTTGTGTACACTCAAAACCTAGGAAATATGGCAAAGGTTGGATCTGGGGCTCGATAATCGGTAGGTTTTGTTGTTGTATAACTTAACGATTATAGAAGATTTCAAAATTCTCTACGTGAAGGATTTTAGAAATAAAATCATTTTGGGGCAACTTATAATCGGTAGGGTTGTAAAATATTATCCGTCTGATTACCGCTGCATCCACAGCTCAACCCAAGTGGTTATGGTTGGCCAAGGTGATATAAGGGGCTCCTTATAATCGGTAGCCTTAGAAATTGGATAAGCTACCGAAAAAACAAAGGATTATTTGCCGAAGTATCTACACAATATTCGGTAGGTATAGTTTCAATTTAACCGAGCGATTAACATCTAACCTACCGATTGTTGTTTTGGATACCGATTATGTAAGGGCATAGTTGCCATTTCGAAAATTGCGGATAAGGGGTAGCTTAGTTTTACGATTGGGTGTCTTTTAGTGTCGCCCCTAAAAGTGGAAGGTTAAATAAGTATATAAAATGTAATATTTTGCCACCTTCAATTGGTTGACCTACTATATAAGATTCTCTTGTGGTTGCGTCTTCTGAGTGTCTTGCTTGTGCTGTTCCATACGTGATATCATCTTTGCTCGTTGCCATATTCTCTGGTTTGTTTTCCTATAGTTTTTGCTTTTCAAGTCCTACTTACTAGATTTAGATTTATGCCCGTGTTATGCATCGGGCATTTTTTTAACCATATTTTTTATTTGGTGTGATGTGGCTTCGTCTCGCCCAGTCGTGCATTTTTTATTTGGTTTCGTGGGGTTTCGCACCGCCCCGTCTTGATGCATTTTGATTTGGTGTGGCTTAGCTTCGCCTCGACCCGTCGCGATGTATTTTTTATTTTGTAATGCGCGGCCTCGCCTCGCCATGTCGCGATGTATTCTTGATTTCGTCTGGCGTGGCTTCGCCCCGCCCCGCCATGATGCATTTAGCTTCTTAAATGTGTTTTGGCCTTGCCTTCATTTTTACGTTTCTCCCTTCCTTCTGTTGTATGGACTGATATATCATAGATAATTAGAAGGAAAAAAATGAGTAGCGGGGCCAGTTTATGAGTGGTTATGAAATATTAGTTTGTAATGATCGTTCAAATATGAGTCCACTGGGAATGCACTTATTTTTCATTTATGTATTAAAATTATCATACCAAAAGCAAGATTAAGATTCTATATGAACTTATGGATCATTTACATGGATCATTCCTGTACCGAATAACATCCCGTGTATTATTGGGTGAGAGTTGAAGTGTTGAACTTGATCACTCAAAGGTGATAACGTACTCTCTTATTTTGAAATCAAATATGAGAGATTACATTGCAGGATGATAAATGAATTTTCTTTTTGTACAATCAAGAAAGAACCATTTTATTGATAAGATAAGAGATTAAAAGCATCTTCCTCGAGCTTCCACCCTTCTCCAATGCTCTAAATCACAAAACAAGACCTCATATTGGGCAATAGTGGAAGCAGTTAGATTACTTGATTCCACTCTCCATGTAGGTCGAGTAGCAACCTTCTTATCAGCCCACCTTCCTACTACTTTTTCATTAACAAATTATCTTCATAATTTCCTTCCTTCACATGCCAGCGTGTCTGTGCTTCTTGAATCTTTACTTGTATCTTTCCCGGATGTTCTTCTATTGGTGAGATTTTCATTGTTCTTGAATGATGACCTGGATAGATTTAGATGTCTGCCTAGTACTACTAACACAACATATTGAATTGATTTTTTTGTATTCTAAAACCTATACAGGATTCCATATTTCATGTTGACGAAAAGTTAATGAGAGAATCTCGCATTGCTTGGGTTTGTCTCAGTCAAAACTCTATTTAGTTTCCTACAGCTCTACCTTTTCTCGACTTAAAGAAAACCATAATTCAAAAAACTTGAACCAATTGTTGAGGCTGCAGATGCTTCAGAGGTAAACATATCATGCTTGCAGGCGAGTTATAATCCAAATTAGCAGAAATATAGGGGAACCTGGTTTCTTATTATGTCCTCTGCCTAACTAAGCCACATACTCTGATCACTGTTTAAATAGTCTCGACCTAAACAAATGAAAGAAATAAGTGATGAATCCGAAAATGATCAGTGTAGTTATCCAAACCCTCTTAATCGTTTATAAAACAAAGAAATTAAAATCGATTCCCGTTTTTCATAAAATACATCAATCTTCCCCAAATCGAAGAATCTAAGAATTTAACACAAACCCGTTAAATCAATCTTATCCAAATCGAAGAATCTAAGAATAAGAAATCAAATAAACCCGTTCCTGCAACTGCTAATGCAATAATCATCATCAAATAAGTATAAAACGAAGAAATCAAGCTAGGGTTTCATAAATCTCACCTGGAAATAACCTTGCTCTTATTATTTCATCAATCCTACGAAGAGAGGCGGAGAACGGAAAGTAGAAAAGAAAGTATGGGTTTGGGATTTCTGCTGATATAATCGAATCACTCTTTTTTTTTCCCGCAGAATCATGGTTTACTGCAGAACAAAAGTATGGCAGAGTATCAATATGGATATATTAGGATCAGCTGATTATGATGGAGAAGAAATGATGAACATAATAATAGATTTGAACAGGAAAAAGTTGATTTGATTAGTTGAATGGTTACGGAAGAATGATTAGGGTAATTTCTGTTGCAGAAGAAAAACTCAAGAGAGATAAAGAGGCGCGACAGACAATTAGGGTTAGTTTTCACGAAAGTATTTTTTTTTTCCTTTCCGTAAGAAAATAGAGATGACAGTGTTAGTTTTTAGGAAAGTATTGTCTACCTACTTAACGTCCAGTTAAGTTTTTTGGTGCAAACCAAGTGTAAGTTATTATTTAGGTGTAAATACTCACATAAGTTTTGTATACCTACGTTTGTCCTAACGTTGTTACTAACTGTCAGTTAAAAAATATGGAGTAAACAGAGTATAATCCAGTTTTTAATGCTCCGACCAATAGAGTCTCGCTACTTGTCCTCTCCATAATTGCTATAGTTCAAAGCTTTTATCTAATTTAATTTCAGGGGGTGTCACACTTACCGTGCGACGTGGGAGCTCATATGACTTAGTATTTGAAAGGAGTTGAGATATGGAAAAAAGAACCAACACTTGCATGAGTTCGTTTCATGACAACTGGTGCAACATTTGTCATCTCAAATATCCACATGTAGTCCGTGTAGTTATCCAGCCTTGACATTGTCTCATGACTTGGGTTAATAGAGAAAATTATGGCTAGATATATGAAAAGTCGATTCAGACGTAAATATTTTTTTTTTTTTGAAATCAAACCTAATCGTAGAATACACTTGCAAGTAATGAGTTCATGGTCTTTTCTCAGCCAAGATTAAACACAACTCTAGTCTTGTCACCACTGCCATCTATCATGGCAGAACCTATACTATTTGATTAATACACCCCGAGTCTTCTATCATCTTCAACCGCCGAATGATGTGATTAAAGCTCGAAATTTCATAATTATCACTGAATCGCAATTACGATCAATCACAGATGGAAACGAAAACATCCCTGCCAACCCACTTCTTGAAAATTTTCTTTCTCACCGAACCTACATGCAGTCCATGGCTAGAAAAACAACAACGGTGACTGGCAACTGAAGAGGAAAACGTTGGATGGAATATACTGTCGTCTAAGTTTGAATCAGAATTCCTAACCGTAAATAATCTTCAAACCAGTTACGGCTAGGAGTTCTTCTTTTTCTAGCCGTATATAACAAGAGAATACATCTACGGTTGGAAAATGTATCATTCCTAACCGTAATCAAAATTGTAATCTAATCTAATCTAATTCAATTTTTTTTTTCACTAAAAAGACTAAAAAGGGAATAAAAATCCCAGCTAAATCTACAAAGGAAAAGTCAACACTAAATTTTTGTAATCTAATTCAAAGTAAGTAATCTAATTCAAAATAAGTAATATAATCTAAATCAAAATCAGTAATCTAATTTAACCGAATTATCTAACCTAATTAAATAATTATGAATTATTATTAATGAAATATGGGTAGTTTTTCCATTATGAAAAATAATTGGATATGGGGTTTTTGAAAGAAAGCTGTTTTTGGGCATACAAATTTCTTTTTGGGCATACAAAATGATAGTCCCATCTTGGGTGACCTTATAAGGGATAACCTATGGGTAGCTCAATTACCTATATACCCTTAATATAAAAACCTAAAATCAGTTTTCTAAAAAATCAAAATCAGCTTCCCTTAACATTCCTTCTTCCTCCTCTAGCTGAACTCTTCCCTTCCCGCGAAAAAAAAAAATCATCACCGTGATTAATTGTCGATTCGTAAAAATTTGATTGTCGATTAAACTGAACTACATAATGACTCGTACAAAGAAAAGCAGGGACTAGGCAAACCAAATCGTCTTCAAATCCATCAATTGAAGAAGAAGAACCAATTGAAGATGAAGGTGTAGAAACTGAAAATCAACCACCAATTGAACCAGAAATTGAACCAACTACATCTCCAACTCCGGAAATGAGGATAAGAAAGTAAGTTTTACAAACCCAATATCCTATTTGTTGTTTTTCATCGATTAAATGACGGTTACGGTGTTGGGTTCGGCTCAAAATTGAGTTGCGTTTTTAGCCGAATTGTTCTTCACAAAAGCTTCCTGTAAGTGTATATGAACAGTTCGGCTTGAAATTTCATGAAATTTCAAGCCGAACCTAGTCACAGAAAGAGATGCAAAGTGGTTCGGCGTATTCGATAATCATAATATGTGCCGAACCTAGCACATTTACGAGGTTCGGCTATTACGATATTCACAATATGTGCCGAACCAATACAAATTTATTAACCCAGGAATGTACATGATCAAGTTCGGCTTATATTCTACCTATTCAAATAGCCAAACAATGTGTTTCCAACAGGTTCGGCGCTTACGAATTTCTAAATATAAGCCGAACCTTAAACATTTTTTCTTTTAGACAGTTTAGTGTAGGGTTCGGCTTGTTAGGACAATTCGAACCAAGCCAAAATCTGGTGTACAAGGTAGGTTCGGCTCTTAATCAACACTTTCAGCTAGCCGAACTGTTCATCCAGACTCGCCGAACCTTAGTGAAAAAACACAAACTTTTGATGATTTTAACCTACAAAAGTGAGATTAAACAAAAGATATGTTGGAAAATTTCCCCGGGAGCTGCCTAAATGCCTACAAATTTAGAACTAAATAATCTTAAAACTAATCACTAATCATTAATCACTAATCAGAATTATTATAACTAATCATTAGTATTAACACTAATCCTAAAAGGGCAGATTTTCCATTACCAAAAATATTTGGTTAAGGGGCTTCTGATTTTGCTATTTACACTCATTTTTTTGTCTTTACTTGGTATGCCCTAAAAGATTTTCGTATGCCTAAAAACAGTCTTCTTTTGAAATTACTTCCTAGTGACCCTATTTTGTCTTATATGTGAAGCCTCTCTATTGGAAAGTGAAGCCCCAATAATAGGCTTCTTATACAATTAGTACTGAACCGAAAATGAAGTGATTATATACTGCCATCCTAATTTTTGACGTGTCCATAAAAAGTTGTACTGTTATATAGTCTTTCATCATTCCATAAAAAGATGATTTTTGTTAAAGGAAGAGCAAAAAGTGATTCGAGGAGAGCAAATATCGTAGTTAACTCGCTGACCAGAACCTAGTTAATACACTTTTTACTTTATACAAAACTTTCCTTACTAAACACACATGCTAACCACACAAAACTGCACAACCACCATGGCACCAATTAAAAAAAGAAAGAAAAAACACCACCACCGTCATTTTCCTTTTTCTTCACAGGATCACCAGCAACCCTATCAATATGATCATGCTTATTCACTGGAGAGAAAAAAAGAGTTAATCAGGCTTTATTCCCTCCATGTCTTAGATTACATTAAAAGTATTTCTCAACTGTGTCATTAACAATACCATGTCTCTTAGATTAGAACAATTCATAGGTTGAATTATTTTCTGAGAATTAACACACTCCACCAATTTGATCTCTAATTAATTTTGATCACAGTTTCTTTAACTACCCAAAGGTTTCACAAAAATCCTAACCGAAGGGACTGACAAACCCAAATCTTGGAAAATCTAAACTTTAGGTTTTAGGGTTTCTTCTACTTCAGTAAAAACAAACTAGGAATTACTGGTTAATCCATCCTAGAGAAACCGTTTACTGTGTAGTCCACCCACCAATTACTTATACTCGCTCGTCCAAAAACATGCTTTTGGACCGAGAAATTTATCCCCAGGTCCAGAGAACGTGCGAGCCACTTAAGGTGTATTTTATAAATTCCCAAAACGCCCAAAATTCCTCTTTTCTATTAATTTCTGGATCTAAGCTTTGGAGGAGATTTTTATTCTTTTCTCTCGAATGAATCTCAGTGATGGAGGAGAAGAGGAGAAGCAAGTGATAGTGAAGAAGAAGAAGATTCGATAATGAATCGGGCGAAAAAGGTATGGATTCATCAATTTTGGGTTTTTTCTGAACTTTTTGGTCTTCCTATTCATCTGGATTTCAATATTAAATGTTAGAAGAAGAAGGTTGTATATTCAAACAATACGATTTAGTCGATTAAAGTGATGATGACTGTTCTTTCTGATTCTGGATTTCAATTTTTTTATTTTATTAATTTTGCCTATTTTAGGTTTTAATTTCTCGGTGTTTTTTTAGTTTCATTTCTTAGTTACTAAAAAAATTATGTTTTTTACAATCGGTGATGAATATAAATATGTTGGTGAGGATATAATACTTATAAGATTAATTATCACTTTTAGAAAAAATGTACCTCGTTTATGCTAGTCGTTCGTTCAATTCATGTTTGATAATGGAAGGAAGTGAGCTAAGTTAACAGCTTAAGAAGGTTATGCAAAATTTAGTATGCAAGGTTTCCCACCATCCCTTGAAGGTGAATCAGTACATATTTGTTTTGTACTATTTTAATCTATGTTTTTTCGCATCCTCAAATGATTTATCAATATCTATTAGGTTTTTGATGCTTATTTTGTTCGGTACATGTGTATATGTACTGCAATATACTATAGATATCTTAGGTACTTATCAGTATGTACTGTAATGAAAGTTTGTACTTACATTTACCTTCTTCTTATGGTTAAGTGGGATATGGCATTATGTACTGGGGTTTCACTCAGTACAAATTAATATGTACTAGCTCTAACATGTAGACTTGTGCTAGATCTTGCAATTTTTTGTATAAATATGTATAACAAAGAAACAACAGTTGGCAGGAGAAGTACTGAGGTTAAGTCTTGACTCTTTATATTTCTTTTTTCGTATTTGGAAGTTGGCAGTTTTGCGGCAAGAATCAGATAAAATGAAGCAAATCTATGGTGGAGACTGAGAAAAAACAAAAATTCAACAAAGAAACAATAGTTGCAGTGATGGCCGTCGGAGATCTAGAAGACAAGTCACTGAGGTTACCAGACTTGCAAGCATCAAGGATGAAAGAGAGACTGGAAGAATTATATCAACTTGATGAATTTGACACTCAGTACATATTGATATACATTATGATTTCGCTCAGTACATATGCACATGTATTGGGTTTTCACCAAGATTATATAAATATGTACTAAAGTTTGTTGAGTTATAGGCAGATATGTATTGCTAGTATTTTTGGCAGAATTTTCTTTGCGGCAGGTTTTACAGTATAGGCAGATATATATTGTTAGTATTTAAGGCTTCATATTTTTTTTCTTGGTCTATTATGCTTAGTTGATACTACTAGTATATAGCAGTACTATAACAAGTGTTGCGACATATTTAGTTTTATTGTTGCAGACCATTTTTATAATAAAAATTTATGAGTTTAAGTTCCAGTTTTCTTATATGCGCCAGATTTTACAATACATGCAGATATGTACTGTCAGTACATATCAATATGTAGTGTCGGTTCTGATCATAAATCATTACATAATGTACAAAACTAATATTCATATTGTCAGGATGTCGAATCACAACAATATTGTACAAGAGACAACATTATCTATTATAGAATCACAACTGTACAGTACAAGATACAACATTAACCATCAGTTTCCACTCCCATACTGCTACGAGACCATTTATCAATCCATACCCAACCAAAATTTCCTTACAAACACTATGTACATGCTAACATCTCCAGATCCACCAGCGTCATTGCATACAAAGTTAAAACTACCACCAGACCAATCACAAAGTTAAAACCATCATCAGACCAATCAACAAGGTTATTGTTTCAGTACAAATAGATATATATTGTAAGATAAGAGCACATATCAAGTTTTACTATTGGATAGTAACAATTTGTACTGCCAAAACAAAATGTAGGTATTCAAGGATCAGAAACCTAGTACATATCAATATGTACTGTAGGATCATATTCAAGCATAAACTAGGGCTAAGGGTCTATGCGATACATAAAAGAGATTTTAGTACAACAAAACATATTGATATGCAATGATGCTTAAGGAGACCTAAAAAAGAGTTTTACATAGTACAATAGAACGTATTGATATATACAGATGCATACACAAAACAACAAGGAAAACAACACATATTCATATGTACAAAGTAACACAGTACAACAATACATATTTATATGTATTGATGCTTATAGAGAGCATAAATAGGGTTTCACATAATATAACAACACATATTCATAGGTACAAAGTAACACAGTACAACAGTACATATTGATATGTATTGATGCAACAATATATATCCATACAAAGTAACACAGTACAACAATACATATTGATATGTATTGGTTTTACATAATACAATAATATATATCCATATGTACTGCATCGTACACGCAACAATAATCCAAGTATTCAATATTACATATTGATACGTACTACCAATATGTAATATGTACTATTAGATCATGCACATAACACTAATCTAACTATACAACAATACATCTTGATATGTATTGTTGCTTTTAGAAGTGAATTTTAGATTTGTACCTTCTTTTGGTAAAATTGCTTTCTTCCATTTTGTTGATGAAAGAGTAACAATGTTTTCTCTGTATTTGTTGTTGATGGTGGAGGAGTAATAATGTTTCTCTTCCTTTTTGTTGTTGATAAAGAAGTAACAAGAAAACGAATAACAAAATCAGATCCAAAACGGATTTCCATAAAAAAAAAAACTAGGGAAATCTTGTTTGATTTCATCGAATCTAGGGTATTCACGTTGATTTTCTTCTGCTTTGATGATGATTGATTTGGGTTTTGTGACCTAGATTTTCAGATAAAACTCAAAATAGTGCCCTAGATTTTCAGTTTTTAGTAAAATAGAGAAGATAAAATCCAAATCGAGAAAAATAAAGAAGCTGGAACTCAAAATCGTATACCATAGATTTTCAGATTTGAGTGAAAACAAAAGAAGATGAATTTCTGCCGCTGGATTGTAGAAGATGAAAGTAAAGAAGATGATTAAAGTTTTACACGGACTCATGGGTAGCTTTGTAATTTTACGCTTTTTGAAACTTTGTTGGACCACCCATCAAATGTTTTATCCCGCTGGACTACACATTAATCTGGTTCGGGTTTTGTGGACTAAATAGAAAATTTCTCCAAACAAAAGGGTAATATAGAAGTAAAATAACAACATGTATTAACCATCTTCGGGAAGTCATTGCTATTCTGAAATCAAGCATGAAAAATATATTAAAAAAATGAATTGAGAAAATGACGAAAACGAGGAATTTGTGGTTCTTTTTTTGGATTTGATTTACGATTTAGTTTTTTTTTTTTTTTTTGTTGGTCATTTCGGTGCAACTGATCGCTCTCATGGTGAAGTTTCTCTTGTCGAGAATGAATGTGAGATTCGTGTGGCCAAGTGAATGTACTAAGGGTAGAGTTGAAAAATGTTTTGAACAAGGCCATATTAGCGAGTCGACCACGATTTGTGTAGTCCTCGGATCATGTTTTTCTCTCCCTCTAACAAAAATCTAAAAAGATACTTATGATCCTTGCTAGTATGGGGCATATAGGTTTTATTCCAGGCCTATCAATATCTTCCTCCAACCTAGAGAAGAGGATATGGGGTGTCCTAAGTGTGGTAAAATACCAAACTACCCTCTATACTAAACTTATAATTCTAATTACCTAAAACAAACACAAAACTTGAATCATTTCCATTAACAATCTTTAATCGAAAACTAAAACCCAATCCATGATAATTAAAAACTAAAACCTAATCCCTAATAACAATTCTATTTTATTTTTTTTCAAACAATATTTTCAGCGACAAACAATTCAAGTGATTGAGTTAAATCCCTTTAATGTATTTCTTTGGAGATAGATTCATCAATGATTTAAGTGTGAAAATCTGAAATTTCCTCTTTTTTTTTTTAATATCAACAACAGTCGATTGATATAGGCATTAACGTATACCTATTGTTTTTTATGTGCATCAAACACAAAGAACATCTCCCAGAATGTGTGAATATGGTACACCCACATAAATCAATTCCGTGTTTGATGAACATCAACAACAATCTGTATACATTAATGTCTATATCAACCGATTCATTAACCATGTTTGAATTTGTGCACTAACCCAGACATTTTTATCTCTATATCATAGAGCATGAAAACACGAGTTGAACGCAAAAATAATGAGGCCATTCTGACGTCGAACGAAGAAGTTATGAGCAAAACAGTCGAAGAAATGTCAAGATATACAATCGGTGGATAAGGTCATTTATGTAAACTGGTTCTTGCAACAACAACAAAAAGTTTACAGAATTTTTTTTGAATTTTAGTTTTTTACAATCGATGCATGGGGGAACCATATCTAAATAAATTCTTGAATTTTAGTTATGTAAAAAATTATAATTTTTGAGTTTTGTTTTTACAATCGGCACTTATAAAAAGATTGTATCAGCCAATTATTATCAATCAATATACAAGTACATGAATATCAACCGATTCTGGGTTTATATTTTTCCAAAAAAATCAATAAAAGTTCATGTTTTGATGATGAACTAACATTAGTTGATTTCTAGGTTAACAAGATTAAATTTTAATTAAATTAATAATAATTAATCAGGGATATATAATGCATTAAGGAAAATAGTTAAATAAGTGGTTTTTTATTTTACTTCCTAATGACCCCTTTTATCTTTTGGGTGCTCCTTTATATACCCCCTAAAAACACTAGCGATACCCCTTTATCTACCTACCCTCTGAGGTAATCTTTCTACCCCATCAGTTTTATTTTTTTTGCATACCCCCGATAAACTACGGATTAATAGCACGACTTTTTTATAAAGAAAACTATTGCCTCTCTCATTTGATGAGCTTATAAAGAAGAAAAAAAAACTTGTTTGTGAATAATTATGATATACACGATAGTTTAGTAGTCATTCCGTTGCTAATTATTGCTAATAAGGTAGTAAGACATGAGGTCTTCTTTTACTCTTTCTTCTCCCCTGCTGTTCGTATCTCCGTGTATTTACTTTCTTCTATTTTTCAACAATTGGCGATAAAAACTATTATGCTATCAAGGTAAGTCATCCCCAGTTCGGATTATACACAGTACATAGTATTTTCTATCTTCTACATTGGGTCACTAGGATTTTTGGTGAAAACCAAATCCTGATGCTCATAGTGGTTTGGTTTGTGCATCGAATATTTAATCAGTTGATGTGAGGTTAAACGAAAGGAATTTAAACTCAATGGGATGACTACCAGTTACCTTTCTATATGATCAGATTCATACAAACAAACCTTAAGTAGTCATCTCACTCAAAAGCGAAAGTATAAAAGAAGTTCATCTCCAATAATCCAAAAATAAGGAAGAAAAGTAGAAGGAATGCAACAAAGCCCTAAATGAACTAACATGAAAGAACAAGTTTTCCGAAAATTTTAGCGCAAGACCAACTGCAACTCCATCAGCGAATTCATCTCCTGTCTTAGCTACATCTGGCCAAGCTCCACCAAGATTTCATGCTTCTTTCATAGCTTCGTGTGTCTGTACAGTAATAAATACATAATCAAGTCACTGTTAAAAGAAATATAAACCCCCAAAATATCAAATGTGGCATCAAAAAAGTGTGCATTATTTACCTGGAGTTCATCATAGTATTGCTCGATCTCCAAACCTTCATCACAGTATTGCTCGACCTCCAAACCTTCCAAACGGGATTCTAACGATTCCAAGTTATCTAGGGTTTTTGTAGTTCTTTTTGTATCTTCTTCCATGAGATTTTATTTTTTCTATATTATCTAACGATTGATAAAATTGGATTTTATAATTATTTTGGAACAAAGATTTTGTGCGGATTTTATTACGCATATATAGGGATTCATTTACTTTTTCCAATCTCATACTTTATATATTGGATAGATAACAAAAATTCTTAGGGGGTATGGATATAATTTTTTTTAATAAATTTAAAGATTTTCATGTCAACTAAATTCTAACTAACATAACTAACTGTTGGGGGTATCGCTAGTGTTTTCAGGGGGTATATAAAGGAGCACCCTATCTTTTAGTGATAAGCCTTGAATAAAATCTATAAGCCTCAAACTAGCTAGGCTTATTATCTTTTATCTTTGTTTGTACAAGTACTTGTATTAATGTAGATAAAGAAAATAAAACACCCTTAATAGAGCAAATCTACTGTGGTAAGTTTGCTTTTTTAATAACCATAAACATTAGAATGAACCTGCCACGGTATTATACTATAACAGTAAGTGAAAATTTTATAGTAATAACATGTTTAAGAAAGTTTTCTTCTCGGCACAAGTTCTTTATTTTATAAACTTGTCAAAATTTTCTTTTCTTTGTTCTTTTTTTTTTCCCTTGAGCAAGAACGAAATATTAAACAGATAACAAGATACATAGTAGAAGTTAAAGAAAAGAAATAACTTGCCGAAAATACAAACAAAGGGTTGGATGTCCTAAACACTAGTTTCATAGACTTCCTAGCAAACTTATCTAAAGTATTTGCCGCCCTGTTTAGAGTGCAATTTACATACTTACATATATAACGATCAAACAGGGAAAAGCCATTTTTATAGTCCTGGACATAAAAAAAAAAAAAAAGGGTCCAATGTAGGAAAAGGGATCTCCATTAAAAGCATTGACCAACAAGAGATTGTCAGAGATAAAGTCCATGTTTTGAGGTTGCAGTTATTGAGCTCATCCAATAGATTCTAAGAGAGCTTTTGCTTTTGCTTCAATTACTGAACTTGCGGAGGTTGTCCAGTATCTAGCTGCTGATGAAAATCTTCCATTGGGTCTGTGGAGTAGAATGTTTCCCCAAGGAAACATCAACAAACATTAGATTAATCTCAGGATTCTAAATCGAAAAAAATTGAGCAAATAAGTGCTTATTAGTAACTGGAAAAGTTATCAAAGAACTCTATTTAACACTCAAAAATAACTTCTGAATTTGTGCCAAAGTATCTAAATGTATTTTAATCTTATGGTAGTAGCAACAGGGCACGGGTCTTGTTCTCTATACTAGTACTGCATATAGCTTTTCATATTCGCCATATAATAGAAATGTTAGAGCACTGCTCGGTTGAACCCTCCAAACGTTGGCAAGTCAAAGTTGATTCTCATATTATAGTATCAAAACTCATAAGTCGCTTGATTAGATTACTAGTCAACTTCGTTAAGTTAGACTAGGAAGTCTAGAAATGTTGAGACATACAAGTATTAATTATTCTTAAGACATGAAGAATCCGAAGACGTATGTACATCAACGAAGACATCATCCTTCCACTTGAGGTTAGTAATACATGACTTGACTTGTTTCCATTTCTATATTGTTGCTTTCAAGTCGTTTTAGATTGAAAACATAACATGCGAAGTTATATACATGAAAATCTAGTATTGGATACTTGATCATATTATTATGTTCAAAGTCTCAAGGAAGAATATATAAATAGTATGAATACTTTGTATTGGTATATTATATTACGAAGTATAATGCTTATCAACATAATCTTTGTAACTTGTTACTAGCTTATGTATGAACTTAGGGTTGATTTCATGATGAGAAAACTATGTTTAATTACATGAGTTTAAGGAAGTAGACTTACAAACTTGTTTTGTAGTTGAAAGAAATCAATAGGATTGACGGTACGGTTTTCACTAAAGATATAAGGTTGTATCGATCCTAACCTACATGGAGAATCAGGTAGAACTGATCCTAACTTATATCGGGAGTCAAGGTAGAATTGATCCCTACCTATATTGGGAAGTCAAGGTAGAACCGATCCTAGCTTATGTTGGGAGTCATGGTAGAATAGATCATATATGTAAAACCGACTTCTACAAGTCACCTACACTTTAGGGTTTGTGGAATTTTGGAAATTGGCTTTGCAAAATAGGAAAGTTCAAGATGTCGACATAATGAGTAATTTAAACATGAGCTGAAATCTGATTCTTTAATTGTACAAAGATATTCCTTGATACTCATATAAAACGACTTGAGATTTTCAAACCGAATTGTTTGAGAATATTTTTTGAGATTTTCAAACCGAATTCTTCATACAAACTTATCCCGAGACATGCACTTCATTTTGTAGTCATTGTTGTAGCCGACTAATAGTATTACTTGTAATACTATCTTGGAGAGGGTAGTAACCTAATTAGGCAAAATCTCTTACTACGCTAGTTTAAGGACTTCGTTGGGATAGAGAAGCATCTACTAGTACCACTGGTGGGAAACTAGAATTGCATTGTTATTTTAGTTTTTGATTTAAACATAAGAGTTAACAACCATTAGTCAATCAAATCAATAATCAACTATATAACTCTGATTATCTTCTTGAGATAACAAGAGTGGTTATCATACAAATTAGTCTTTTACTGTTTGGAGGACGATCCAAAGGAGTTGAATTCTAGAAATCTTCACAGCGGCTGAAACAACTTAAGATAGTGGACTTTATCTTAGGATCAATGTGAGTTGTCCAGATTGGTTGTAGGCGCATGGATACTGGGGAAACTACGTTATTAGGTCTCAACTATACGAAGTTGGTACGTGGTCTTTGTATAACGGCTTAATTCTGAGAGTATTCAAAAATGAACTAGGTCCCGTGATTTTTCTGTATTTACGGTTTCCTCGTTAACAAAATCTTGTTGTGTGCTTTTACTTTAACTTTCGCATTATAATTTGTTTAAGTTATAATTAAAGTAATTGCACTTGTTGGTTAATCCCAAACACTTGGGTTGATCCTTATAGTTGTGTTCGGTTTCGAACTAGAACTATATACCAAGTGTATACCTTGTGGTTTGCTATCTTCTTGACAGTCTCTGTCTATATTAGATCACACAAGGTATCAGACTTATAGGTTGATATCGAAAAGATTGTGGTGTACTTGGTATCCTCGTCATTTCAAGAAATATAAAGATTATGCTCTTTGACGGTACCAGAATTAGATTTGTGATCGTTGTCGGGTATACGTCAAAAATAAATTCACTTTCTCACTTACAAATAATATGGATTAAGTATATGGTAAGAAAGAGTTCGTTCCAGGGGAGGTTTATGTTCTTATGCAATTTCAGTTTCTTTAGTAACCAATGGGGGGAATTTGAATCAAAGAAGTAAAATGATGAAAGTAATCAATAAGAGAAAGATATTGGTCAATAATTTGCTTTCATTCACAAACATGTATTGTAGCAACAACTAGAATTGATATTTAATCTCGACTTTGTCAAACCCCCGGTATACCTTGATCACAAGAATATCCCACTAATTTACTGATTTCAACACACTTACATAAACGACGCAAGTGTGAATTCTATCTAGAAAACAACCTAACGTGGAAAACACACTAATTAAGTTTAATTCCCAAGATGCATTATTGAAAATAGGACACTGAGTGAAGGAGTGACCAGCTACATGGGATGATGGACGATCATATAATTCCCTAGTGCTCGAGTGAGCGTGCACCAAAGTCCTTCGTTGACTGGTTGGTGAAAGGATGATTAAATGCGGGTTTAATCACTTATTAATTAGAATAGTGATCGTCTGAGCATTAGGTGATAAAACCTAATTATGGAGAAGTAAGGGACCAGACAAGGGAGCATAGAACCGTCCCTTGGTCGTGTGAGACTAGCTGACGGTCGATTGAGCAAATTCCAAGTTGGTTGGAAAGAGTTTGGACACAATATGAGCAGTTGAGCAAACTAGGTTAGAATTGTAAAGATATGTGGGACCGGATCCTTGCACGCCTTAGGGCCGACCTTGGTCGGTCAAGGAAGCATGCCCATGTCACAATAGTGTCTGTATCTCATTCCTGAGATTTTTGGTATTTTCTGATGTGCGTTGGAGCAATATCTTGGATTTTCAAAAGAGTTTGATCTTTGACTGAAATTTTTGATTTTGCTCGAATGAGCAAGTAGGATTTTGCTCATTCGATCAATATTTTGAGAATATTAAAATAATATTTTTAATATTTTTCGTGAATAGCCTAGTCGGTCATGTGACCATTTGAATTTTTGGCTTTTTCATGGTTTAATCAACATTTGAGAAAATATGGAAAAACCAGGGTTTTTGCTCAGATTGTGGAATTTCGTGAGATGAGGGAAATAATAATTGTGAAAATAAGGGATTGCAGTGTGGAACCGGCCATGGCTAGGGAACGACCGGCCGGCTAGGTATCCGGTTCCCGTGATACTTTTCCTATTTTATTATTTTTCATGAAACCGTGAGTTTTGCTCAAACAAGGAAAGTTGCTTGAATGAAGGAGCCTTCATGAAATCATGGAAATAAAATAATAAAATAATAAAAGTGAAGGAAGAGGAGTGGGGGACCGGCCGGACGGTGGGCCCGGTCCCTAGGTGCCTCTTTTATTTTTTATTACTATTTTCTCTCTCCTATTTTGCATGAGTTTCCTTGTTTGTCCATATTTTTGAATGCTCGTTCATCCATTTGGGTGCTCGTTCGTGCATCATCGTTGAGTACACTGCACCATTTTATCGGTGATAGTCCAGATGCCCGATTGTTGAGTAATTATTACTAATTCATGAAATTCAGCGAAGAATGATTCATGAAACGGAGTAATAAAAATGAATTGTGTATCTATTAATAATCCATGAATCCAGCATGGGGATCAGGGAACAAAGTAATGAGATAAATTGGTTATCTATTACTAATCCATGAAATCAGCCGGGGATAGCCATGAAACAAAGTAATGAGATATAATAAATCATTTTCTAAGAATTCAGTGGGTGAATGTCACGGTAGAATCAATCTATTTGCATAATCGAGATATGAGATAGTTGAAGCATCATACTCATTCTGAAAGGTGCATAGTCAAGGAACAACGTGCAACGTCGACGTCCTGAAGGCGTTTAGCCCTCTAACAAACAATTATGTCTAGTGAGCCGCCTGAATCTATATACGGTCTCTTTACAGAGTCAGGGAAAAACGTCCATCATCGACGTCCTGAAGGCGTTAATCCCCCTGACAAACAATTATGTACCGAGAACCTCCCAATCGTTATTATATGTAGAGGTGGGTCTCTCTATGTAGTCAGTGAACAACGTACATCGTCGACGTCCTGAAGTCGTTAAACCCTCGGGCAAACAATTATATCCAGAGAACTGCCCAATCATTTTATTCTACACAGAGGGCATGATGAAATATGCAGCGTCGAACGCTTAGACGGGGAGACCTTTCGAGAAACATATTCATTATGACTCTAAGAGGAACGCTCACTCATTCATAGTTCGTGAAACGGTTCACGGATCATAAAATATGAATCGTCACATGCGTTCCTGAAGCCGGGTCAGAAACATGCAGTATCATGATTTTACGATTTTGACCTTTATCAATATTAAGTCCCCTGCTTAGTGAGGGACAGTCATGTTCCGCAGTAAGCATTAGATGGTGATTTTCCAGTTGACGAGATAAAAAGTTAAACATTTAAACTCGGTCGTACAAAGGCATTTACAGAATCCCTGATTTGCTCCAATGAAGTCATGTACGAGCAAATGCCCAGGTAAGGACCCTGACAGTATGATAGAGTCCTTACCTATTTCTAGTTGTTGATTTGCTTAACAACTAGAAATTTCATACCTCCCTTGGGACGATCCTGCTTACATTATACTACTTGCTAGTGTAAAAAGTAGAGAAATATTATTTTTGCGAGTTCGACGCCTCGTCAGAAACCCAGTCCGCGAACTCAGTCCGCGAACTCAGTCCGCGAACTCAGTCCGCGAACGTGCGTAGTTATCGAACCCAAGAATTTATGCTGGAGTTGTAGCTCGTTTCAGTCCACGAACTGACGGAAGTTCTCGAACCCGAGAATTTCTGCTGGAGTTTGTGAACTCCAACCGGTTAACTTGAGTCCGCGAACTTGAGTGGTTATGTCTAAAAACGATGTTCGTGAACTTATCTAAATTATCTAAGGAATGATTTTGCAAACTGTGGCTTTATACCTCATGAATCGATTCGAGTGAATCACATCGTTTTTGCTTCAATTGTGTCTTGTGTAATACATGAGATCTCATAGCAATTGAACAACTCTCTAACTAGTTCATTTGAGTCATTTGGACTAGTTATGGTGAAGAAGAATATGGTTGATATGAAAGCTATCATTTGGCTAACCATTTGGTTGACTAATATTGAACCAACTATTGTAAGTTTTCGATCTAACGGTGAATATTGAATGCTTTGTTACTATGCTAACATTGATTGCAAACCCCGATTTGAAAGACTATATAAGGGAGAACTCTAGCAACTGGTTAAACCTAATCCCCACATATTCTGTGTGATACTAGTTTGCTAAGCTAGAGTCGATTCTCCTTTAACCTTTGGTTTTCTTCTTCTAAAACCAGGTTAACGACTTAAAGACTTCATTGGGATTGTGAAGTCAGACCGATACTACTTTTCTTGTAGTTGTGTGATCTGATATTGCTATTTCTATCGTATGATTACAATTGTAATAATTGGCTTGAGATTTCTATTTCCGATAGGCAAGATATAAAAGTAATCACAAATATCTTCGTCTCATCGTTTGTAATTCCTTAATAATCTTCTTCGCTGCGTCGATTAAGTTTATTATGAGGTGATTGATAAAACTGAGCTATTTTTAGGGAATATAAGTCTGGTTTTATTGATTTGTTCATATTCACCTTGATTTATCAAAATACGGAACAAAACTCATAGGTTTATTCGTGGGAGACGAATTTATCTATCTTATAGACTTTTCTATGTGATACAGATTTGTTTGCTAAAGTTTTCGACTTTGGGTCGTAGCAACTCTTGGTTTTGGGTGAGATCAGCTAAGGGAATCAAGTATGCAGTATCCTGCAGGGATCAGAGGCGTAGGAGCATAACTGTACCTTGGATCAGTGTGAGATTGATTGGGGTTCAACTACAGTCCAGACCGAAGTTAATTTGGAGTATGCTAGTGTATGTAGCGGCTTAATACAGTGTATGTTTAATCTAGACTAGGTCCCGGGGTTTTTATGCATTTACGGTTTCCTCGTTAACAAAATTCTGGTGTCTGTGTTATTTCTTTTCCGCATTATATTTTGTTATATAATTGAAATAATACAGGTTGTGCGTTGTTCAATCAATTAGAATATCCGACCTTATTGGTTGTTGATTTAAATTGATTGACACTTAGATATTGGTCTTTGGTACCATCCAAGTTATCTCTCTTTGATTAAGACTCGCGAATCATATTTTCTTGAGTAAATCAAATTGAGAGATTGAGATAATAACTCCTTGAGATATTTTCTATTGATTGAGTCTAGTTGATTCTCTAGAAAACATCTCAGAGTTGTCCATACAGATTGCTAATCAAAATATTGGGTGAGGTTGTTAGACCCCCGCTTTTTCAATTGGTATCAGAGAAGGCAAACACGTTCAAGACCTTACAAGTATGTGTTTGTAGCTATCTGACTCTATGGACAGAGGTGTTATCTCAATATACGTACCACCAGTCTACGATGGATCTAATTACTTATGGTGGAAAATTGCTATGTGGGATTTTCTTCAAGCACGTGATTTTAAATCATGGGTATATGTAGTTAATGGCTATGAACCTCACGTAGTGGCAGTTGGAAACGTGAACGTTCCAAAAAATATTGGTGAATACACCCCTGCCGAAATTCTTGCTGCAAAGCAAAATTCAGACGATTTAAATGTGATCATACATTCCATTACCCAAAATCTTCAACACCACTAAGTCGCAAGAAGCTTGGGATATCTTAGCAACCATATTTGAAGGTAACACCAGTGAAAAGGAAGCTAGGCTTCAAAACCTTAATTCCGTTTGGGAAAACCTTCGTATGGCAGATGAAGAAACATTTGATAAGTTTAATCACAAAGTGTCTGAAATTTTTAATACATCTTTTGCATTGGGTAAGACTATTCCTGAAAAGGACATTGTGATGAAAATTCTCAAATCACTGCCATCTAGATATGATGCTAAGAAGCATGCCATCGTTGAAGGAAATAACCTAGATACTCTCTCCAGAAATACGCTGGTTGGCAAGCTTAAAATATTTGATCATGAAAATTCATCCAAATCTAAGGATGTTGCGTTCAAAGCACTAAAGGACACTAAATTACTTGATAAAAGTAAAAAAAGTGTGTATCTTTGAAGATGATCACTCTGAGATAAATTCATCAGATGATGAACTTGACAAATCAGTCTTGATGATCACAAGACAGTTTAGGGATCTTCTGTTGAAGAGAAGTAAACGGTTCTCCAGAGATAAGCCAAAGGCATCAGTCAAACCTCATATTCGTGTTCCTCCTAAAAACAGGGATATTGATGAAACTGATGATGAGGATATGCCTCAGTGCTTTAAGTGTAAGGGATTTAGTTATTTTGAAAACGAGTGTCCAAATCGTAGAAAATACACTGGGAACAAAGGTCTTGCTGCAACTCTTGATAAAATGTCTGATAGTTATGATTCAAATGAAGACGAGAAATCAAGTGTTGCGCTTCTTGGTGAAAATATTGATTTTGATAAATGTAGCAATACACATATCAATTTGATATTCTTTCAGAAGATAATCCAACCATTCTGGAAGAAAAAGTTGACCCTTTTCTTGGAAACTCTGTTTATAATGTTTCAGGATCAACTATGTGCCTAGATGCTTGCACAATTCAGAAGCCTGATTACTGTCCAAGTGTGAGGTTCTCGTATTGTTCATTAAAAGATCATGAACTCTCAAAGTGTTACAAGTTCAAACACAAACAAAGACACGTCAACAAACTTCAACGAAGAGCAAATCATTTAGCAAGAAAGCTTAAACTTGCTTAGAAAACCGCAGAGGTATGTAAGATTTTATCTTCGTCTAAGAAGTTAGTTTCCAAGGAAAAAACAAGACCATTTGAAAAGAAAATATGGTCAAACTATTTTGATAGATATAAGTCTGTGGATTTTCCACAAGAGGAAATTGGTGGAAAAATTGTAGTTCACCACAACGCAACTTGATTGTGTTGTTTTTAAATCTTGTCTCATGTGCCTGATCAAAAGAGACAATGATTTTGTACCTCTCAGGCTTTAGGAAAAGTTTTTTTATTAGAAATGTTTCCTTTTTGTCTATCAAGCAAGAGAAAGGGTACTATCGACAATTCTACTCTTTATAGGGATAAGAGTTGAACGTGTACGAACCTGTTTTAGGTTTCGAACCTTACATTCCTTTTTTTCCTTCTCTAAAATCTCTTTTTATCTCAAGACTACTTGTTGAGCCAATTGTGATTTCCTCTCACAAACCCATACGCTTATGGACGCTCCAAGAATGACGTCTTCCGATAAAAAAGAAGGTAATATGATTGTTAAGCCATCAATCATGAAGGAAAAAGAAAAATCTCCATTGCCTCCAACCTTGAAAAGAAAAAGAAGGAATATGAGGAAGCCAAGAGTTATTCCTTCAAATTCTCAGAAGTTTTCTGATGTTCTTGAAGTGTTGAAGGAGCTGCAAAAGAAGATTCAACAAATAAAGGCTTTTGTGTATAAGACTCATGAGATTCATAAGGCCCTGGTTCGACAACAGCAACCAAGAAGGTTCATCGATATAAACTCCTTCCTTAATGAACCTTATGTTCCCATGTATGTTGACGACAAGGAGTTCGGGGACGATAATGAATTCTTCAAAGGTCTTAATGTATAGTAAATCTTTTTTTTTCTCTTTTGATTAGAAGAATAACTAATATTTTGGAATAGCCGTTATTATGATTACACATAGCTATATCCAATGTTTTTCATCTTCCTGTTTTTATATTTTTTGGTTTAAAATTCTAAGTTTGATTGGAAGATGATGGTTGCAGTATTAATCTCTTGATTTTATATATTGCAATATTTTGATGGGATATGTGTGTTTACATCCATGAACTTGATAGTCCCATATATTTGTCAAAAGTAAAGTCGTTCGTGAATTGATATGCAAATATTGATAAAAGAATGAATAGACTTTTGACAAACACAAAAGTTAAGCCTATATTGTCGATTGTTGATGTAAGATATGTTAAAATCTTTTGTGATTCAAGGATTATGTCTATTGTGTGTCATTGTGCAAATGGTGATGGAAATATATAGAATGAATCCTTGTTTATTCCACGGTATAAGGTCGATTCTCTGATCCACAATTTTTTGTGTAAATACTGTGTTGTTCCATGAAGTGTCTTATGTTGAGCACTAAAACAACAAAAGTTGATTGCTTTGTGATTAGCCTAGTTGTTGTTCCGTAAGGTACTTTATGTTAAACATAATTGGACTAAACCAATCATCTTGTGTGGTCATTTAGTCATCACTCCGTAAGCTTTCTTATGTTGAGCATCTATTCGACTTAGTTGGTTATTCGTGATTAACTTAGTCATTGCTCCATAGAAGTTCTTATGTCGAGTGTGGCCTATTAAATTGATTACTCTTGTAATTAGTTTGGTTGAGTATGGCAATTAGATTATTTGCGAGTTTTCTTGTGATTAATCTAATTGATTTATTAAGTCTCCATAAGTTTACTTGTGTTGAGCATATTTAGTCAAATTAATCTTGGTACGCTTTGGTTAATTTGATTGAATATTTCTTGTTGGATTCCAAATTCATACTTGTATGTAATTTGTTAAGTCTAAAGAAAAATCCTTCTTTTCTCTTGAAATTAAGGTCGCTCTTGTTGTTCCTTAGGGAATGACATATTATGGGGAAGAGTTCTTTTGAACTTGTGCTTAATTGCCAAATCTTTGTGGGGAGTGCGGCTGTGGAATATTAGAGGTTATGTTGCATCTTTATAAACTCCTTGATGAATGCATTTAGCTTCGGCTTTATGATTACATCTAAATAAGATGAAATACATTTACCTTTGGTCATGAAATGTCTCTTACGGAAATTTCATTAGGATCTCGTTCTTATACCTTTGCTAATTTTATTGACAAAAAGGGGGAGAATTAATTGTAGTTCACACTACAAATACATATGGTTTTTGGATCATTATGTAAAGGGGAGTGGTTTCCATGTGAGATGGAGTATTGACTAAGGGGGAGTGAAGTATCACCATAGTATTGTTGTTGAATTTGTGATGCAATTGGACTTTGACGCTATGTAATAATACTATGACACTGTATAACAATGATTGAGAGCCGATGCTTTTTTCATTGTTATAGCTACGGATTTTCAACAACGATGATGCTAAACTTACAACCTTTAGGATCATTGGACTACTTGGAAGTGATGAAGATTTTGAGTACTTTTGAAGATTAGACATGTGCAATAGGAGGTACAAAGTTTATTTATATATTTTTTGTATTCCATATGTATTAGTAGTTTTGCCACTAAAATTGACAAAGGGGGAGATTGTTAGAGCATTGCTCGGTCGAACTCGCATGCGTTGCTACCTCAATCATGTTTGTCAATGTTAGTGATCAAAACTATAAAGTCTTGATTTTTAGTCTACTATAGCTAAGGTCTCGGACTAGGATAGAAAGTGTAGTTGAGCTCAAGAACTCCATGGAAATCATCATACAAGACGAAGGACTACTCAAGGAAATAATGGATCTTCATCGACTAAAAGGTATGTGGAGACTTGAACTTATCTATCACTCAAAAGTCTATTTACTATATCTCCTATCTTGAGATAAAAGTCGTATTACTATATAGACTAAGAATATACACATGTGATATTTCGAGCTGAGTATATCTCGCTTATCTATTTCTTGAAATATGTGTTGGTAAAGCTTTCGCTTTAGCCAAGTTCATCTTTACCTAGTGACGAAAGTCATGTTATGTTTCAATCACTTTGGAAATCGCTCTGACGAAAAATAGTTTGTGAATAACAACTATATAACGTCCTCTGAGAATGTTTTAATGATTGAAATGAGAGTTTAGACAATATAACCATTGGGAAATATAAATATTGTTGTGGTGACACATATATGTATAAGTCCTTATCACTTGAACCGAAGTTTGCGAACATTGTTGATCAAGTAAAACCGGAACTTGAGCAGGCCACCCAGTCCGCGAACTCAGTCCACGGACGTGCGTAGTTCTCGAACCCAAGAATTTTTGCTGGAGTTATAGCTCTGTTTCAGTCCGCGAACTGACGGAAGTTCTCGAACCCGAGAATTTCTGCTAGAGTTTGTGAACTCCAACCGATTAACTTGAGTCCGCGAACCCAGTCCGCGAACTTGAGTGGTTATGTCTAAAAACGATATTCGTGAACTTATCTAAATTATCTAAGGAATGCTATTGCAAACCGTGGCTTTATAGTTTGATGAATCGATTCGAGTGAATCATATCGTTTTTGCTTCAAGTGTGTCTTGTGTAGTACATGATATCTCATAGCAATTGAACAACTCTCTAACTAGTTCATTTGAGTCATTTGGACTAGTTATGATGAAGAAGAATATGGTTTCTATGAAAGTTATCATTTGGCTAACCATTTGGTTGACTAATATTGAACCAACTATTGTACACGTTTGGGTACGGTTGCACAAACCCAAAATCGTCAAGTACATGTGTGTATGGCAAGCTAAGTTTTCGATCTAATGGTTGAGAGATATTAGCTTGTATCTAATCAGGTTTTCATCTAACAGTGAATATTGAATACTTTGTTACTAAGCTAACATTGATTGCAAACCCTGATTTGAAATACTATATAAGGGAGAACTCTAGCAACTGGGAAACCTAATCCCCACACATTCTGTGTGATACTAGTTTGCTAAGCTAGAGATGATTCTCCTTTAACCTTTGGTTTTCTTCTTCTAAAACCAGGTTAACGACTTAAAGACTTCATTGGGATTGTGAAGCCATACCGATACTACTTTTCTTATAGTTGTGTGATCTGATCTTCCTGTTTCTATCGTATGAGTACAAATGTAATAATTGGCTTGAGATTTCTATCTCCGATAGGCAAGATATAAAAGTAATCACAAACATATTCGTCTCATCGTTTGTGATTCCTCAATAATCTTCTTCACTACGTCGATTAAGTTTATTGTGAGGTGATTGATAAAACTGAGCTGTTCTTCGGGAATATAAGTCTGGTTTTATTGATTAGTTCATGTTCACCTTGCTTTATCAAAATACGGAACAAAACTCATAAGTTTATTCGTGGGAGACGAATTTATCTATCTTGTAGACTTTTCTGTGTGAGACAGATTTGTTTGCTAAAGTCTTCGACTTTAGGTCGTAGCAACTCTTGGTTGTGGGTGAGATTATCTAAGGGAATCAAGTGCGCAGTATCCTGCTGGGATCATAGGCGTAGGAGCATAAATGTACCTTGGATCAGTGTGAGATTGATTGGGGTTTAACTACAGTCCAGACCGAAGTTAATTTGGAATAGGCTAGTATCTACAGCGTCTTAATACAGTATATGTTTAATCTGGACTATGTCCCGGGGTTTTCCCTGCATTTGCAGTTTCCTCGTTAACAAAATTCTGGTGTCTGTGTTATTTCTTTTCCGTATTATATTTTGTTATATAATTGAAATAATACAGGTTATGCGTTGTTCAATCAATTAGAATATCCGACCTTATTGGTTGTTGATTTAGATTGATTGACACTTGGATATTGGTCTTTGGTACCATCCAAGTTATCTCTCTTTGATCAAGACTCGCGAATCATATTTGCTTGAGTAAATCAAATTGAGAGATTGAGATAATAACTCCTTGAGATATTTTCTATTTATTGAGTCTAGTTGATTCTCTAGAAAACAACTCGGAGTTGTCCATACAGATTGCTAATCGAAATATTGGGTGAGGTTGTTAGACCCCCGCTTTTTTACTTTGAGCTGCTCTTTGTCTTCCAGTTGTGCTAGATTCGATGAAAGAATTTTTGCACATATAATAAAAAGGGTTTTTTTTACAAAAATAGGCCTGTTTTTTTTTATGGTTTACGAAACTAAGCTTGTTTTTTTATTTCTTACAAAACTAGGCAAGTTTTGACCAAAATTGATGGATGGAAAGTTAGCACCGTTATTTGTACATAAAAAGACCAAATATTCATTTGAATCGGTTATTGTGACCCAGCTAGACGTGTTGACTCTGTATACTTCACCACGGATTGCTTACGTGGCACCGCTTACGTGGCATTGCTTATGTGTCACCACTTACGTGGCACTACTTATGTGGAACTCTTATCTTCTTCTTCATAAATAAACATCTCCACCACCATAGAAATCAACTTCTCTTCATTTTCAGATCTGAAAAAATTGGTGGTTGTATGAATAATAAAGCAAGTTCTTCAAGTAGTATAATAGTGAGTTTAATATGTGAAATGGAAGAAGATCATGAAACAAAGGCATGTCAATGGGTTTATTCAAGGTGCAAACATGTACCTTGTAATGGAGTAAGAGCTTTGTTGAGGTCTAAAACAGATGTAAGTAATGGAAAGTTGTTCTTGAAATGCTTGAATCCCACCTGCAACTACTTTGAGTGGTTTTTTCAAAACTTTTCCCATATTTCATCACTTCCAATCAAGCTTCCATCAACTCATGGTTTTATTGCTTGTGGAGAAGACAATCACAGTGTTACAAACTGTCCACTAGATAATCAAAAATGCTTTAAAGACAAATGCAATTCTCAATTAGAACTGAAGGTATGTAGAAATCAACATAATTTCAACATAGCGTAGCTTGTGTGCAAGAAGAAAGCTTGGGATGCATTCAGATAGGCTTAAGATGCTCTTGTTATTGAAACCAAAGAAACATTGAAGGGTAAAGTATATGAAATATGCAAGGAATTTAAGAAAAATCTGAAAATGTAGCCTGCAACAATTTATAATAAAGTTATTTGAATTTCAGAACTTGTATTGTCTTACAAAAGCATCCATTCATCCATTTACAAAAGATAACCAAAGTTTAACAAACACAAATAAATCCTTTTGTTTAGATCCAGTCACAAAACAAAAAACACCAACACAAACAGAGAATCAGACTTTCATGTACTTCTTTGGTTTCTTCTTTCCCTTTGGATCTGCAACATTGAAGGTGACTTTGTTGTTAACGGATCCAATATGCTTGTTTGTCTGATTGAAGGCAGGTTGAGAAGAAGCCTTTCTCTTGGTCCTTTGGCCTGATTTTGCAACACCTTGTTTAAAAGATTCACCAACAAATGTTTTGGAACTGTTATTTATCTTTATTCCAGCCTTAGCAGTACTAGATGCACATGCAGAAGAACTAACAACTACTTTCCTTATGTTGTACTTTCTTTTTTATGGTTCATGGACATAAGTGTATGATGTTGAGCCATTAACACAGGTTCTAGGCTTGTTGCCCTTTGGATTCTTTCCAACCTCTCCACCAACACAAGTTACTGCATAGTGACCATAAACTCCACACTTTCTCATTTTCTTCACAAGGTGAGCTTCATCATAAGAAGGAATTCTTTTCTTCCTTGGGCTTCCAGTTTTCCTTATGATAACAGGAGGATTAATGAATTCTACCAGTATATTCTGCACAAAGAAAGAAGGAGAAGATATGAGTTAAGATATGAAACTCTAAAAGGTTGTGTATGTACTATATAAAGCATGTATGAAACCCTAAAAGAATCTTTTATTTTTTTTAAGCAAAGGCCCTCAAAAGGGCTAATGGTCCTCCTCTACTGTTGGAAGGATCCAAACAGGGGGTGTAGACTAGTACATGGAGAGATTGTTTTGTTTAGCCCAAAAAGCAAGCTCATGAGCAACAGAATTACAAGTCCTAGGTTGGAAACTGAAAATACAAGCAAAAAGTTTAGATGAAAAGAAGTAAATGTCTTTAAATATGGCATCCGTCCTAGCATCTCCCTCAAAATTTCCAGCTGAAAACTTGTCGATGAGAGCTTTAGCATCACTTTCAACAATGATGTGGGTTAGCTTTTGTTCCACAGCTTTCTTTAGAACTTCCCATATTGCTCTAGCTTTGGCTTCTTCAACAGAGATAACATCAAAGACCGGAGAGGCACAAAAGGTAGCTTTCTTATAGAAGTCACGCATCACATATCCTGTACCATTTGCTCCAGTTAAGATATCAAAAGCACCATCAGTGTTACATTTAATCCAGCCAAAGGAAATGGGAATCCAATGATCACAAAAACTGATAGAAGGACTAGAGACAGTATGCAAACTAGAATGATTAGTATTCCTAGTGAGAAGCATGGCTTTATCTCTAGAGATAACAGTAGAAAATTTTTCTTTAGTATTCTGAAAAACAAGGTTGTTTCTACTAGTCCATAGATACCTAAGAATAGACACAAAAAGATATTGGTTTTCATCAGTCAGCTTAGAATGAGGATCAACAAGCCAAAAAAGCAGCCAATCAATGAAAGATTTATTATGAAAAAACTGGTTATTGATGTTGAAATCAGAGAGAAACCAAACCCTGCTAGCAAAAGAACAATTAACCAGAGCATGCATAATAGTTTCAAGAGGATCAGAGCATCTAGTACAATCAACACAGTTCATGGGCATTCTAGTTTGGAGAACAACCCTACTGGGTAAAGCATTTCTAGCAGCTCTCCAGAGAAAAACTTGAATTCTGTAGGGTACTTTAACTTTCCAAATACACTTCCATAGATTTTTACAAGGGGAGGGCCTAACGCCTCTAAGCCCCAAGTAGACAGAATTTGAAGAAAATTTGCCAGTCTTAGAAAGTTCCCAAGCCCTCCTATCAGGAGTGCAAAGCTGGCTTAAGGGAATGGTGATGATCTTCTGGACAGAAGCATCATCAAAATGGGTGGTAAGTCTTGGGAAATTCCAAGACCTTGATATGGGATCAATAAAGTAAGCAACTTTGATCCTTGGATCAGGTGGAACTAGTGGGTTGGGTGTGGCCGATCCCATGTTGGGGATCCACTTGTCACACCATGGGTCAATAAATTGACCATCCCCAACAATCCAAGAAATAAAGGGTTTGATAAGCTCTTTTATGGCATGGAGGCATTTCCAGGTCCATGAGCAATTAGAAGAGCATTTAGCATTTAGAAAATCAGTGTTGGGAAAATATCTAGCTTTCAAAACAGTATCCAAAAGACAATTAGGATATTCCAAAATTCTCCAAGCATTCCTAGCTAGCATAGAAAGATTGTTCAACTCTGCTTTCCTAAACCCCAGACCACCTTCACCTTTAGGGGAACATAAGATATCCTAGCCTAGGAGGTGAAGTTTTTTGTCTTTAGGATCCAGGGTCTCACCCCCACCATAATTTGCAGAGATGAGAATCCATTTTCCTACACAGATGTTTGGGGATAAGGAAAGCTCCCATATGGAATAGGGGAATGGCTTGACCAATATGCTTAATCAGGGTAGTCTTGGCAGCCTGAGATAAGAGCTTGTGGAGCCAGATAGAAATCCTGGCATCCACAGCTTGGATAATTCCCATGTGGGTTTGGATTTTAGACGCTTGGAAAACAGTTGGAGTACCAAGGTATTTTTCTCCCAGATCTATGCTATGAATATCTAGGATATTAGCCAGAATAGCTTTCCCGTGCTCAGGAATTTTTCTGCTGAACAAAATACCAGATTTCTCAAAATTTATTTCTTGCCCTGAAGCTAGACAATATTTCTGAAGATAGTTCTTAATGACATTAATTATTTTTTTAGTAGATTTTTTATAGAAAATAACAAAGAATCATCAGCAAATAACAGGTGTGTCATCTCTGGAGCATTTTTGCAAACCTTAATACCTTCTAACACACCTTTACTCTGAAGGGTATCTATGTAAGAAGATAGAGCTTCAGAGAAAAGGATGTAGAGATAAGGTGATAGGGGGTCTCCCTGTCTCAGACCTCTTTCAGGTTTAAAGAAAACAGTAGGACTACCATTCAAGAGGAAAGAATAAGAGATAGTAGAGACACATTGGTTTATTAATTTAACCCAATGATATGGCATGCCCATCTTAGTTAAGACTTTCTCTAGAAAGTTCTACTCTAGCTTGTCATAGGCTTTAGACATGTCAAGTTTGATGGCAGCAATACCTTCAACCTTATCACAATGGTTAACACCATAAATAGCCTCATTAGATAGCAAGATAATATCAGAGATGCTTATTTTTGGTACAAAGGCACTTTGGTTTTGAGAAATGATTTGTACATGAAGGTTTAAGCCTGTTAGCCAAAGTTTTAGACAAAATTTTATAGATAAAATTGCAAAGACCATATGGTCTATACTGGGTAACCAACTCAGCTAAAGGGAATTTAGGTATGAGATCAATGTTGGTATGATTAAACACTTTAGCAATGTTACCAGTTCTAAAGAAAGTTTGAGTCATATCAACAACAACATCTCCCAAAATGTCCCAATGCTTTTGGTAGAACAGACCTGTAAAACCATCTGGTCCTGGAGCCTCCCCCCATTTGGAAAACAACATTCTTAATTTCCTCTGGGGTAAGAGGAAAATTTAGGGATGCATTATCCTCTTCAGAAAACTTAATGGGGTAATCAGCTAGGATCTCATCTTGGAAAGATTTTGTTGAGAAGAGTAAAGAGTTTTGAAATAATCTATGAAAGAATTTCCAATACTGTCTCTATCAGTTATGATATCATTTTGAGAATTCTTTATCCAAATAATGGCATTTCTTTTTCTTCTAAAGATAGTTACTCTGTGAAAATATGGTGAATTTCTATCACCTTCCAAGAGCCATACTTCTATAGATTTGTCATTCCAATATAACTCCTCCAGATTGTTAGATATTCCAATCTAGCTTTTGAGTCTGGAAGTATTGGTGGTATCAGTAGGGTTATTGATCTGAAGATCAGCTAACTCCTTCCTAACATTGGAGATATTAGTTTGAATATTTCCAAAAGAGGACTTATTCCACTCTCTTAGACCTTTCTTAGTACTTAAGAGTTTAACTTTAAGTTTATAGGCAAGAGATCACATTAACAGACCAAGAGTTGAAAATAATATCTCTACAGGTAGGATCCTCTATCCACATAGCAATGAAATGAAAAGGTCTAGGCATACAGACATCCTCATAGTTGAAACTAATATGCATGGGACAATGATCAGAAGAATCCCTAGGGAGGTTATTGACACATAGTTTAGGGCAGAGGTCTTTAGTAGTTTGGTTTATAAGACATCTATCTAGCCTTTAAAGGATTAAATCAGGCCCTTGCTGCATGTTAGACCAAGTAAACCTTGGACCAGAAAAACCAGGATCATGCAAGTTAAATACATAGCAAAATTGTCTAAGATTTTCAAAATCAGGATCATCAACTTCTAAGCCACCATTTTTGTCTTCATTGCTTAAAAAATAATTAAAATCTCCAATGACAAACACAGGTTCATCCAGTGGAGCTATAACTAGGTTGCATTGTTCTTCCCAAATTTTTTGCCTCAGACTATTATTAGGTTCACCATACATAAAATGAATATGACAAGTTTTAGAATGAATGATGTCAGTAGATGTAACATAGATGCCCCTTTGACTAGAAGATATGACATTTAGGTGAATTTCTTTTTTTCCAATCAAGAGCAAGACCTCCACTTCTACCAATATTGGGCACATTGAAAGTGTAGGGATACCCCATATTTCTAAGTTTTCTAGTTGCCATATCTTTATTCATTTTCGTTTCAGATAAGAAAATAATATCAGGATTGATATTTTTGCACAATAAACTAAGCTCCTTGTTAGAAGATTTTTCTCCAAACCCCCTAAGGTTCCAGGCAATACAATTCACATTGTTAACAGGGAAAGGATTCATGGTGGTAGATTCACACACAGTTATAGGAGAAATTTGAGGAAGATTTACCTGGGTGGTTTGATCAGATCCACCATTGAGGGAAGAATTAGTATTTACACCACTTTGAGAATCCATTTGGGATGAATCCAGACTAGAAGTAGCAGCAGTGAGGTGAGAATTATTGCAGACATCAGTTTTGCTTGGAGAACCGGAAACAGAAACATTGTAATTACCAAAGGAATTGAAGAGAGGTTGGGTATTTAAAGAACAGTTAGAGAGATCTATGTCTGGTAGATCTCCCACATTGGTGATTGGGGATAAAGTTGAGCATAATTGGGCTCAGATTGAGGATTTTCTTCAGAGACTGCTACAGGGTTAATGGGGCTGGAATGAGCTCGAGTATATTTATGCAACTCATCTCTGGGATTGATCTTCCTTTTGAGGTTAGCTAAATCTTCATGATCAGTATTGTTAGCAGATCCTCTAGTGACAATAGAGCTGGGATTTGGGAACGCTGCCGTTTTAAAACGCCTTGACGAGTTGGTAGTTCGAATCGGGACGCTTTGGTTCAACTCAGCACCAGTAATAGAAGCATTTACTGAGACATTTTGAGTATTGGTTTGTTTGAAAACCAATGGTAAACCATTTTCTACCGAAGTTGTATGTTGTTAAACTGGTCCAACGTCAAAGATTTTCAGAGATGATGATCTGTTAATGAACGAGCCCATTTGGAAAACATCATAGAGACTTTTTTAGATGGAGTTACCCATTTGTTGATCCACATCCTCAACTTTACCATTAGCATTTACTTTAGAGTCTGAAGGAAGAATCTGAGTATCTGGGATGATAGACGAAGATAGGATAGAAATATCAGCTTCAACAATAGGAGTGGATTCCACTAGAGTAGTACTTGGTGATGAAATTGACTTGGAAACTGGTGGTAGAGTATAGTTACTGCCGGAAGCCTTGAGCTCTGTGATTTTCTTTTGTTTCTGCTTCCAAGCAGGGCAGTTTCGGTCCTTATGATCAGGAACACGACAAGAGGTGCTGAAAAACCTTGGAACTCTGATGTGTCTACATTCGATCAAGAAAGGGTCTCTTCTTCCACTTGTAAAGAGGGGGATGCCAGTTGGAAGTGCTTTTTGGACAGAAATTAACATTCTTCATAAGAGGGTGCTTACCAAAGGGATTTTGGGCTTCCACTAATTCTCCCATCTCCATGGTGAGTTTCTTGAGATCATTAAATTCAGTGCATTCGTTTGGAATGTTCCATAAGATGAACCATATAATTTCTTCATCAAAAGAGAGTTGATTATTGATTGGCCAGCCTTCAGTAGGAACCACTTTTAACACAACCATATAACCGCAAACAAACCAAGGTTTTTGAGATCTTATTCTATTGAAATCTTCTTTAGATAGAAATCGAATAAGAACTTTGTTCCTTTGGCCATTCCAAGCAGATACAATAGGGTGTTGAGCAAGAGGCAAGTTGTTACCGATATAGTATCTGATAGAAGCAGTAGGAATCAATGTTTCACAACAGATATATCCCACAATACACCATTTCCACTTAGCGTTAACTTCAGCAAGAATGACTTTTTTATCTATGAAGACGGGATTAGCAAGGGAAGATGGTAAAATAAGTTTCTCAGATATTTGTAAAGAAAGGTTTTGGATATCTTGGTTCAAAGCTTGATTTTGCATAGGGGTTTGGGAGGTATTCATCATGAAGGAGAGATGGATATGAAGGATTATATGTTGATAGAAATTGATTTTTTGGATAGTCAGGATAAAATACAATTTTAGGGAGATGATACCTTGGTACTCACTGAACTGATATTGACCCCATATAGAGTATTGAGAGATGACGTAAGAAGTTTTTGTTTGGTTACGGTTACCAACCTTAAAAAGGGAATGCGACTCTTGTTGACTATGATTTTGGGGAAATTCAGGAGAAGATTGGTGTAATGTAGTTGTAGCATGACTACAAATGTTGTTCTGAAGAAGGATGTTAGGGCAAGGCATGTCGTTCTCATATATGGGAGAAACAGGTGGGTTAGGAGCCAAGTGATTTAAGTGAGAGATGGAGATATGAGACCACTTGTGGACAAATCCAATAATGGAGCGATATTCTTTTTGATGTAAAGAGATGTGGATTTGCAAAAAATAAAAAGAATATCCAGGACATTTATCAGTTTTGGATGTATTTGGGTAGGGGGAAAAGACAACGGTTATAATGATAGAAATTTGGGGGGGAAGGTTTGGATTTAGGGGGGTGGTAATGAGTATGATTTCCGTTGGTGATATTAGCAAAACTTATACCCGGGGTTCTCAAAGTTGCACTGCTGCCTCTCAACTGGTGTTGCCTCCAACTAGCCTGCATTAAAAATAAGATTGTTTTAATTAGACTCCAAATGAGAATCTCAAAATTAGAGGACTTACCAAGGCTACCCTTAAATGTGGTTTTGTTAGGTATTGAGGTAGTAAAGATAATTAGGTGTTGACGATAAGTTTCAATAGGGTAATGATGGTTATTAAGGAGAAGAGGATACGCATGGTTTTGCATGGGTAGAGAGAACGAAGCGATATGACGGTTAACCAAATGCCATAAATGGTAGTTAATGGTAAGAGTTATTCCTTTAAAAGGTATGTTTTGATCGTGATTTTTAGTTTTACTGGAAGATGAAAGGTTAAGGAAAAAAATTAAGAGATGGAAAACTCCAGAAATGTTGTTCCCTTAATCCCACCGAGGTCCGATATCTATGATCAGATAAAAGCACTTTCAAGTAATTTAAGTACTAAAGAGTTACATCAATTAGGGATTGATGTCCATGCAGAGTTGCATCGTCGTGAGGCAGTTCAACAACAACAGAAGGAAGAGGAAGACCGAAAGCAAAGAGATGCACAACGAAAACAGAGAATATATGCTGAGTGGGTGCCTCAATACTTGAAGAGACGGGAGAGAAAAGATAGTGAGTGGGAAGAAAAACAGGAGGAAGAGGCTGGACAGAAAGCCAAGGGACCTCGATATGGAAGCGTGACTGATGAAGATACAGATTCAACTGGTGGTTTTGATGTTGATGAAGAAGCTGAAGGAGAAATGGAGAACAACGACCTGGATTATGATTTTGGAGATAGCAGTCAGGAGAGGATTGTTGAACATCTTGTATATGATGAAGATCATCCAAGGACTCGATTTGAGCAGGAAATTTCCAGTCTCAAGAAGTATTCTCGAACCATGAATGAAGGAGAGCAGATTCCATTGAGTGTGAGTGCCAGGGTTCCTTTTTCAGATGAGGAATCGGACTCCAGTGGAACATCTCCAGCACCGTCAGGCAGCGAGGATAGTGAGCGGTGAAAAGATGGGGGGACAAGACGTGTGGTTAAATCCACAAAGTTACCAGGAGGAGCCAAATTTTTTGGAAGTTTGAAGATGATTAACAAATTTTTTGTGCAAAGGTTCTTCTAGTGATTTCCTTGTCTACCCAACTTCTTCAAGCTGTTATTGTAGGTGATGGAAAGTTTCCTGCTCTTTGTTTTTCCTTTTGTTCGACTAAAAATAGTGTTATGGTGATTAAACTCTTGTTCATGCAGAGGATGTGGAATATGGTTGAAAGTAGTAGTGATAGCGGACTACGTGTTGGATTGTTGTTTTTCTGCAATTTCAAATGTGTCTGTATAGTTGAGTTGCAGGTGATGTAGTTGATGTTGGGTACTGGTTCTTTGGTTCGTAAAGATGTTGAAACAGGTGTTAATGTTTCTATTTAGCTTTTGGTTATAGTTATCAGTGATGCTTTGGTCAATCTTGCATTTGGTTTTGATAGAATTGGAATGATTTTGTTGTTCTTCTCTGATTGTGAACTTGATTAGATAGCACAAGAAACTGTAGATTAGATAGTTAACAATGAGAAAAGCAAGTTGAGTGACAAACAGCTGAGGAAATTCTATGAACATTAAACAGGATAAAAACCAAAAAAAGGGGGGGCAGAGTGGAGACCGATTTGCAGAGCAAAATCGGAAGACCCGTTGATAATCATAAAGAATCTTTGTTATTATTCTATATTTATTGCACAATAATCAATATAATTTCTTTTTAATACAATAAAATGTTTGCTCTTACCCAGTCAATTTCAGCTGACAATGGTTCAAACTCGGGAGCATATGTATTTTTGTAATATTCCATACTATACACAGGGTCACAGTAGCTACAACATGAAATCAAACAAGTAGATCCAACAAATTATTAGTTTACAAGATTGAGCAAGGAAAAATAAAAGGAACATAACAAATCAAAACAGAGGAATCAAAATAGAGTGTGACTTACTCATCCCAATTTGGTCTCAAAGGTGTCAAAACACATACATCATGTTGACAGGGAAATCCCCTCAGCTTCCACTGCAAACAACTACATGTCTTCTTGGGAAGATCTACAGTAAACACAGCCTCATGAACACTCCTAACCCCATACACCTTTCCCCTTACATATCCAACTAACTCAAACAGATGAGTTAAGTCCTGCATCATTGTAATCAGCTTCATTGCTTTTGGAACTAACTGACCATCTTGCCACTTTTCACATTCATTCCTTCTCTTGAAGAAAATACCCATCACTAGTTTAGCATACATTTGTCCAATTGTAATGATAGGCTCATCCCTCATCTTCTTGATCATGTCATTGAAAGATTCTGAAAAATTATTGTTAATGTGCTTACACTTGCTATCATTTGAGAAATGATACCTAGACCAGCATTCAGGTCTTTCATCCATGAGATACATTATATCTTGTTCATCCTCAGCTGCCATTTTATCCATGTGTTGATAAAAACAAACATACATACTATCAAACTCATGTTGTGTATGCCTATATGGAATGCTCTTAGGTTTCAGTTACATTTTATTTTTTGTCTAGTTTATGAGAAATACAGACCTGAAAGTGTCTCTTCTTGTAACACTTGGCAGCATTCCAGAAATGAGTGTGTAAGCTGAATGACTTGAAATACTTCTTGAAGTTCTTCATCAAGTGTCTGCCAAGTAGTAAAGTAATAGTTAGTCATTGGAGATATTATTAAAAGCTTAAAACAAAAGAAAACACAAAGTAATTAGATTAAGAATAGTATAACATTGCCTGAAACATAATATGTGCTTATCCAAGCAGAAGTAATAGTCACAAGCTTTAGCAATCCCCTTATTCTTGTTTGATATAGTGGTGAAATGCAAGTCTTCACCCAATATAGCTTTCAAGTCTTTGTGAAATATCTTCCAATTCTCAATGGTTTCATTCCTACACACCATTATACCAAGAGGAATTAAACCATTCTGACCATCTAGACCTGTTGCAACCATTAACACACCACCATACTTCCCATACAAATGGCAAGCATCCAATCCAATAATTTTTCTATATCCAGCCAAGAAACCTTCTATAGCAGGCTTGAAGCAGAGTGTCATTGACAAGAATATGTTGTATGTGCTTCCATATGAGAAACTAGCTACACTTCCAGGCATTTTTTTTTCCTGCAATTACAACAATAATGTTAGTACCACATAATTTATAAAAGAGCCTTTGTGTTCTAACTAAAGACAAACATAACAAACAAAAAGAAAGAAAACAATGTTACCCCTTCACCATTTCACAGAATGCGGGAATTTTCTTGTACTGCTCCTCATATCTTCCATAAAGCTTCTGCAACACAATATTTCTTGCGCTCCAGGCTGTATGGTACTTAATGTTCACCTTCATTGTTTTGTTGAACTCATTTGCAAATAACGCAGGATCAGGGATGTTGGTTTTATTTCCAAGAGTCTCCAACCTTTCCATGTACCAATCAGCTAAAAATACTGGATTTGCACATCTGTTCTCCCCTTTAACATCTCCATTTCATGTGTGCTTCAGATTCCAACTTCTTAGAGTGAATATATTTTTTTAACCCTTCATAACTCTTCCATAAATGAACATGGGACATTTGGTCTTCTGATGATGAATGCACTTCACCTTAATCTTATAGTTGTTTGAATCACTTAACTTAAACTGGTGTTTATGCTTCACACAGTAGGCCCTCAAATGCTTCTTGAATGCTTTTTTGCTCACAAATTTGCTTCCCTTCACAAGGTTATAAGTATCAAGTTGTTGAAAAGTAACTCCCTCAGGGAACATCTCTTCAGCTTCCTCCTCCTTAAAATGTTGTGCATAGTCTTCCTCAAACTTTGTGTTGTCATGAGGTTTTGTACATTTAGGCCCATTGGCCTAAGAGCAATGATTTGATACTATAAATTCAAGCCCATTAGTTTTGTTGCTTACTGATACAAATGCCAAAAAATAAATGATTCAATTAGAGTTCAGACAAACATAACAAACAAACAAAAAATAAGAAAAACAAAAGACTAAAAATAAAGCCACAGAGATCAATGACATTTTACCTTCTTCTTCTCTGTCAGAGATCAAGTCCCCATAATGGTCCTCTATAAAGCCACATAGACAAGGGCATTAGTACTAAACAATTCTAAAATCAAACCCAACATTGTTTATAAAAAGACAAAAGCAATGACTTGAATTACCTTCATTGTCATTCTCAACCTCCACCTCACCAAAGTTTGGATCACTACCATCAATTTCTGCATCACCACCATCACTTTCAGCATTACCTGGTACAACACCCTTATCATCACTTGCACCATCATCAATTTTCTCACTTGCAGTACCATCTGAAAGATACCCATTCTCGGCTTTTTGTAAAAACATATTGTAATTCTTGTCATCTTTCTCTTCACTTTCATACCCTCTTATATTATTCAGGTCATCATCAGGATTACATTCATCTTCTTCTACATTCTTCAAGTGCAGGACATACTCATCACTTTTCTTGTAATCTAGGAAAATTGCAAACAAATCTTCTACCACACTAGTATGTGTTGCAGCTTGAACCCAAAAGTCATAATTGAAATGTTCCTCAAAGACATGTATCTCATTTACTTGTTCAACAACACCAACATTTGTGTGTTGAGACAATTCTTCAAGTCCATCTTCTGTGTGTTCTTCAGATTCCAAAACAGGATTATTCTCAGCTTCACTAGCTTGTGTTTGTTGAGTAAACTGTGGAACATAAACATCTTCATCATCTAAATCACCTAAATCAATGAATGTTGTTGTAGGATTCTTCTTCTTGATCTTGGCTATTCTTGGACTTCTTCTTACTGTGTTGTCATTCTTAAATTTGTTTGTTACAGTCTTGGGTGTTGAACTGCTACAACCAATTGGTTTAGTTGGAGTCTTAGAGACTGGATTCTTTGGAGTCACATTCTTTTTGGTGTCATCTGAGGTGGAGGAGGTTGTGACTCTGCAGTAATATGAGATACATCTATCTCACCATTCTCATTTAGTGGCAGCACTTGCAAATGCAATATAATCCAACCATGTTCATCTTGAATTGCATTTTCCCAGAAAAACCAAAACTCTTGATCATTGATGATGGATAGTGGTAGGCATGGATCAACAAACCATAGAAGGTCCAATGTCTCCCTATTGGTTAATCTCAACATATGACTAATTCTAGACTTTAACTGATTCACACCCATATCTTCTCTGGACAAACCCTTAAACTCAAAACACATTGCAGTGTTGATTGCAACTTTAACCTTAATATCTCTGGTTGGAAACATGTCTTGTTCAACCTCATTTATAACCTTTTGAACCCATTGATTTCTACAATCAAGAACAAAAAGGTATATCAGACAAATTTTGGAAAACCCTATCTAAATCATTATCACACAAACCATAAAAAAAACCATAGAAATAAATTTCAACTAATCATTATCAGCATAACCCATTTTTGTAATTAAGAACCCATTTTTGAAATTAAGAACATATTATCGAAACCCTAGAAAAATCATTATCATCAGAACCAATTCGAACATTGATAAAGAATAATCAACAGACAAAAAGAGAAAATCTATAAACAGAGAAAACCCTAGAAATCTAATCATGAACAAACCCTAATAAATCTAATCAAAACCAACCTTAGAAACAAAACCCATAATATGTTCAACATTGAAACGTTAAAATCAACACTAAAACGTTAAAAACATATTAGGGTGTTTTCTCACCTCTCTGTAGAATGCTTCTTCCGTCTCGGCATCTTCACCAGCAGAAAATCTTCAATTTTTTCTTCGAATCTCTCATAATATAAACACTGTTTCACTGATTTCTCTCTTTACTAAAAACCCTCTCTGAATAAACCCTCTATTAAGAACAAGAGAGAAGAAGAAACAAAATGAATCGATAATAACAATGAAGATATATCAAGGACGTTTAATAAACCCTCTCTTTACTTATTCCTTACACCTTCTCGCACTATGCCACGTCTGTTGATAGGTGTAGAATACGCCGTATTTACTATCTAGTAGTTTATGCTTTCATTGCTATTTTTCTTGTAAATTATGTATTTTACGCGTGTTTTTGAGCTATTAGGTACTTTGGAGTCACACTGACGAAAAGAAGGAGAAATTACCCAAATTTGAGCAACAAAGGGCAGAATTGTCATTTCATAGGGCGAGCACTATCTGGAGCCAAATTAAGGCTAAGGGATACCCTTTTGAGGAGTAATAAAAGGCAGCCAGTTATGGTTAAGGGGTTGCCATCTAGGAATCCCTTATCATTTACTAAAAAGTGTAATTATCACTGGGTGGTTATATTTGGGTGCAAACATCGTCCGTGTTATAACCCTAAACAAAAATGAGAGAAATCATCTTTCTCTTTGATTTTGAATCTGACGAAGAACAGCAGCTGCTGTATCAAATCTGTGATTTGCAGAGAAATTGATTTGCTGCGTTACATAGATGAGGAAGAAGTAAGAACTGGGTATAGATCGATTTAGGAATTGAGTTGTTGAATCCAAAGAAGAGAAGGACTGTGGTTGATGCTGAGGAGAAGAGATCGAGAGATTGAGATGGAGGTAGAGATGGTGGCTGTTGGGTTTGATTCATTGTCGAGAAGAATAAGAATTAGTGATGGTGGTACAATTGTTGTAATGGGTTCCTCTCAAATTCGGATTTGGGTTTTGAGCAGAAAAGATGAGATGAAGACTGTTGATGAAGCTCAGTAAAATGGGTTTGGTTCTGAGATAGATAAATTGAGCTCTTGCTGTTGATTAAGTAGCTGGGTTTGAGGCAAATCGAGATTTGGGGTTTGATTCTCAATTTGAATCTGGAAGGAAAGGGGTTCTGTTGATGTTTCAGATGGTGATTGATACAGCAAAGAGAATGGAGCTACAGGGAGAGATTGGAAGAAATTGGTTGAATGCTGAATTCTTGCTACTGCAATATGATTAATGGTTGAAGTGTGTCAATGCATAGAATACTTGGTGGTCTGAACGCAGTGACTGGAGTTTGTGTTGCTGTGAAGTGGTGGACATGAAATGTGTCGCAGTTGTGTTGAATGTGTGGGTGCACTGATGTTGTTGTAGAGATGTAATGGTATAGAGCAGGTGCGGTGCAGTGGAAGCAATCTTAATTTTGCAGGTGTATATGGTTGAGCTATGGTGGGTTGTGCTGCTGTGAGCTCATAGAGGAGAATTGGTGCAACTGATGTTGAAGTGCAGGTTGAGCTAGTTATGAAAGGCATCTCAGATGGCAGGTTATGGAGTCACTAAACTGAATGAATTACAGGGAAGGTTGCAGTGAACATCCATAATGCCTTGGTGGCAGAGAAGGCACGGCCATCTTGGCCGTGCATAGCACTTGGCAGGAGTAAGATAGCCAACCAAAACCAGTCAGCCGAGTTAGCTAGCCGACTGGGTTATAACTTTTTGATTGACTCGGAGCTTGACCCAGTTGACTAACTAAGACCGTTAGTTTGACCTAACTGTAACAGAATCTTGGACGGAATATTCCTTACCGATAGACAGAATTTTCAGGTTGCCGGCGGCGACAAATTCCGGCATATTTCCGGCCAAAAACACAGTTTTCCGGTGAGCAAAAATTCAGAATTTTGTGTGGACTTCTCTCATATGTGTGAAGACTTAGAATTGGGAATTGGATGAAAACTTGGAAGTTTTGGAGAATTGGACTAGAAATTGGAATGTGGCTCAAATTGGGAAAGTGGTGTTCTTTTGGAATGAGGATTCTTTTCCTACAAAGATATGGAGAGTATTGAAGCCTATAAATAAAGGAGTTCTCTACAACTTTTTACACACATCTACTTTGGAGAAGGAGTTAAAAGTGCACAAGGATTGGAGGAAGGAGCAACCATCATCTTTTCAATAAGTTTTTCTTTCTTCCTTTATTATTATTGTGTGAACTCCAAATTATGAGTAGCTAATTTTCTTATTGATTGAGGATGAATTCCTAGTTCTTAACATATGGGTTGAGTTTTGTTTCAATTCTACTTTGAAGTTTTTCATATGATTATCGATTGTTTTTACTAATATTAATGTTTATGATTGATTGATAGGTTGTTTGGAGTGCACGCTAAATTAATTTGTTAATTTAATCTAAAGCTAGTGAAAGTTTGGGAATATGTAATAGTTTCTTGACTCTTTACACAAGTAGAAAACACGAGACCTTGCGGAGGGATTCCGTGGAGCAATTGTGTGTGAAAACAACGCTAGAAAGTGGACCAAGCGAACCGAGTCTAACTACTAGTACTAAACCTAAGTTCACAAATCTTAATGCGTTCGGGGAATTACATCTTGTAAGCAAACCTCAAGGTGGTTCTTTTGAATAGAATCTGATAACTAAGCGGACTTGTTATTCGGTGAAATAAGGAATTTTGGGGTTAGCTAAGCGAACCTGCTATCCTACGGTTGGTGATAATCTATGACTAATAACAAGTGGAAAAGAACATAACTTTAATCATTGTTTTGCAGCGAAGAAGGATTCCTTGATCTATTCTCTCTCATTGATTTCAACTTATCCTTTTAATTACTTTGTTTATTTATTTTGCTTTATAAATTTTACAATCAATACCCCCCTTTGTGTGACAAATTTACAACTAGAATCTCGTGCTCCTCGTGGGATCGACCTTGACTACCCTATATTACTTGTTAATTAGGTAGTAAAGTATTAATTAATTTGTTGTGGTTACGACACGCATACATCTGTCGATAATAACAATGAAGATATATCACGGCCGTTTAATAATCATCGAGATGTCGTCGATGTTAGATTAGGCATCCAGATCGACACACGTGGGCCTCTTATCTTATGTGACTGACACACGTACGGGAAGGTTATTTATGTAATCTCCGCACACCCATGATGTATCGCTGAGTGATATTTTGACGATAAATTGACAAGTCAACGCGACAAATTGACTGAGATAACAAAAGTGGATGGAATCCGTTTGAGAGGCTTATATTTGTAAGAAATAAAAAAAGAGGCCTAGAAACGAAAGTGAGGGTGCAAAACAGGCCTATAAGTGTATATATTCCTAATAAAAATGGAAGGTGATAATAGATCTCCTTGCCTGAGACCCTTTGTAGGTTTTATGTGACCATGAGGGGCACCATTTACATTGATAGAATATAACACAGTTGTAATACAGAGCATCAAATAGTTTACAAACATGTCTGGAAAACCAAGGGTGGTAAGAGCTTGTTTGATAAAATTCCAGTCAAGGCTGTCGTAAGCTTTTTTAATGTCAAGCTTAAGAGCGATTTTTGGATTTTTGGTTGGTGGAGCAGTTCTAATATAATGGAAAATTTCAGCTGCTATGGCAATATTATGATGGATGGATCTCCGTGACACGAAAGCACTCTGGTAGGGGATAATAATGAATTGTAATATTCGTCTCAATCTATCAACCAAATTTTTTGAAATGATTTTGTATATCATGTTACAAAGTCCTATTGGCCTGAATTGGCTAGATTTAGATGGATTTTCGTTTTTAGGCAGTAAGGTGATATTTGTGTAGTTGATGAGTTCTGGTAATGATAGAGCCTGAAAGAAATTATTAACTAAAGATATAATTTGGTCACATGTGGTTTCCTAAAATTGTTTGAAAAACTTACTTGTGAGACCGACTATCATTGCATAGGTTAGAGGAAGCATGGAAATTTAGAAGAGGAAATTTAGAAGAGGAAGGTAGAGGAAGTGCCACTTATTTTTTCTTGTTTGTTGGGATGGAACGAAAGAAACAAAAGAGAATAATGTTTTTTTTTTATTTTTCTCATTATTTGGATGTTTGAGCAGACTATCACATTGCATAGGTGAAAGACGTGGCCTTAGGTTGTTGAATAGGTCCATGTCTATTGTTGTTGGTGTATCTATGTATTATTGCTTAAAATGGTTGGTGATCAATGCCATAATTGATGTTGGGTTATCTGTCCACACCTCATTTTCATCTTGCAGTTGTTGTATGAAGTTGTTGTTCCTATGAATTATTGCATAAGTATGAAAAAAGGTTGTGTTGAGGTCATAACTCTTGAGTCATTCGATTTGAGACAGTTGTTTCCAATATGCCTTATTACAATGAAGTAGTACCAGATGTGATTGGCGATTTTATTTTCCATTTATGTTCCATACGTTGTAGCACATTTGGACTGAGTTAATTGAATTTGAAATCTGCTTTTTTAATCAATGCTGGTAAATTTCCGAAGTGTCTTTATGCCAAAGTTGCAAGGCTTGAGATGTGATTTGCATCTTGAGTTGGATATTGAGCCCAACATCGTTGACATTTGTACTTGTCCATGCATTATGTACTATTTTTCGCATATCCGGGTGTAGGAACCATAAATTTTCCATTTTAAAACGTTTATTTTGGTTCCTTGGGATAGATTTTTCTTGCAGCAACAACGGTGCATGGTCAGAACCAAACCTTGGTAACCAGTTATGAGAAGCTATTCCACTGTCTAATCTTTGCATTATAAATTTCTCATCTTTTTGCCTATTCGACCATGTAAATGGGTCTCCTTGAAATCCTACATCAATGAAACCACATATGTTGATGAAGTTGTTGAAATGTTTAATTTGTGCATAGGTGACCGGCCTTCCTCATTTCTTTTCTCTTTGTCAGACCACTTCATTGAAATCTCCAATGATTAGCCATAAATGATTGTGTGGAGGAATAACGGTATGAAAACTTTGTCATAAATCCTATCGTGCAGCTGGTTGTGGGGGTCCATGAATTCCAGTGAACATCCAAGGTTGTTGAGGCAAATGAGGCGCAATATAAGCATGAACTAAACTTTGATTTGCAACTAATACAATGATGCTGAGCTGATAAGTCCACATCAAGGAAAATCCTCCTCTATGACCAATACAAGGAAGAGTAAACTTACCATGAAAACCTAGAGACTGATGAAGAAAAGAAATATATGCTACAGAAGATATAGTCTTTGAAAGAAACAAAATAAAAGGTTTGAATTAATCTACGCGTGAACTCACGGAACTTCAAAACTGTCAAGGTATTGTGAGCACCTTGACAGTTCCAGACTAAGTAATTCATTGATCTTATGAGTGTTGGTCATGGCTAACATCTCTCTTATTGATTGGTGTAGCATCAGCTTCAATCTCATCTTCAAAAGAAAGTTTCCATGTAGGTTTGTTTTTTTTTTGTGGGTTTTGCTGATGGTGTATATCTATGGAATATTTCCCTCGGTCTGTCTTTCAGAATCTTAGTATTGGAACTTCACATTGTAGTTGTTTTTTATCTCCCGGAGATGAAGTCGGGGCAGAAAAGGACATATATTTTGTGGTTTTTGGTTTGGGTGGTGGAGTTGCAAATCAGGTGTGGGTGGTATATTGTGATGGTTGGGTAGTTTTTGAGGTGGTTTTGATGTTCTTCTCTTCTATGTTCTTACCAAAGTTGGTTGTTGATCTTTCTTCTCTGATGAAGCATTGTGTGTGACAGAGACATCTGGTTTTCCTTTTATATTTTGAATTGTGAATATGATTTTCTCTTTTGGAGTTTTGAGAAAAGCAATAAAAAATTGTGAGTACTTATTAAAGAAAAATTGTAAAAGCTTAGCATGGGTCGGGTCCACAATTGTTGGGCTTGTGTTAGAAGGCTCTGTATACTGCATTGGTTCCTTTCCTTTAGTTAACTTTTGTCCACCAAGTTGGTCCCTATAGATGTACTCAGAGATATGTGTGGTGAACCTAACTGTCTCAGTTATTGGCAGTCGTGACGTGTCGTATTGTGGCCCTTCTTCAGAGAGCTTTAATCTGACATTCCTGATATGAAAAGGAGCATGGATATGGTTATCTGTATCTGCACATTATTTTGTACTCTGGCGTGTGATAAAAGTGTTGTCAGTCTTTTTTTGTCTGGACGCAGATTTCCATTTGAGTCCTTTCTGGGTCATGCGTTCGGCCAACAAAGTAGAGACCGATTCAAAATGGTTTGGTATTTTAACCTCAACATCTCCAGCCATCCAGTTTAGGTTTCCGGTCGTTGAAGTTCCGACAACTTCATATTGTGCTGCATGCATTGTTGAGTTTTCCTCAGTTGTTGGTATCGGACTTCCCTGAGAACCATTGGTTGCAAAACCAACTTGTTCAAAACTGATGTTGTTAGCTTTAGGATTAGCAACTTTCATCCTTGAATTAAGCCTTTCATATGGGTATTTTTGAAACTAATTGTGGCTCAATGCATGGTTCAAATCAACAAAGTTAGAATAATCACGTAGTACATGTCCAGGAATACCACATAAAAAAACAAAGTAGATGGATATTTTCATATGATAACTGAATCCAAATTCCTTTCTCAATGCTCAACATAATGCCAGAGAGAAAAGGTTTGGACAAATCCACCATTACATAATCCCTAGGAGGTGAGTTTTTGAGATCTAATTATACCAGTACCTGAATCCTCTAACAAGTCAAAGATTGTTTTTTGTATCAACTAAAAAACCAGGTAAGTTAATAATTTGTAACCAGAAAGGAGCGAACTTGGAGCATGCATCCGAGTGAGTTGAATATAGAATCCAATCTTCAAACATGATGAATTGATTTGCCACTATCCAAGGCTGGTTTTCAAGCACCATTTGCTTATCTTCTTTGTGCATCATTGACATCTGGTAGATATTTGTGTTTGAAACTCTTTTCATATTCATCTTCATCTCTTGGAACCAAAGAGGGTACCATCCCTTAATTAGGGTTTGTTGGAGTGTTTGGGTGTTCAAGTTTCCTCCTAATACTTTTTGGGCAACAACATCAGTTTTAGAGATGTCAATTCTTGACCAGCTTGTGGGTTGACCCTAACACGGCTTGTTTCAACCCGGCCCAGCTTTGCTTGTTGGATAAACGGGCCGGGTTAGGGTTGTTATATTTGACCCTACTAGAAAACAAGTCGGGCTAGGGTTAACTCGCGGGTTACCCGCCAACCCGTCGTTTAATTAGGATTAGATATTTTTGTGATTCTAGGGAAAGTTTAGCGATGGTTTCCCTAAACCATACAAGCGTATTTCATCTAATTTACTCTTTGAATATTTAATATGATTAATAACTAAGATAATCACACTCAAATTCACACAATAGTCTAGATTAGATCTAAAAGGAATTTTGTTTTTACAACCATATATATACAATTAACATATTAATTAAATAAAATTCATGAGCATATCCATAATCATTTACATACATGCATATTATAAAAGTATCAAACCCATATGAATAAAACTGAAAGATCAAATCAAAATTAAAATATCCATCAAGATTTTGATTCATTATCACTACACCATATATGCAATACACATCCATCAAGATCTTGGAAGAGAGAAAAGGGGGAAGGGACTAAGATCTTGAATGATTTTGAGTTAGGATGTTGAATTGGTTTTTTTTTTATTTAAACGAAGAAGGCCAACAATAAAAGAAGAACAAAATTTAGATGAAGAACACAGTAAAAAAAAGGAAATAGAAGGTGATGTGAAAAAGAAATGAGAAACGCGATCTGCTGTTGGGTTTTTATTTTATGGAAACATCAAGTACAATGAACACAAGAGTTTAACGAGGAACGGGCAACTATGCTCTCATAGTCCAGTGGTCAGCATGGTATGTGACCACCGAGGTCAGATATGTTTGATTCTCGTTAATAGTTTTTTTTTTTTTTTTTTTTTTTTTTTTAAAATCTAGATTCTAAATTGATTAAACTCATTAACAAGGACAAACCACCTCGTAACCCGGCAGAATCAACCTGCCTAGGGCTAGGGTTGGGGTCTTGGGCTTGTACATGAATAGTACTAGGGCTAGGGTTGGCTCTTGGGCTTGTACATGATTAGAGCCAACGCGTTGACAGCTTATTCAGTTTCCTCTTAATTTTTTTTTTTTTTTTGAAGCGTAGTTTCCTCTTAATAATATTAATACGAGGATACCTCTTTTCCTAAAATAAAAAATAAAAAAAAGTAAACCGTCGTAGGTTCGAGTCGTTCGACCTCTCCCAGCACCAAGTCCTACCTCCGTCGGAATGCGACGTCCTCTTTAACATCCGCGGTGGGACCCAGATTGCTTCTCAAACTAGAAACGTACAATATCCAAACACCAACAGAAGTTACCAAACCCATCTAAGAACTAAATAAGTTTTGTAGATATAGAAGTCTCTCCTAATTTCTATTTGAAGTCTCTCCTATATTGTTGCTTTACCCTTCGGTAATCTGCTGATGTTTCACTACTGTTGATTTAAACATGTCTTACGATTATCTGTTCAAGTACATAATTATCGGAGACACAGGTATGCTAATTTTACCCGCTTCATATCATAAAATCAAAGAGAAGTTGTTTTATTTATTTTTTCGCGATAATAATCTGGATGGGTTTATTTTAATTTTGATGTAGGTGTTGGAAAATCATGTCTATTGTTACAATTCACTGATCAAAGATTTCAACCAGTACATGACCTTACAATTGGTGTTGAATTTGGAGCTAAGATGGTTACTATTGATACTAGACCTATCAAACTTCAGATTTGGGATACTGTTAGTTCCTTTTCTCTCTTCTTTATCCACACAATTTTTGGGGAAATTTCGCTTACTTGACTTCACATTTTTACATTCATAGTAGACAATTTGAGCTTTTGCATGTTAGTTTAAACCCTATATAACGTGGTAGGTTGTGTTGTACAAAGTGGAGCTTTTGCAGGAATGCAATATACAAATTGATTTATGTACATAACTTCATGGGTTTCGGTCACTGAACTCCGGAAATTATCACCATGTTTCTTGATTTTGTCCCTCAGTAGTCTGTTTCAGTCCCGGCAGGAATGATAGCACCTAGACAGACTAGGAACAGACTGGATTCTTTGTTCGGGTGTATCTCTATATCTAGTGCTATTCTGTTTCCTAGGATTTACTGGAAAAATGGTAGGATGGTCCCCAATATGCCAATACTCGTAACTGCTTTGGTTTGAAAGATCTCCTTATAGATGGTGCGACTTGCATAAGTTGTTTATTGAACGTATAATGTAGTAAGAACAAGTCCACGAAGAAGCTGATCTGGATTAGGTTCACAGCTTTTTTATAAGGACTTCAGATTCTAATGAACCAATATTTTGGCGAATGTGTTCAAACTAACTCTTCAAACATCGTGATTTCACTAACAGGTCTTGCTTACCTACGCCATGGTATATTTCCTTATACATACATTAACTAACTGTCGATTTTTCACCTGGTTGCTTTTATGCTCCCTTTCATTTGTTGAACGAAAATATGCCGCCCTATCTGTATTCAACTAGTCAGTGCTTGCTAGTAGGTTATGGACTTGAGAAACAAAAACTAATATGTGTGTACAAAAGTAATGAAAATAGTATTGCATCACAATAGATTATCTGAAAATGATCCCGAGGAGAATTTGAAAGTGCAATAATAAGTTTGAACTTCTTAGGAGAGAACTTTTGGTACAGTCAGTTTCTGGACAAGGATGGAAACTCTGCAGTAATATATTTGATGATGTATTTATTAAGAACATGAGTTTTGAACAACGAAGCTTTTACCTTATTGCAGGCTGGCCAAGAAGCTTTCAGATCCATCACTAGATCTTACTACAGAGGTGCAGCTGGAGCACTTCTGGTTTATGACATAACTAGGTCTATTTTTTATCTGTGCTTCTTTAAATCTGTTATGTTCTGAAGAAGAACGAAATTTCATACTTCTATTTCTACAGGAGAGAGACGTTTAATCATCTAGCTCGCTGGCTTGAGGATGCTCGGCAGCATGCTAGCCCCAACATGGCAATTGCACTCATTGGGAATAAGTGTGATCTTTCGCATCGAAGGGCAATCACCAAAGAGGAGGGTGAGCAATTTGCAAAGGAAAATGGACTTATATTTATGGAAGCATCTGCAAGAACTTCTCAGAATGTGAACGAGGTAATTCTTTTAATCTATCCACAAGTAGTAGTCTTTCTCTATCTCTCTGACCCACTCATTTTTTGATATTTAACAGGCCTTTACAAGTACTGCTAAAAGGATCCTTCAAAACATTCAGGATGGTGTGTTTGATGTGTCTAATGAGGTAAACATCCTTATTTTTATTCTTTAAGTAAATGCCATGGGAGTTCCAAATCTGGTCATCACTTCGTAATGTGTTTCTGAAGTTTATGTTCTGTTGACACCTATGTCTTTTTATGACGCAATGAAAATGCAATCCAGCTAAAGACCTGCTTGTAGATGATCAGAGCTAGCTCTCTTGTACATATTGGTCCTCAATCTAACCGAGTTTGCGCAGCATAGTCCCTGACGTGATTATTGCAGTCTTTCAGTATGTTTGTTGGATGTGAAAAGGGAATTTTAAAATTTTGGTTTAACCCCTGTTTCTTGGGAGATACGGACTAGCATACCAAATTCTAAATCCTAAAAGTAGGAAACAGGTTTAGTGCACTATCTTCTTGAACTAACAGTTTCGACCCACCTTATGTTGTTTTCTGGTTCCATGCGCCTATGAATTTGTTCTTCGCCCTCGTGTAAGGCGTGTGACCAAACTGCAAAATGTTACATTTATCCAGCTGTGCCGGAAGATTGTGGATTGAATGTTTGACATCCCACTGGTTGGTTGTTTTCTGCGGCCACCTTACAAGTGGGGTACACTGTGTACTGAGTCTTAACTCGAAGGAGATCCCAAGACTAAAACTTGACCGGTTGTGCGATTGTCATTTAATCAATTGGGTGGGGCTCAAAGAGGTACCAATTAGGATCAGTTTCTATTCATTCTCATAACTTGAAGGAGATCCCAAAGCCTAAAAACTTGGACCTGAACCATGAGTATAATGAGTATCAATACAGTGACTGACATTTAATCAATACAGTGGGGCTCAAAGAAGTATCAATTAGGATCAATTTCTATTCAGTCTCACTGCAGTGAATCAAATTAATTGACCTGTACCATGAGTATAATGCAAATCACATGTTTTTATCGACATAATTATTTATTTCTAATGCAAATCACATGTTTTTATCGACATAATTATTTATTTCTGTGTGATCTGTGGCATTTGGGCTGAGGTATTCTAGTTCCAGTAAGTCATCAAATGTTCATGTTTTGCTTGTAGTCATCTGGCATCAAGGTGGGCCATGTTCGTACAACGGGTCCAGAAGCAACAAGAAATGGAACGATGACACAGGGAGGAGGGTGTTGCAGTTGATAAAACAGTTGCATAAAAGAAGTAGAAAATGGGATAATTCGTTACAGACATAAAACTCTACCTGAATTCAAACTGTGTGCACTTGCCTATGTTTAACCCAATGTAAGAATAGATCTTCTCTTATTTTCTTCTGTTATTTAATGTGATGTTGCCAAATAAAAGAACATGAAAAGAAATGTACAGTTCATGATGTCAAAATTCCAACTCTATTATTGACCATAACCTCATGCTTACTTACGAACTAAATGGTGCCCTCTTCGACCTTTCTGGTCACATGTCTTTTTGTTCCTACCAAAGGACAGAATGATAATGTGCTGTATAATTTGGAATCATTTTCTTCAACTCCACGGTCCACACCCTACTTGTAGGAAGAAGCTAGGGTATAAGAATGAAGTTTATCTCTTTACTCCTCTTTGATTTCTTTGATTTCTTTCTTATTTACCCCTTTTTATATATTTATATATTGAAGGACCTATATTTGGTTTAATAATCAGAAATGATTCTATCATTGATGTATCCGCAATTCAATATGGATGGATATATACCACATATATATTCCTCTCTTTCTCGCACTTTTCCCACCCGATTTGAAATACTTGAACGTTCGATTCTTTTTTTAGAATGCCATATTTTTTCTTAATTTCTAATAATTTAGAATTAAGATATTGATAATCATATTCATATAAATTATAAATATAAAAGAGAATCATGGAAAAGAAAAAATGTATAATTTCTTCCCATTGAAAATTTTGATATCATATATCACTCTAATTTATCGTTATATTAATTCGTATGTTATATTATATTGTTATAGAATACCATTCTATTCAGTATTCATTTTTTCTCTATTCATTATCTATTTTGAATAGCTAAGAGCTAAGTAGTTGACTGAATTCCTATGCACAACACAATTTCTGTTATGTGAGCCCGCTTAGCTCAGAGGTTAGAGCATCGCATTTGTAATGCGATGGTCATCGGTTCGATTCCGATAGCCGGCTTTTCTCTCTTTGTTCTATTTTATACTTTATTACATGATTAATAATGTCTCCTTGAACTCAAGGAATATTTAAAGGACTTCTTTCCTTTTCTCAAAAATAGCGGATCTATTATGTCGTAAGAACTTCCAACTATGAATAAAAAACAGATTCGAGCGGTTGGTTATATCTCTACAGAACAAATTAAGACAAAGTATCCTTACCTTGCTATATATACAAAAGAGTCTGAATATTGATACAATTCATCTCATTCTTCTTTGTAGTACAGTACTTAACTTCAGTATATTTTTTTCGTTTATCGTTTAGTTCAGTCTTAATTTAGGTTTATTCTGTAAATAAAAAAAGGAGTTTTTATGTCTCGTTACCGAGGGCCTCGTTTCAAAAAAATACGCCGTCTGGGGGCTTTACCGGGACTAACTAGTAAAAGGCCTAAATCCGGAAATGATCTTAGAAATCAATCGCGTTCTGTGAAAAAGTCTCAATATCGTATTCGTCTAGAAGAAAAACAAAAATTGCGGTTTCATTATGGTCTGACAGAGCGACAATTACTTAAATATGTTCGTATCGCCGGAAAAGCCAAAGGGTCAACTGGTCAAGTTTTACTACAATTACTTGAAATGCGTTTGGATAACATACTTTTTCGATTGGGTATGGCTTCGACCATTCCTGGAGCTCGGCAATTAGTTAACCATAGACATATTTTAGTTAATGGCCATATAGTAGATATACCAAGTTATCGCTGCAAACCCCGAGATATTATTACGACGAGGGATGAACAAAAATCCAAAGCTCTGATTCAAAATTATCTTGATTCATCCTCCCATGAAGAATTGCCAAAACATTTGACTCTTCATTCATCCCAATATAAAGGGTTAGTCAATCAAATAATAGATAGTAAGTGGGTCGGCTTGAAAATAAACGAATTGCTAGTCGTAGAATATTATTCCCGTCAGACTTGAACCTAACTCAAATAGCAAGGCAAGGATTCGGAGAATTTTGCCCCTTTTTCGCCGAAGTAAATTGACCGAAGCTAAGGAGTGTTATCCGGATATTTTTCCCATATCATGTATCATAAATGGATCCGCGGGGATCTTTTTATGTCTTGGCTACCCTTTAATCAGTATTTTTCGTACCACCCCAATTAGGAATAGAGAATTCATTTCAAAGAAAGGTCTACCTCTTGGAATAATCATATTCCTTGTTTGTTTGTTATTTGATCCATTGTGGTCAATAACGCTCTTGAATTAGGCAAAGGTAAGGAAAGAGAGGGATTCGAACCCTCGGTAAACAAAAGCCTACATAGCAGTTCCAATGCTACGCCTTCAACCACTCGGCCATCTCTCCTACAAAATTTTATGATTATGACCCAGAAATCGGGTGAATAGCGAGCCATTCATATTTCTTTTTGCAGTATAGGTACGACCAACCGATTATAACAATTCGAAATATGAAAACAGATGGGGTGGTATTTTGATCATAGAACAATTATTCTATTCTTTTTCCTTCTTTGAATCATAATCCAATAAAAAACTTCTCGAGTTATCATAATCTGTAGGAAATATTAATTTCATGTTTAGAACGAGTTTTTTTTTATGTTATTTCGTCCTGTACAATTCCTTTGTTTGTGGGATTCTTTTCCCATGCGAGGTAATGAGAAGAATTATAGAATGGATTGCGAACTATGCCTAGATCACGGATAAATGGAAATTTTATTGATAAGACCTCTTCAATTGTGGCCAATATCTTATTACGCATAATTCCGACAACTTCCGGAGAAAAAGAGGCATTTACCTATTATAGAGATGGTGTGATTTGATTCTATTTAGTGTTCTCCGTCTTACGAGTAAAGGCACGCAGGGTTGGATTCGGTATAAAACGAAACGCGTTTATTGAAATAAACCTTAAAAAAATCTACGCTTCTTGAAGGTGAAGTTTAAATTATTAAGATGAAAGAGTGTTGGATCAAAAAAAAAAAATGGCTAGGGCCATGGTGGATCAATTTTTATGCTTTTAAGAGGAATCCAAATCACCATGCACTTGTATCATCATATGCGTAACACCGAATGGGGCAATAAATGACATCACAAAGTTAAGCTGATAGAAACATCTCAACAAGATCTTTTTTTTTTTTTTTGACAAAATCTCAACAAGATCACACTCAAGAAATTCAACAATCAAAACACCACAATAACATATTCTTATTCTAATCATGTTATTGTTATTTTAACTTTATCTTGCTCTAGAGTTTTACGATTTTATTTATGACCTTTACAATTTCTCTCCAGATTTTGGTTTACCTAATTTTTGATGGATTGTTAATCTTCCAGGGGCCTCTCTCGTTCATCAAAAGCATGGGGATCATTCGGTATTGGACTTTAGTCTTCAAAATTCTTCTTCTTCTTCTGGTATGGAGATCAAAGTGTGAAGCAATATTGCATAAATCTTTCTATGGGATGAATCCACACAGTATGGGATGGATTCACACAGTATGTACCAGTATTACGTTCTTTATCATGTATATGATTTAAATGATAACACCATGATCAATCTGAGTTGCTTACCGAGTCAGAACCAGCTCAAATTTCAAATTTCAAAACTTTCCCTCTTTGAATTATCGTAACTTACGGTCGACTAAACTCATGACGATAGTCACTCTGTTGACCCTCTTCTCTCATATCTCCCAATAATATGTTCCTTGTGGGGAAATTATTTTCTTAACAAAATTATTGAGAGATAAAGATTATTCGGTTTTAACTAATTCTAGTTATACCAAATCTTTTCCGGTTCTATATAACTTAAAAATGTTAAACCCTAATTTTCTTTACCCTGAGAAAATGGCCTCGTCTTCAAACAATCAAATCTTTGCCATTACTGGAAAAATGCAAAACACGCAGATAAGAGATATATGTGCTAGAAAAATGAGAAGGGTTGTTGGTGCTAAATCAGCAATTACCAATGCTATTGATGAATGGGGTACTACCTTAGTGGGAAAACTTTTCTCAAAAGATCATGTAGAGACAGACACGGTAAGAAAAGAGGTTATTCTCTTATAGAACAGATTCAGAGTAAAAAATGTTCGTGATATAGATAGAAATATGTTTCTGTTCAAGTTTCACAATGAAGATGCAATGAAAAATATCCTCACCAGAGGACCATGGTATGTCAAGAAAAGCCACATGAATCTCCTAAAATATGATGCTGCAATTCCTACAAAGAATTTGGTTTTTAAATATCAGGAATGGGATGTTCAATTCCAACACATTTTACCTGAACATCACTCTGTGGAAGTAGTAGATGAAGCCATTGCTGAGTTGGGTGACAAGATCTCAACAGACCCAGAATATTGCAAACCAACTTTTAGAACTACCATATATGCAAGAATGAGAGTAGACCTCACAAAACCTCTCCATAGAGGAGGCTGGTGGAATACTGCAGCTGGTGATGTCACTTGGATCAGATTTCATTGGGAAAAATAGCCCCACAATCTTTGTCATAAGTGCTACAAAATTGATCATAATGAAGAAGAATGTCTTACAGTGGCAGATGATTTGATGATCCGTAGATTCACTAATGAACAATATATCGACTATCTGCATGAATTAGTTGCTACTTATGGTGTGGAGATTTGTGAAGACATTGATGTTCTACTAGAAAGGATCTGTGAAGCTAGTAGGAAAAAACTTGAAGAAGAAGCTAATCTTAAAGAGCAGCAAGAAGAGGGTGCTTCTAGGAACAATAAAAGAACTAGAAGAGACCATGATGATTCTACTGGTGAAAACATGGAAAGTATTACTGGTGCACATTCATCCCTGAATGGAAATGATGAATTGGAACACGATCTCATAGAGGAAGGAGATGCAAAAGCAGGAGAGAATCCCCATGCGATGAATGAGGCCCCAATTGATCTGGTAATTCATCTTTTCTCTACAAATCAATTCTGCTGCATTAAATTTTATTTTCGTCTGAGTATTTATTACAATAATTACCCCAGTTCTTTGATTTTGTTTAACTCTGCATATATTTGTTCTGATCCTACCTTAACTTTAACTTGAGTATCAAGTTACTATCTTTTAAACAATCTTCTGATATGAAAATTCTCAGTTGGAACTGCCATGGAATTTTGGGAAAAGATACTAAGGATTACTTATTGCATATAAATAATATTCATTCTCCTGACATCATATTTCTGTCTGAAACAAAAATCAATGATGATAGGATCTTAAACATCACTAGTTTCCTCAAAATGCCAAATAAATGTTATGTCCCTTCTGTTGGACAAGCTGGAGGTATTATCTTGCTTTGGAAAGACAGTTTCTCTTTAGAAATCTTAAGTTCATGCTCTAATATGTTTCATGCTTTAGTTAAGAATGATCCTAGTAAGGGTGAGTGTTTTTTATCTTTTGTTTATAGTACTTCTTACAAGAATGACCAACCTAACCAGTGGAAATACATTCAAAACCTAAGTACCTCAGTTAATATTCCCTGGGTTCTTCTAGGGGATCTAAATATCACTATGAGCCAATCTGAAAGAAACACAAATTCTAAGTCAACTTCAACTGAAGTTCTTCAAAGAATTAGAGATTCAGATTTACATGATATGGGTTATAATGGTAACCCATTTACATGGACTAGTAATAGTCATGGTACATGAAAAATTAATTCTAGACTTGACAGATCTTTAGTTAACAGTGAATAATTTATTAGATATCGTCAAGCTAAACTTGTTCATCTCCCCATTAAAGGATCTGATCATGCACCGATTATGTTATCCATGTATGATAAGTATAATACCGCAGGTAAGTGTTGGAAATTCTTTGAACACTGGTTAAAGAATGAAGCATGCAAAAATGAAATTTTAAATGCGTGGAAAACTAATCTTACAGGTTCTGCAACATTCCTTCTATCAGATAAGCTCTCTAACACTAGATACATTCTTTCTAAATGGAGTAAAGCAACTTTTGGTCAAATACAATCAAAAATATCCTTATTTCAAGAAGAATTATCTAAAATTCAAGCTCAGGATATCCAGGGAAACAACACTGAAGAAGTTAAAAATGTTGAGATTGAGATTGATAAACTTAATGAGATACATGCTAGCTCAAATATGCAGAAATCAAGAGATCACTTTTACAATGACATGGACAGAAATTTAAAGTATTTCCATATCAGAGTTAACCAAAGAAGATCTAGGAATATAATTGATTCTTTTCAAGCACCAGATGGTTCTTGGTGTCAAGACAAGAATACTATTGAGAATGTTTTGGTCACCCACTTCAAGAAGATCGGTACAACCTCTCAACCAACTGATTCTTTTCATTTTCTTCAACATACACCTTCTTGTATTACAGATCAAGATAATGAAGCTCTTATTAGTATTCCAGATAAGGATGAAATATATGGTGCTCTAATGTCTATGCAGCTTTGGACTTCTCCAGGACATGATGGATTCCTACTAGGTTTCTATCAAATATAATGGCAGACAGTCAAAGACGATGTGTGTAAAATGGTAAAGGCTTCGTTCACTTTAGGTTATTTGCTCAAGAAAATTAATAATACAAGAATCACTCTCATTCCAAAAGTCAGTGGAGCTCACAAGCCTAAAGACTTCAGGCCCATAGATCTTTGCTACACAAGCTATAAACTGATTTCCAAAATAATTGCTCTAAGGCTCAAAAAACATATGGCAGATATTATCTCTCCAATGCAGTCAGCATATGTTCCAGGTGTAGATGGTGGATTTTCGACAAAGGCTAAAATCGTAAATCCATAATTATATGTATTCCTGACAGCAATCAGATGAATATTAAGGCTCATGTCTCTTATTGAAAGCATGAAAGCTCATGCCACAAGAATCTCTGACTGAGAATACTATCTCTCAGAGCACATGTAGATGTGTAGTCTCTCATCTGAGGCAACGGCATATTTTATGAATATTGAGCAATTTCAGTAAATACTTTTTATATAGAATCGAAAGATTGGACGGCTCCTAGACAACTTGCATGTTAGTATAGAGCAATAACGTCTTCAGGATATAACAATGTGTTCCCTGACTATATAAAAGAATATGATGCTTCAACAAGCTCATATCGCTCACAATTGATGCTCCTAGACGACCGTACTAGTATAGAGCCGTATAGTCAATTGCTTTGTTTTTATAGAAATTTTATTATATAACTGTGGAAGAGTCAAAAAATAAATGTTCTTACAAGGGCCACCACGACCAGTGATAATGGTTCTGAACCTTTTATATTGGTCTAAAATAGGCTGATTTAGGAGGACATCCCAAAAGAATAGACAGAAGTATAGTCAATTGCTTTGTTTTTATAGAAATTTTATTATATAACTGTGGAAGAGTCAAAAAATAAATATTATTACAAAGGCCACCACGACCAGTGATAATGGTTCTGAACCATTTATATTGATCTAAATTAGGATGATTTAGGAGGACATCCCAAAAGAATGGACAGAAGTATAGTCAATTGCTTTGTTTTTATAGAAATTTTATTATATAACTGTGGAAGAGTCAAAAAATAAATGTTCTTATAGGGGCCACCACGACCAGTGATAATGGTTCTGAACCTTTTATATTGGTCTAAATCAGGATGATTTAGGAGGATATCCAAAAAGAATAGATAGAAGTATAGTCAATTGCTTTGTTTTTATATAAATTTTATTATATAACTGTGGAAGAGTCAAAAAATAAATATTCTTACAAAGGCCACCACGACCAGTGATAATGGTTCTGAACCTTTTATATTGGTCTAAATCAGGCTGATTTAAGAGGACATCCCAAAAGAATAGACAGAAGTATAGTCAATTGCTTTGTTTTTATAGAAATTTTATTATATAACTGTGGAAGAGTCAAAAAATAAATATTCTTACAAAGGCCACCACGACCAGTGATAATGGTTCTGAACCTTTTATATTGGTCTAAATCAGGATGATTTAGGAGGACATCCCAAAAGAATAGACATAAGTATAGTCAATTGCTTTGTTTTTATAGAAATTTTATTATATAACTATGGAAGAGTCAAAAAATAAATATTCTTACAAAGGCCACCACGACCAGTGATAATGGTTCTGAACCTTTTATATTGGTCTAAATAGGCTGATTTAGGAGGACATCCCAAAAGAATAGACAGAAGTATAGTCAATTGCTTTGTTTTTATAGAAATTTTATTATATAACTGTGGAAGAGTCAAAAAATAAATATTCTTACAAAGGCCACCACGACCAGTGATAATGGTTCTGAACCTTTTATATTGGTCTAAAATAGGCTGATTTAGGAGGACATCCCAAAAGAATAGACAGAAGTATAGTCAATTGCTTTGTTTTTATAGAAATTTTATTATATAACTGTGGAAGAGTCAAAAAATAAATATTCTTACAAAGGCCACCACGACCAGTGATAATGGTTCTGAACCTTTTATATTGGTCTAAAATAGGCTGATTTAGGAGGACATCCCAAAAGAATAGACAGAAGTATAGTCAATTGCTTTGTTTTTATAGAAATTTTATTATATAACTGTGGAAGAGTCAAAAAATAAATATTCTTACAAAGGCCACCACGACCAGTGATAATGGTTCTGAACCTTTTATATTGGTCTAAAATAGGCTGATTTAGGAGGACATCCCAAAAGAATAGACAGAAGTATAGTCAATTGCTTTGTTTTTATAGAAATTTTATTATATAACTGTGGAAGAGTCAAAAAATAAATATTCTTACAAAGGCCACCACGACTAGTGATAATGGTTCTGAACCTTTTATATTGGTCTAAATTAGGCTGATTTAGGAGGACATCCCAAAAGAATAGACAGAAGTATAGTCAATTGCTTTGTTTTTATAGAAATTTTATTATATAACTGTGGAAGAGTCAAAAAATAAATATTCTTACAAAGGCCACCACGACCAGTGATAATGGTTCTAAACCTTTTATATTGGTCTAAATTAGGTTGATTTAGGAGGATATCCCAAAAGAATAGATAGAAGTATAGTCAATTGCTTTGTTTTTATAGAAATTTTATTATATAACTGTGGAAGAGTCAAAAAATAAATATTCTTACAAAGGCCACCACGACCAGTGATAATGGTTCTGAACCTTTTATATTGGTCTAAATTAGGCTGATTTAGGAGGATATCCCAAAAGAATAGACAGAAGTATAGTCAATTGCTTTGTTTTTATAGAAATTTTATTATATAACTGTGGAAGAGTCAAAAAATAAATATTCTTACAAAGGCCACCACGACCAGTGATAATGGTTCTGAACCTTTTATATTGGTCTAAAATAGGCTGATTTAGGAGGATATCCCAAAAGAATAGACAAAAGTATAGTCAATTGCTTTGTTTTTATAGAAATTTTATTATATAACTGTGGAAGAGTCAAAAAATAAATATTCTTACAAAGGCCACCACGACCAGTGATAATGGTTCTGAACCTTTTATATTGGTCTAAATCAGGCTGATTTAGGAGGATATCCCAAAAGAATAGACAGAAGTATAGTCAATTGCTTTGTTTTTATAGAAATTTTATTTATATAACTGTGGAAGAGTCAAAAAATAAATATTCTTACAAAGGCCACCACGACCAGTGATAATGGTTCTGAACCTTTTATATTGGTCTAAATCAGGCTGATTTAGGAGGATATCCCAAAAGAATAGACAAAAGTATAGTCAATTGCTTTGTTTTTATAGAAATTTTATTATATAACTGTGGAAGAGTCAAAAAATAAATATTCTTACAAAGGCCACCACGACCAGTGATAATGGTTCTGAACCTTTTATATTGGTCTAAATCAGGATGATTTAGGAGGATATCCCAAAAGAATAGACAGAAGTATAGTCAATTGCTTTGTTTTTATAGAAATTTTGTTATATAACATTGGAAGAGTCAAAAAATAAATATTTTGGCCACCACGACCAGTGATAATGGTTCTGAAACCTTTTATATTGGTCTAAATCAGGCTGATTTAGGAGGATATCCCAAAAGAATAGACAGAAGTATAGTCAATTGCTTTGTTTTTATAGAAATTTTATTATATAACTGTGGAAGAGTCAAAAAATAAATATTCTTACAAAGGCCACCACGACCAGTGATAATGGTTCTGAACCTTTTATATTGGTCTAAATTAGGCTGATTTAGGAGGATATCCCAAAAGAATAGACGAGAAAGTATAGTCAATTGCTTTGTTTTTATAGAAATTTTATTATATAACTGTGGAAGAGTCAAAAAATAAATATTCTTACAAAGGCCACCACGACCAGTGATAATGGTTCTGAACCTTTTATATTGGTCTAAATAAGGCTGATTTAGGAGGATATCCCAAAAGAATAGACAGAAGTATAGTCAATTGCTTTGTTTTTATAGAAATTTTATTATATAACTGTGGAAGAGTCAAAAAATAAATATTCTTACAAAGGCCACCACGACCAGTGATAATGGTTCTGAACCTTTTATATTGGTAAAAATCGGACTGATTTAGGAGGACATCCCAAAAGAATAGACAAAAGTATAGTCAATTGCTTTGTTTTTATAGAAATTTTATTATATAACTGTGGAAGAGTCAAAAAATAAATATTCTTACAAAGGCCACCACGACCAGTGATAATGGTTCTGAACCTTTTATATTGGTCTAAATTAGGCTGATTTAGGAGGACATCCCAAAAGAATAGACAGAAGTATAGTCAATTGCTTTGTTTTTATAGAAATTTTATTATATAACTGTGGAAGAGTCAAAAAATAAATATTCTTACAAAGGCCACCACGACCAGTGATAATGGTTCTGAACCTTTTATATTGGTCTAAATCAGGCTGATTTAGGAGGACATCCCAAAAGAATAGACAGAAGTATAGTCAATTGCTTTGTTTTTATAGAAATTTTATTATATAACTGTGGAAGAGTCAAAAAATAAATATTCTTACAAAGGCCACCACGACCAGTGATAATGGTTCTGAACCTTTTATATTGGTCTAAATCAGGCTGATTTAGGAGGACATCCCAAAAGAATAGACAGAAGTATAGTCAATTGCTTTGTTTTTATAGAAATTTTATTATATAACTGTGGAAGAGTCAAAAAAATAAATATTCTTACAAAGGCCACCACGACCAGTGATAATGGTTCTGAACCTTTTATATTGGTCTAAATCAGGCTGATTTAGGAGGATATCCCAAAAGAATAGACAGAAGTATAGTCAATTGCTTTGTTTTTATAGAAATTTTATTATATAACTGTGGAAGAGTCAAAAAATAAATATTCTTACAAAGGCCACCACGACCAGTGATAATGGTTCTGAACCTTTTATATTGGTCTAAATCAGGTTGATTTAGGAGGACATCCCAAAAGAATAGACAGAAGTATAGTCAATTGCTTTGTTTTTATAGAAATTTTATTATATAACTGTGGAAGAGTCAAAAAATAAATATTCTTACAGAAGCCACCACGACCAGTGATAATGGTTCTGAACCTTTTATATTGGTAAAATCAGGCTGATTTAGGAGGATATCCCAAAAGAATAGACAGAAGTATAGTCAATTGCTTTGTTTTTATAGAAATTTTATTATATAACTGTGGAAGAGTCAAAAAATAAATATTCTTACAAAGGCCACCACGACCAGTGATAATGGTTCTAAACCTTTTATATTGGTCTAAATAGGATGATTTAGGAGGATATCCCAAAAGAATAGACAGAAGTATAGTCAATTGCTTTGTTTTTATAGAAATTTTATTATATAACTGTGGAAGAGTCAAAAAATAAATATTCTTACAAAGGCCACCACGACCAGTGATAATGGTTCTGAACCTTTTATATTGGTCTAAATCAGGCTGATTTAGGAGGATATCCCAAAAGAATAGACAGAAGTATAGTCAATTGCTTTGTTTTTATAGAAATTTTATTATATAACTGTGGAAGAGTCAAAAAATAAATATTCTTACAAAGGCCACCACGACCAGTGATAATGGTTCTGAACCTTTTTATATTGGTCTAAATTAGGCTGATTTAGGAGGATATCCCAAAAGAATAGACAGAAGTATAGTCAATTGCTTTGTTTTTATAGAAATTTTATTATATAACTGTGGAAGAGTCAAAAAATAAATATTCTTACAAAGGCCAGGCCACCACGACCAGTGATAATGGTTCTGAACCTTTTATATTGGTCTAAATTAGGCTGATTTAGGAGGATATCCCAAAAGAATAGACAGAAGTATAGTCAATTGCTTTGTTTTTATAGAAATTTTATTATATAACTGTGGAAGAGTCAAAAAATAAATATTCTTACAAAGGCCACCACGACCAGTGATAATGGTTCTGAACCTTTTATATTGGTCTAAAATAGGCTGATTTAGGAGGATATCCCAAAAGAATAGACAGAAGTATAGTCAATTGCTTTGTTTTTATAGAAATTTTATTATATAACTGTGGAAGAGTCAAAAAATAAATATTCTTACAAAGGCCACCACGACCAGTGATAATGGTTCTGAACCTTTTATATTGGTCTAAATTAGGCTGATTTAGGAGGACATCCCAAAAGAATAGACAGAAGTATAGTCAATTGCTTTGTTTTTATAGAAATTTTATTATATAACTGTGGAAGAGTCAAAAAATAAATATTCTTACAAAGGCCACCACGACCAGTGATAATGGTTCTGAACCTTTTATATTGGTCTAAATTAGGCTGATTTAGGAGGATATCCCAAAAGAATAGACAGAAGTATAGTCAATTGCTTTGTTTTTATAGAAATTTTATTATATAACTGTGGAAGAGTCAAAAAATAAATATTCTTACAAAGGCCACCACGACCAGTGATAATGGTTCTGAACCTTTTATATTGGTCTAAATTAGGCTGATTTAGGAGGATATCCCAAAAGAATAGACAGAAGTATAGTCAATTGCTTTGTTTTTATAGAAATTTTATTATATAACTGTGGAAGAGTCAAAAAATAAATATTCTTACAAAGGCCACCACGACCAGTGATAATGGTTCTGAACCTTTTATATTGGTCTAAATTAGGCTGATTTAGGAGGATATCCCAAAAGAATAGACAGAAGTATAGTCAATTGCTTTGTTTTTATAGAAATTTTATTATATAACTGTGGAAGAGTCAAAAAATAAATATTCTTACAAAGGCCACCACGACCAGTGATAATGGTTCTGAACCTTTTATATTGGTCTAAATTAGGCTGATTTAGGAGGATATCCCAAAAGAATAGACAGAAGTATAGTCAATTGCTTTGTTTTTATAGAAATTTTATTATATAACTGTGGAAGAGTCAAAAAAATAAATATTCTTACAAAGGCCACCACGACCAGTGATAATGGTTCTGAACCTTTTATATTGGTCTAAATCAGGATGATTTAGGAGGATATCCCAAAAGAATAGACAAAAGTATAGTCAATTGCTTTGTTTTTATAGAAATTTTATTATATAACTGTGGAAGAGTCAAAAAATAAATATTCTTACAAAGGCCACCACGACCAGTGATAATGGTTCTGAACCTTTTATATTGGTCTAAATTAGGCTGATTTAGGAGGATATCCCAAAAGAATAGACAGAAGTATAGTCAATTGCTTTGTTTTTATAGAAATTTTATTATATAACTGTGGAAGAGTCAAAAAATAAATATTCTTACAAAGGCCACCACGACCAGTGATAATGGTTCTGAACCTTTTATATTGGTCTAAATTAGGCTGATTTAGGAGGATATCCCAAAAGAATAGACAAAAGTATAGTCAATTGCTTTGTTTTTATAGAAATTTTATTATATAACTGTGGAAGAGTCAAAAAATAAATATTCTTACAAAGGCCACCACGACCAGTGATAATGGTTCTGAACCTTTTATATTGGTCTAAATTAGGCTGATTTAGGAGGATATCCCAAAAGAATAGACAGAAGTATAGTCAATTGCTTTGTTTTTATAGAAATTTTATTATATAACTGTGGAAGAGTCAAAAAATAAATATTCTTACAAAGGCCACCACGACCAGTGATAATGGTTCTGAACCTTTTATATTGGTCTAAATTAGGCTGATTTAGGAGGATATCCCAAAAGAATAGACAAAGTATAGTCAATTGCTTTGTTTTTATAGAAATTTTATTATATAACTGTGGAAGAGTCAAAAAATAAATATTCTTACAAAGGCCACCACGACCAGTGATAATGGTTCTGAACCTTTTATATTGGTCTAAAATAGGCTGATTTAGGAGGATATCCCAAAAGAATAGACAGAAGTATAGTCAATTGCTTTGTTTTTATAGAAATTTTATTATATAACTGTGGAAGAGTCAAAAAATAAATATTCTTACAAAGGCCACCACGACCAGTGATAATGGTTCTGAACCTTTTATATTGGTCTAAATCAGGCTGATTTAGGAGGATATCCCAAAAGAATAGACAAAAGTATAGTCAATTGCTTTGTTTTTATAGAAATTTTATTATATAACTGTGAAGAGTCAAAAAATAAATATTCTTACAAAGGCCACCACGACCAGTGATAATGGTTCTGAACCTTTTATATTGGTCTAAAATAGGCTGATTTAGGAGGATATCCCAAAAGAATAGACAGAAGTATAGTCAATTGCTTTGTTTTTATAGAAATTTTATTATATAACTGTGGAAGAGTCAAAAAATAAATATTCTTACAAAGGCCACCACGACCAGTGATAATGGTTCTGAACCTTTTATATTGGTCTAAATTAGGATGATTTAGGAGGATATCCCAAAAGAATAGACAAAAGTATAGTCAATTGCTTTGTTTTTATAGAAATTTTATTATATAACTGTGGAAGAGTCAAAAAATAAATATTCTTACAAAGGCCACCACGACAAGTGATAATGGTTCTGAACCTTTTATATTGGTCTAAATATAAAAGGCTGATTTAGGAGGATATCCCAAAAGAATAGACAGAAGTATAGTCAATTGCTTTGTTTTTATAGAAATTTTATTATATAACTGTGGAAGAGTCAAAAAATAAATATTCTTACAAAGGCCACCACGACCAGTGATAATGGTTCTGAACCTTTTATATTGGTCTAAATTAGGCTGATTTAGGAGGATATCCCAAAAGAATAGACAGAAGTATAGTCAATTGCTTTGTTTTTATAGAAATTTTATTATATAACTGTGGAAGAGTCAAAAAATAAATATTCTTACAAAGGCCACCACGACCAGTGATAATGGTTCTGAACCTTTTATATTGGTCTAAATCAGGCTGATTTAGGAGGATATCCCAAAAGAATAGACAGAAGTATAGTCAATTGCTTTGTTTTTATAGAAATTTTATTATATAACTGTGGAAGAGTCAAAAAATAAATATTCTTACAAAGGCCACCACGACCAGTGATAATGGTTCTGAACCTTTTATATTGGTCTAAATCAGGCTGATTTAGGAGGATATCCCAAAAGAATAGACAGAAGTATAGTCAATTGCTTTGTTTTTATAGAAATTTTATTATATAACTGTGGAAGAGTCAAAAAATAAATATTCTTACAAAGGCCACCACGACCAGTGATAATGGTTCTGAACCTTTTATATTGGTCTAAATTAGGCTGATTTAGGAGGATATCCCAAAAGAATAGACAGAAAGTATAGTCAATTGCTTTGTTTTTATAGAAATTTTATTATATAACTGTGGAAGAGTCAAAAAATAAATATTCTTACAAAGGCCACCACGACCAGTGATAATGGTTCTGAACCTTTTATATTGGTCTAAATTAGGCCGACTTAGGAGGATATCCCAAAAGAATAGACAGAAGTATAGTCAATTGCTTTGTTTTTATAGAAATTTTATTATATAACTGTGGAAGAGTCAAAAAATAAATATTCTTACAAAGGCCACCACGACCAGTGATAATGGTTCTGAACCTTTTATATTGGTCTAAATTAGGCTGATTTAGGAGGATATCCCAAAAGAATAGACAGAAGTATAGTCAATTGCTTTGTTTTTATAGAAATTTTTTATTATATAACTGTGGAAGAGTTAAAAAATAAATATTCTTACAAAGGCCACCACGACCAGTGATAATGGTTCTGAACCTTTTATATTGATCTAAATAAGCAGATTTAGGAGGATATCCCAAAAGAATAGACAGAAGTATAGTCAATTGCTTTGTTTTTATAGAAATTTTATTATATAACTGTGGAAGAGTCAAAAAATAAATATTCTTACAAAGGCCACCACGACCAGTGATAATGGTTCTGAACCTTTTATATTGGTCTAAATCAGGCTGATTTAGGAGGATATCCCAAAAGAATAGACAGAAGTATAGTCAATTGCTTTGTTTTTATAGAAATTTTATTATATAACTGTGGAAGAGTCAAAAAATAAATATTCTTACAAAGGCCACCACGACCAGTGATAATGGTTCTGAACCTTTTATATTGGTCTAAAATAGGCTGATTTAGGAGGACATCCCAAAAGAATAGACAAAAGTATAGTCAATTGCTTTGTTTTTATAGAAATTTTATTATATAACTGTGGAAGAGTCAAAAAATAAATATTCTTACAAAGGCCACCACGACCAGTGATAATGGTTCTGAACCTTTTATATTGGTCTAAATTAGGCTGATTTAGGAGGATATCCCAAAAGAATAGACAGAAGTATAGTCAATTGCTTTGTTTTTATAGAAATTTTATTATATAACTGTGGAAGAGTCAAAAAATAAATATTCTTACAAAGGCCACCACGACCAGTGATAATGGTTCTGAACCTTTTATATTGGTCTAAATTAGGCTGATTTAGGAGGATATCCCAAAAGAATAGACAGAAGTATAGTCAATTGCTTTGTTTTTATAGAAATTTTATTATATAACTGTGGAAGAGTCAAAAAATAAATATTCTTACAAAGGCCACCACGACCAGTGATAATGGTTCTGAACCTTTTATATTGGTCTAAATTAGGCTGATTTAGGAGGATATCCCAAAAAAGAATAGACATAAGTATAGTCAATTGCTTTGTTTTTATAGAAATTTTATTATATAACTGTGGAAGAGTCAAAAAATAAATATTCTTACAAAGGCCACCACGACCAGTGATAATGGTTCTGAACCTTTTATATTGGTCTAAATAGGCTGATTTAGGAGGATATCCCAAAAGAATAGACAAAAGTATAGTCAATTGCTTTGTTTTTATAGAAATTTTATTATATAACTGTGGAAGAGTCAAAAAATAAATATTCTTACAAAGGCCACCACGACCAGTGATAATGGTTCTGAACCTTTTATATTGGTCTAAATCAGGCTGATTTAGGAGGATATCCCAAAAGAATAGACAAAAAGTATAGTCAATTGCTTTGTTTTTATAGAAATTTTATTATATAACTGTGGAAGAGTCAAAAAATAAATATTCTTACAAAGGCCACCACGACCAGTGATAATGGTTCTGAACCTTTTATATTGGTCTAAATTAGGATGATTTAGGAGGATATCCCAAAAGAATAGACAGAAGTATAGTCAATTGCTTTGTTTTTATAGAAATTTTATTATATAACTGTGGAAGAGTCAAAAAATAAATATTCTTACAAAGGCCACCACGACCAGTGATAATGGTTCTGAACCTTTTATATTGGTCTAAATAGGCTGATTTAGGAGGATATCCCAAAAGAATAGACAAAAGTATAGTCAATTGCTTTGTTTTTATAGAAATTTTATTATATAACTGTGGAAGAGTCAAAAAATAAATATTCTTACAAAGGCCACCACGACCAGTGATAATGGTTCTGAACCTTTTATATTGGTCTAAATTAGGCTGATTTAGGAGGATATCCCAAAAGAATAGACAAAAGTATAGTCAATTGCTTTGTTTTTATAGAAATTTTATTATATAACTGTGGAAGAGTCAAAAAATAAATATTCTTACAAAGGCCACCACGACCAGTGATAATGGTTCTGAACCTTTTATATTGGTCTAAATCAGGCTGATTTAGGAGGATATCCCAAAAGAATAGACAGAAGTATAGTCAATTGCTTTGTTTTTATAGAAATTTTATTTTATAACTGTGGAAGAGTCAAAAAATAAATATTCTTACAAAGGCCACCACGACCAGTGATAATGGTTCTGAACCTTTTATATTGGTCTAAATTAGGCTGATTTAGGAGGATATCCCAAAAGAATAGACAAAAGTATAGTCAATTGCTTTGTTTTTATAGAAATTTTATTATATAACTGTGGAAGAGTCAAAAAATAAATATTCTTACAAAGGCCACCACGACCAGTGATAATGGTTCTGAACCTTTTATATTGGTCTAAAATCAGGCTGATTTAGGAGGGTATCCCAAAAGAATAGACAGAAGTATAGTCAATTGCTTTGTTTTTATAGAAATTTTATTATATAACTGTGGAAGAGTCAAAAAATAAATATTCTTACAAAGGCCACCACGACCAGTGATAATGGTTCTGAACCTTTTATATTGGTCTAAATATAAAAGGCTGATTTAGGAGGATATCCCAAAAGAATAGACAGAAGTATAGTCAATTGCTTTGTTTTTATAGAAATTTTATTATATAACTGTGGAAGAGTCAAAAAATAAATATTCTTACAAAGGCCACCACGACCAGTGATAATGGTTCTGAACCTTTTATATTGGTCTAAATCAGGCTGATTTAGGAGGATATCCCAAAAGAATAGACAAAAGTATAGTCAATTGCTTTGTTTTTATAGAAATTTTATTATATAACTGTGGAAGAGTCAAAAAATAAATATTCTTACAAAGGCCACCACGACCAGTGATAATGGTTCTGAACCTTTTATATTGGTCTAAATTAGGCTGATTTAGGAGGATATCCCAAAAGAATAGACAGAAGTATAGTCAATTGCTTTGTTTTTATAGAAATTTTATTATATAACTGTGGAAGAGTCAAAAAATAAATATTCTTACAAAGGCCACCACGACCAGTGATAATGGTTCTGAACCTTTTATATTGGTCTAAATCAGGCTGATTTAGGAGGATATCCCAAAAGAATAGACAAAAGTATAGTCAATTGCTTTGTTTTTATAGAAATTTTATTATATAACTGTGGAAGAGTCAAAAAATAAATATTCTTACAAAGGCCACCACGACCAGTGATAATGGTTCTGAACCTTTTATATTGGTCTAAATCAGGCTGATTTAGGAGGATATCCCAAAAGAATAGACAGAAGTATAGTCAATTGCTTTGTTTTTATAGAAATTTTATTATATAACTGTGGAAGAGTCAAAAAATAAATATTCTTACAAAGGCCACCACGACCAGTGATAATGGTTCTGAACCTTTTATATTGGTCTAAATCAGGTTGATTTAGGAGGATATCCAAAAAGAATAGACAAAAGTATAGTCAATTGCTTTGTTTTTATAGAAATTTTATTATATAACTGTGGAAGAGTCAAAAAATAAATATTCTTACAAAGGCCACCACGACCAGTGATAATGGTTCTGAACCTTTTATATTGGTCTAAATCAGGATGATTTAGGAGGATATCCCAAAAGAATAGACAAAAGTATAGTCAATTGCTTTGTTTTTATAGAAATTTTATTATATAACTGTGGAAGAGTCAAAAAATAAATATTCTTACAAAGGCCACCACGACCAGTGATAATGGTTCTAAACCTTTTATATTGGTCTAAATTAGGCTGATTTAGGAGGATATCCCAAAAGAATAGACAGAAGTATAGTCAATTGCTTTGTTTTTATAGAAATTTTATTATATAACTGTGGAAGAGTCAAAAAATAAATATTCTTTTCGAGGCCACCACGACCAGTGATAATGGTTCTGAACCTTTTATATTGGTCTAAATTAGGCTGATTTAGGAGGATATCCCAAAAGAATAGACAGAAGTATAGTCAATTGCTTTGTTTTTTTATAGAAATTTTATTATATAACTGTGGAAGAGTCAAAAAATAAATATTCTTACAAAGGCCACCACGACCAGTGATAATGGTTCTGAACCTTTTATATTGGTCTAAATTAGGCTGATTTAGGAGGATATCCCAAAAGAATAGACAGAAGTATAGTCAATTGCTTTGTTTTTATAGAAATTTTATTATATATAACTGTGGAAGAGTCAAAAAATAAATATTCTTACAAAGGCCACCACGACCAGTGATAATGGTTCTGAACCTTTTATATTGGTCTAAATCAGGCTGATTTAGGAGGATATCCCAAAAGAATAGACAGAAGTATAGTCAATTGCTTTGTTTTTATAGAAATTTTATTATATAACTGTGGAAGAGTCAAAAAATAAATATTCTTACAAAGGCCACCACGACCAGTGATAATGGTTCTGAACCTTTTATATTGGTCTAAATTAGGCTGATTTAGGAGGATATCCCAAAAGAATAGACAAAAGTATAGTCAATTGCTTTGTTTTTATAGAAATTTTATTATATAACTGTGGAAGAGTCAAAAAATAAATATTCTTAAAGAGGCCACCACGACCAGTGATAATGGTTCTGAACCTTTTATATTGGTCTAAATCAGGCTGATTTAGGAGGATATCCCAAAAGAATAGACAGAAGTATAGTCAATTGCTTTGTTTTTATAGAAATTTTATTATATAACTGTGGAAGAGTCAAAAAATAAATATTCTTACAGAGGCCACCACGACCAGTGATAATGGTTCTGAACCTTTTATATTGGTCTAAATCAGGCTGATTTAGGAGGATATCCCAAAAGAATAGACAGAAGTATAGTCAATTGCTTTGTTTTTATAGAAATTTTATTATATAACTGTGGAAGAGTCAAAAAATAAATATTCTTACAAAGGCCACCACGACCAGTGATAATGGTTCTGAACCTTTTATATTGGTCTAAATCAGGCTGATTTAGGAGGATATCCCAAAAGAATAGACAAAAGTATAGTCAATTGCTTTGTTTTTATAGAAATTTTATTATATAACTGTGGAAGAGTCAAAAAATAAATATTCTTACAAAGGCCACCACGACCAGTGATAATGGTTCTGAACCTTTTATATTGGTCTAAATTAGGCTGATTTAGGAGGATATCCCAAAAGAATAGACAGAAGTATAGTCAATTGCTTTGTTTTTATAGAAATTTTATTATATAACTGTGGAAGAGTCAAAAAATAAATATTCTTACAAAGGCCACCACGACCAGTGATAATGGTTCTGAACCTTTTATATTGGTCTAAATCAGGCTGATTTAGGAGGATATCCCAAAAGAATAGACAGAAGTATAGTCAATTGCTTTGTTTTTATAGAAATTTTATTATATAACTGTGGAAGAGTCAAAAAATAAATATTCTTACAAAGGCCACCACGACCAGTGATAATGGTTCTGAACCTTTTATATTGGTCTAAATCAGGCTGATTTAGGAGGATATCCCAAAAGAATAGACAGAAGTATAGTCAATTGCTTTGTTTTTATAGAAATTTTATTATATAACTGTGGAAGAGTCAAAAAATAAATATTCTTACAAAGGCCACCACGACCAGTGATAATGGTTCTGAACCTTTTATATTGGTCTAAATCAGGCTGATTTAGGAGGATATCCAAAAAGAATAGACAAAAGTATAGTCAATTGCTTTGTTTTTATAGAAATTTTATTATATAACTGTGGAAGAGTCAAAAAATAAATATTCTTACAAAGGCCACCACGACCAGTGATAATGGTTCTGAACCTTTTATATTGGTCTAAATTAGGCTGATTTAGGAGGATATCCCAAAAGAATAGACAGAAGTATAGTCAATTGCTTTGTTTTTATAGAAATTTTATTATATAACTGTGGAAGAGTCAAAAAATAAATATTCTTACAAAGGCCACCACGACCAGTGATAATGGTTCTGAACCTTTTATATTGGTCTAAATTAGGCTGATTTAGGAGGATATCCAAAAAGAATAGACAGAAGTATAGTCAATTGCTTTGTTTTTATAGAAATTTTATTATATAACTGTGGAAGAGTCAAAAAATAAATATTCTTACAGAGGCCACCACGACCAGTGATAATGGTTCTGAACCTTTTATATTGGTCTAAATCAGGCTGATTTAGGAGGATATCCCAAAAAAGAATAGACAAAAGTATAGTCAATTGCTTTGTTTTTATAGAAATTTTATTATATAACTGTGGAAGAGTCAAAAAATAAATATTCTTACAAAGGCCACCACGACCAGTGATAATGGTTCTGAACCTTTTATATTGGTCCAAAATTAGGCTGATTTAGGAGGGAATCAAAAAAGAATAGACAAAAGTATAGTCAATTGCTTTGTTTTTATAGAAATTTTATTATATAACTGTGGAAGAGTCAAAAAATAAATATTCTTACAAAGGCCACCACGACCAGTGATAATGGTTCTGAACCTTTTATATTGGTCTAAATTAGGCTGATTTAGGAGGATATCCCAAAAGAATAGACAGAAGTATAGTCAATTGCTTTGTTTTTATAGAAATTTTATTATATAACTGTGGAAGAGTCAAAAAATAAATATTCTTACAAAGGCCACCACGACCAGTGATAATGGTTCTGAACCTTTTATATTGGTCTAAATCAGGCTGATTTAGGAGGATATCCCAAAAGAATAGACAGAAGTATAGTCAATTGCTTTGTTTTTATAGAAATTTTATTATATAACTGTGGAAGAGTCAAAAAATAAATATTCTTACAAAGGCCACCACGACCAGTGATAATGGTTCTGAACCTTTTATATTGGTCTAAATTAGGCTGATTTAGGAGGATATCCCAAAAGAATAGACAAAAGTATAGTCAATTGCTTTGTTTTTATAGAAATTTTATTATATAACTGTGGAAGAGTCAAAAAATAAATATTCTTACAAAGGCCACCACGACCAGTGATAATGGTTCTGAACCTTTTTTATATTGGTCTAAATCAGGCTGATTTAGGAGGATATCCCAAAAGAATAGACAAAAGTATAGTCAATTGCTTTGTTTTTATAGAAATTTTATTATATAACTGTGGAAGAGTCAAAAAATAAATATTCTTACAAAGGCCACCACGACCAGTGATAATGGTTCTGAACCTTTTATATTGGTCTAAATCAGGCTGATTTAGGAGGATATCCCAAAAGAATAGACAAAAGTATAGTCAATTGCTTTGTTTTTATAGAAATTTTATTATATAACTGTGGAAGAGTCAAAAAATAAATATTCTTACAGAGGCCACCACGACCAGTGATAATGGTTCTGAAACTTTTGTATTGGTCTAAATTAGGCTGATTTAGGAGGATATCCCAAAAGAATAGACAAAAGTATAGTCAATTGCTTTGTTTTTATAGAATTTTTTTTTTATAATTGTGGAAGAGTCAAAAAATAAATATTCTTACAAAGGCCACCACGACCAGTGATAATGGTTCTGAACCTTTTATATTGGTCTAAATTAGGCTGATTTAGGAGGATATCCCAAAAGAATAGACAAAAGTATAGTCAATTGCTTTGTTTTTATAGAAATTTTATTATATAACTGTGGAAGAGTCAAAAAATAAATATTCTTACAAAGGCCACCACGACCAGTGATAATGGTTCTGAACCTTTTATATTGGTCTAAATTAGGCTGATTTAGGAGGATATCCCAAAAGAATAGACAGAAGTATAGTCAATTGCTTTGTTTTTATAGAAATTTTATTATATAACTGTGGAAGAGTCAAAAAATAAATATTCTTACAAAGGCCACCACGACCAGTGATAATGGTTCTGAACCTTTTATATTGGTCTAAATTAGGATGATTTAGGAGGATATCCCAAAAGAATAGACAAAAGTATAGTCAATTGCTTTGTTTTTATAGAAATTTTATTATATAACTGTGGAAGAGTCAAAAAATAAATATTCTTACAAAGGCCACCACGACCAGTGATAATGGTTCTGAACCTTTTATATTGGTCTAAATCAGGCTGATTTAGGAGGATATCCAAAAAGAATAGACAGAAGTATAGTCAATTGCTTTGTTTTTATAGAAATTTTATTATATAACTGTGGAAGAGTCAAAAAATAAATATTCTTACAAAGGCCACCACGACCAGTGATAATGGTTCTGAACCTTTTATATTGGTCTAAATTAGGCTGATTTAGGAGGATATCCCAAAAGAATAGACAGAAGTATAGTCAATTGCTTTGTTTTTATAGAAATTTTATTATATAACTGTGGAAGAGTCAAAAAATAAATATTCTTACAAAGGCCACCACGACCAGTGATAATGGTTCTGAACCTTTTATATTGGTCTAAATATGGTTGATTTAGGAGGATATCCCAAAAGAATAGACAAAAGTATAGTCAATTGCTTTGTTTTTATAGAAATTTTATTATATAACTGTGGAAGAGTCAAAAAATAAATATTCTTACAAAGGCCACCACGACCAGTGATAATGGTTCTGAACCTTTTATATTGGTCTAAATCAGGCTGATTTAGGAGGATATCCCAAAAAAGAATAGACAAAAGTATAGTCAATTGCTTTGTTTTTATAGAAATTTTATTATATAACTGTGGAAGAGTCAAAAAATAAATATTCTTACAAAGGCCACCACGACCAGTGATAATGGTTCTGAACCTTTTATATTGGTCTAAATTAGGCTGATTTAGGAGGATATCCCAAAAGAATAGACAAAAGTATAGTCAATTGCTTTGTTTTTATAGAAATTTTATTATATAACTGTGGAAGAGTCAAAAAAATAAATATTCTTACAAAGGCCACCACGACCAGTGATAATGGTTCTGAACCTTTTATATTGGTCTAAATTAGGCTGATTTAGGAGGATATCCCAAAAGAATAGACAAAAGTATAGTCAATTGCTTTGTTTTTATAGAAATTTTATTATATAACTGTGGAAGAGTCAAAAAATAAATATTCTTACAAAGGCCACCACGACCAGTGATAATGGTTCTGAACCTTTTATATTGGTCTAAAATAGGCTGATTTAGGAGGATATCCCAAAAGAATAGACAGTAAGTATAGTCAATTGCTTTGTTTTTATAGAAATTTTATTATATAACTGTGGAAGAGTCAAAAAATAAATATTCTTACAAAGGCCACCACGACCAGTGATAATGGTTCTGAACCTTTTATATTGGTCTAAAATAGGCTGATTTAGGAGGACATCCCAAAAGAATAGACAAAAGTATAGTCAATTGCTTTGTTTTTATAGAAATTTTATTATATAACTGTGGAAGAGTCAAAAAATAAATATTCTTACAAAGGCCACCACGACCAGTGATAATGGTTCTGAACCTTTTATATTGGTCTAAATCAGGCTGATTTAGGAGGATATCCCAAAAGAATAGACAGAAGTATAGTCAATTGCTTTGTTTTTATAGAAATTTTATTATATAACTGTGGAAGAGTCAAAAAATAAATATTCTTACAAAGGCCACCACGACCAGTGATAATGGTTCTGAACCTTTTATATTGGTCTAAATCAGGCTGATTTAGGAGGATATCCCAAAAGAATAGACAAAAGTATAGTCAATTGCTTTGTTTTTATAGAAATTTTATTATATAACTGTGGAAGAGTCAAAAAATAAATATTCTTACAAAGGCCACCACGACCAGTGATAATGGTTCTGAACCTTTTATATTGGTCTAAATCAGGATGATTTAGGAGGGTATCCCAAAAGAATAGACAAAAGTATAGTCAATTGCTTTGTTTTTATAGAAATTTTATTATATAACTGTGGAAGAGTCAAAAAATAAATATTCTTACAAAGGCCACCACGACCAGTGATAATGGTTCTGAACCTTTTATATTGGTCTAAATTAGGCTGATTTAGGAGGATATCCCAAAAGAATAGACAGAAGTATAGTCAATTGCTTTGTTTTTATAGAAATTTTATTATATAACTGTGGAAGAGTCAAAAAATAAATATTCTTACAAAGGCCACCACGACCAGTGATAATGGTTCTGAACCTTTTATATTGGTCTAAATTAGGCTGATTTAGGAGGATATCCCAAAAGAATAGACAAAAGTATAGTCAATTGCTTTGTTTTTATAGAAATTTTATTATATAACTGTGGAAGAGTCAAAAAATAAATATTCTTACAAAGGCCACCACGACCAGTGATAATGGTTCTGAACCTTTTATATTGGTCTAAATTAGGTTGATTTAGGAGGATATCCCAAAAGAATAGACAAAAGTATAGTCAATTGCTTTGTTTTTATAGAAATTTTATTATATAACTGTGGAAGAGTCAAAAAATAAATATTCTTACAAAGGCCACCACGACCAGTGATAATGGTTCTGAACCTTTTATATTGGTCTAAATCAGGCTGATTTAGGAGGATATCCCAAAAGAATAGACAAAAGTATAGTCAATTGCTTTGTTTTTATAGAAATTTTATTATATAACTGTGGAAGAGTCAAAAAATAAATATTCTTACAAAGGCCACCACGACCAGTGATAATGGTTCTGAACCTTTTATATTGGTCTAAATCAGGATGATTTAGGAGGATATCCCAAAAGAATAGACATAAGTATAGTCAATTGCTTTGTTTTTATAGAAATTTTATTATATAACTGTGGAAGAGTCAAAAAATAAATATTCTTACAAAGGCCACCACGACAAGTGATAATGGTTCTGAACCTTTTATATTGGTCTAAATTAGGCTGATTTAGGAGGATATCCCAAAAGAATAGAAAGAAAGTATAGTCAATTGCTTTGTTTTTATAGAAATTTTATTATATAACTGTGGAAGAGTCAAAAAATAAATATTCTTACAAAGGCCACCACGACCAGTGATAATGGTTCTGAACCTTTTATATTGATCTAAATAAGCAGATTTAGGAGGATATCCCAAAAGAATAGACAAAGTATAGTCAATTGCTTTGTTTTTATAGAAATTTTATTATATAACTGTGGAAGAGTCAAAAAATAAATATTCTTACAAAGGCCACCACGACCAGTGATAATGGTTCTGAACCTTTTATATTGGTCTAAATCAGGATGATTTAGGAGGATATCCCAAAAGAATAGAAAGAAGTATAGTCAATTGCTTTGTTTTTATAGAAATTTTATTATATAACTGTGGAAGAGTCAAAAAATAAATATTCTTACAGAGGCCACCACGACCAGTGATAATGGTTCTGAACCTTTTATATTGGTCTAAATCAGGATGATTTAGGAGGATATCCCAAAAGAATAGACAAAAGTATAGTCAATTGCTTTGTTTTTATAGAAATTTTATTATATAACTGTGGAAGAGTCAAAAAATAAATATTCTTACAAAGGCCACCACGACCAGTGATAATGGTTCTGAACCTTTTATATTGGTCTAAATCAGGCTGATTTAGGAGGATATCCCAAAAGAATAGACAAAAGTATAGTCAATTGCTTTGTTTTTATAGAAATTTTATTATATAACTGTGGAAGAGTCAAAAAATAAATATTCTTACAAAGGCCACCACGACCAGTGATAATGGTTCTGAACCTTTTATATTGGTCTAAATCAGGCTGATTTAGGAGGATATCCCAAAAGAATAGACAAAAGTATAGTCAATTGCTTTGTTTTTATAGAAATTTTATTATATAACTGTGGAAGAGTCAAAAAATAAATATTCTTACAAAGGCCACCACGACCAGTGATAATGGTTCTGAACCTTTTATATTGGTCTAAATCAGGCTGATTTAGGAGGATATCCCAAAAGAATAGACAAAAGTATAGTCAATTGCTTTGTTTTTATAGAAATTTTATTATATAACTGTGGAAGAGTCAAAAAATAAATATTCTTACAAAGGCCACCACGACCAGTGATAATGGTTCTGAACCTTTTATATTGGTCTAAATTAGGCTGATTTAGGAGGATATCCCAAAAAGAATAGACAAAAGTATAGTCAATTGCTTTGTTTTTATAGAAATTTTATTATATAACTGTGGAAGAGTCAAAAAATAAATATTCTTACAAAGGCCACCACGACCAGTGATAATGGTTCTGAACCTTTTATATTGGTCTAAATCAGGCTGATTTAGGAGGATATCCCAAAAGAATAGACAAAAGTATAGTCAATTGCTTTGTTTTTATAGAAATTTTATTATATAACTGTGGAAGAGTCAAAAAATAAATATTCTTACAAAGGCCACCACGACCAGTGATAATGGTTCTGAACCTTTTATATTGGTCTAAATAGGCTGATTTAGGAGGATATCCAAAAAGAATAGACAAAAGTATAGTCAATTGCTTTGTTTTTATAGAAATTTTATTATATAACTGTGGAAGAGTCAAAAAATAAATATTCTTACAGAGGCCACCACGACCAGTGATAATGGTTCTGAACCTTTTATATTGGTCTAAATCAGGTTGATTTAGGAGGATATCCCAAAAGAATAGACAGAAGTATAGTCAATTGCTTTGTTTTTATAGAAATTTTATTATATAACTGTGGAAGAGTCAAAAAAATAAATATTCTTACAAAGGCCACCACGACCAGTGATAATGGTTCTGAACCTTTTATATTGGTCTAAATTAGGATGATTTAGGAGGATATCCCAAAAGAATAGACAAAAGTATAGTCAATTGCTTTGTTTTTATAGAAATTTTATTATATAACTGTGGAAGAGTCAAAAAATAAATATTCTTACAAAGGCCACCACGACCAGTGATAATGGTTCTGAACCTTTTATATTGGTCTAAATCAGGCTGATTTAGGAGGATATCCCAAAAGAATAGAAAGAAGTATAGTCAATTGCTTTGTTTTTATAGAAATTTTATTATATAACTGTGGAAGAGTCAAAAAATAAATATTCTTACAAAGGCCACCACGACCAGTGATAATGGTTCTGAACCTTTTATATTGGTCTAAATCAGGCTGATTTAGGAGGATATCCCAAAAGAATAGACAAAAGTATAGTCAATTGCTTTGTTTTTATAGAAATTTTATTATATAACTGTGGAAGAGTCAAAAAATAAATATTCTTACAAAGGCCACCACGACCAGTGATAATGGTTCTGAACCTTTTATATTGGTCTAAATCAGGCTGATTTAGGAGGATATCCCAAAAGAATAGACAAAAGTATAGTCAATTGCTTTGTTTTTATAGAAATTTTATTATATAACTGTGGAAGAGTCAAAAAATAAATATTCTTACAAAGGCCACCACGACCAGTGATAATGGTTCTGAACCTTTTATATTGGTCTAAATCAGGATGATTTAGGAGGATATCCCAAAAGAATAGACAGAAGTATAGTCAATTGCTTTGTTTTTATAGAAATTTTATTATATAACTGTGGAAGAGTCAAAAAATAAATATTCTTACAAAGGCCACCACGACCAGTGATAATGGTTCTGAACCTTTTATATTGGTCTAAATCAGGCTGATTTAGGAGGATATCCCAAAAGAATAGACAGAAGTATAGTCAATTGCTTTGTTTTTATAGAAATTTTATTATATAACTGTGGAAGAGTCAAAAAATAAATATTCTTACAAAGGCCACCACGACCAGTGATAATGGTTCTGAACCTTTTATATTGGTCTAAATCAGGATGATTTAGGAGGATATCCCAAAAGAATAGAGAAAAGTATAGTCAATTGCTTTGTTTTTATAGAAATTTTATTATATAACTGTGGAAGAGTCAAAAAATAAATATTCTTACAAAGGCCACCACGACCAGTGATAATGGTTCTGAACCTTTTATATTGGTCTAAATTAGGCTGATTTAGGAGGATATCCCAAAAGAATAGACAGAAGTATAGTCAATTGCTTTGTTTTTATAGAAATTTTATTATATAACTGTGGAAGAGTCAAAAAATAAATATTCTTACAAAGGCCACCACGACCAGTGATAATGGTTCTGAACCTTTTATATTGGTCTAAATCAGATTGATTTAGGAGGATATCCCAAAAGAATAGACAGAAGTATAGTCAATTGCTTTGTTTTTATAGAAATTTTATTATATAACTGTGGAAGAGTCAAAAAATAAATATTCTTACAAAGGCCACCACGACCAGTGATAATGGTTCTGAACCTTTTATATTGGTCTAAATCAGGCTGATTTAGGAGGATATCCCAAAAGAATAGACAGAAGTATAGTCAATTGCTTTGTTTTTATAGAAATTTTATTATATAACTGTGGAAGAGTCAAAAAATAAATATTCTTACAAAGGCCACCACGACCAGTGATAATGGTTCTGAACCTTTTATATTGGTCTAAATCAGGCTGATTTAGGAGGATATCCCAAAAGAATAGACAAAAGTATAGTCAATTGCTTTGTTTTTATAGAAATTTTATTATATAACTGTGGAAGAGTCAAAAAATAAATATTCTTACAAAGGCCACCACGACCAGTGATAATGGTTCTGAACCTTTTATATTGGTCTAAATCAGGCTGATTTAGGAGGATATCCCAAAAGAATAGACAGAAGTATAGTCAATTGCTTTGTTTTTATAGAAATTTTATTATATAACTGTGGAAGAGTCAAAAAATAAATATTCTTACAAAGGCCACCACGACCAGTGATAATGGTTCTGAACCTTTTATATTGGTCTAAATCTGGCTGATTTAGGAGGGTATCCCAAAAGAATAGATAGAAGTATAGTCAATTGCTTTGTTTTTATAGAAATTTTATTATATAACTGTGGAAGAGTCAAAAAATAAATATTCTTACAAAGGCCACCACGACCAGTGATAATGGTTCTGAACCTTTTATATTGGTCTAAATTAGGCTGATTTAGGAGGATATCCCAAAAGAATAGACAGAAGTATAGTCAATTGCTTTGTTTTTATAGAAATTTTATTATATAACTGTGGAAGAGTCAAAAAATAAATATTCTTACAAAGGCCACCACGACCAGTGATAATGGTTCTGAACCTTTTATATTGGTCTAAATTAGGCTGATTTAGGAGGATATCCCAAAAGAATAGACAGAAGTATAGTCAATTGCTTTGTTTTTATAGAAATTTTATTATATAACTGTGGAAGAGTCAAAAAATAAATATTCTTACAAAGGCCACCACGACCAGTGATAATGGTTCTGAACCTTTTATATTGGTCTAAATCAGGCTGATTTAGGAGGATATCCCAAAAGAATAGATAGAAGTATAGTCAATTGCTTTGTTTTTATAGAAATTTTATTATATAACTGTGGAAGAGTCAAAAAATAAATATTCTTACAGAGGCCACCACGACCAGTGATAATGGTTCTGAACCTTTTATATTGGTCTAAATCAGGCTGATTTAGGAGGATATCCCAAAAGAATAGACAGAAGTATAGTCAATTGCTTTGTTTTTATAGAAATTTTATTATATAACTGTGGAAGAGTCAAAAAATAAATATTCTTACAAAGGCCACCACGACCAGTGATAATGGTTCTGAACCTTTTATATTGGTCTAAATCAGGCTGATTTAGGAGGATATCCCAAAAGAATAGACAGAAGTATAGTCAATTGCTTTGTTTTTATAGAAATTTTATTATATAACTGTGGAAGAGTCAAAAAATAAATATTCTTACAAAGGCCACCACGACCAGTGATAATGGTTCTGAACCTTTTATATTGGTCTAAATCAGGCTGATTTAGGAGGATATCCCAAAAAAAGAATAGACAGAAGTATAGTCAATTGCTTTGTTTTTATAGAAATTTTATTATATAACTGTGGAAGAGTCAAAAAATAAATATTCTTACAAAGGCCACCACGACCAGTGATAATGGTTCTGAACCTTTTATATTGGTCTAAATCAGGCTGATTTAGGAGGATATCCCAAAAGAATAGACAGAAGTATAGTCAATTGCTTTGTTTTTATAGAAATTTTATTATATAACTGTGGAAGAGTCAAAAAATAAATATTCTTACAAAGGCCACCACGACCAGTGATAATGGTTCTGAACCTTTTATATTGGTCTAAATCAGGCTGATTTAGGAGGATATCCCAAAAGAATAGACAAAAGTATAGTCAATTGCTTTGTTTTTATAGAAATTTTATTATATAACTGTGGAAGAGTCAAAAAATAAATATTCTTACAAAGGCCACCACGACCAGTGATAATGGTTCTGAACCTTTTATATTGGTCTAAATCAGGATGATTTAGGAGGATATCCCAAAAAGAATAGACAGTAGTATAGTCAATTGCTTTGTTTTTATAGAAATTTTATTATATAACTGTGGAAGAGTCAAAAAATAAATATTCTTACAAAGGCCACCACGACCAGTGATAATGGTTCTGAACCTTTTATATTGGTCTAAATCAGGCTGATTTAGGAGGATATCCCAAAAGAATAGACAAAAGTATAGTCAATTGCTTTTTTTTATAGAAATTTTATTATATAACTGTGGAAGAGTCAAAAAATAAATATTCTTACAGAGGCCACCACGACCAGTGATAATGGTTCTGAACCTTTTATATTTTTCTAAATTAGGCTGACTTAGGAGGATATCCAAAAGAATAGACAGAAAGTATAGTCAATTGCTTTGTTTTTATAGAAATTTTATTATATAACTGTGGAAGAGTCAAAAAATAAATATTCTTACAGAGGCCACCACGACCAGTGATAATGGTTCTGAACCTTTTATATTGGTCTAAATCAGGCTGATTTAGGAGGATATCCAAAAAGAATAGACAAAAGTATAGTCAATTGCTTTGTTTTTATAGAAATTTTATTATATAACTGTGGAAGAGTCAAAAAAATAAATATTCTTACAAAGGCCACCACGACCAGTGATAATGGTTCTGAACCTTTTATATTGGTCTAAATCAGGCTGATTTAGGAGGATATCCCAAAAGAATAGACAGAAGTATAGTCAATTGCTTTGTTTTTATAGAAATTTTATTATATAACTGTGGAAGAGTCAAAAAATAAATATTCTTACAAAGGCCACCACGACCAGTGATAATGGTTCTGAACCTTTTATATTGGTCTAAATCAGGCTGATTTAGGAGGATATCCAAAAAAGAATAGACAGAAGTATAGTCAATTGCTTTGTTTTTATAGAAATTTTATTATATAACTGTGGAAGAGTCAAAAAATAAATATTCTTACAAAGGCCACCACGACCAGTGATAATGGTTCTGAACCTTTTATATTGGTCTAAATTAGGTTGATTTAGGAGGATATCCAAAAAGAATAGACAAAAGTATAGTCAATTGCTTTGTTTTTATAGAAATTTTATTATATAACTGTGGAAGAGTCAAAAAATAAATATTCTTACAGAGGCCACCACGACCAGTGATAATGGTTCTGAACCTTTTATATTGGTCTAAATCAGGCTGATTTAGGAGGATATCCCAAAAGAATAGACAGAAGTATAGTCAATTGCTTTGTTTTTATAGAAATTTTATTATATAACTGTGGAAGAGTCAAAAAATAAATATTCTTACAAAGGCCACCACGACCAGTGATAATGGTTCTGAACCTTTTATATTGGTCTAAATTAGGCTGATTTAGGAGGATATCCCAAAAGAATAGACAAAGTATAGTCAATTGCTTTGTTTTTATAGAAATTTTATTATATAACTGTGGAAGAGTCAAAAAATAAATATTCTTACAAAGGCCACCACGACCAGTGATAATGGTTCTGAACCTTTTATATTGGTCTAAATTAGGCTGACTTAGGAGGATATCCCAAAAGAATAGACAGAAAGTATAGTCAATTGCTTTGTTTTTATAGAAATTTTATTATATAACTGTGGAAGAGTCAAAAAATAAATATTCTTACAGAGGCCACCACGACCAGTGATAATGGTTCTGAACCTTTTATATTGGTCTAAATTAGGCTGATTTAGGAGGATATCCCAAAAGAATAGACAGAAGTATAGTCAATTGCTTTGTTTTTATAGAAATTTTATTATATAACTGTGGAAGAGTCAAAAAATAAATATTCTTACAGAGGCCACCACGACCAGTGATAATGGTTCTGAACCTTTTATATTGGTCTAAATCAGGCTGATTTAGGAGGATATCCCAAAAGAATAGACAGAAGTATAGTCAATTGCTTTGTTTTTATAGAAATTTTATTATATAACTGTGGAAGAGTCAAAAAATAAATATTCTTACAAAGGCCACCACGACCAGTGATAATGGTTCTGAACCTTTTATATTGGTCTAAATCAGGCTGATTTAGGAGGATATCCCAAAAGAATAGACAGAAGTATAGTCAATTGCTTTGTTTTTATAGAAATTTTATTATATAACTGTGGAAGAGTCAAAAAATAAATATTCTTACAAAGGCCACCACGACCAGTGATAATGGTTCTGAACCTTTTATATTGGTCTAAATCAGGCTGATTTAGGAGGATATCCCAAAAGAATAGACAAAAGTATAGTCAATTGCTTTGTTTTTATAGAAATTTTATTATATAACTGTGGAAGAGTCAAAAAATAAATATTCTTACAGAGGCCACCACGACCAGTGATAATGGTTCTGAACCTTTTATATTGGTCTAAAATAGGATGATTTAGGAGGATATCCCAAAAGAATAGACAGAAGTATAGTCAATTGCTTTGTTTTTTTATAGAAATTTTATTATATAACTGTGGAAGAGTCAAAAAATAAATATTCTTACAAAGGCCACCACGACCAGTGATAATGGTTCTCAACCTTTTATATTGGTCTAAATCAGGCTGATTTAGGAGGATATCCCAAAAGAATAGACAGAAGTATAGTCAATTGCTTTGTTTTTATAGAAATTTTATTATATAACTGTGGAAGAGTCAAAAAATAAATATTCTTACAAAGGCCACCACGACCAGTGATAATGGTTCTGAACCTTTTATATTGGTCTAAATCAGGCTGATTTAGGAGGATATCCCAAAAGAATAGACAGAAGTATAGTCAATTGCTTTGTTTTTATAGAAATTTTATTATATAACTGTGGAAGAGTCAAAAAATAAATATTCTTACAAAGGCCACCACGACCAGTGATAATGGTTCTGAACCTTTTATATTGGTCTAAATTAGGCTGATTTAGGAGGATATCCCAAAAGAATAGACAGAAGTATAGTCAATTGCTTTGTTTTTATAGAAATTTTATTATATAACTGTGGAAGAGTCAAAAAATAAATATTCTTACAAAGGCCACCACGACCAGTGATAATGGTTTCTGAACCTTTTATATTGGTCTAAATCAGGCTGATTTAGGAGGATATCCCAAAAGAATAGACAGAAGTATAGTCAATTGCTTTGTTTTTATAGAAATTTTATTATATAACTGTGGAAGAGTCAAAAAATAAATATTCTTACAAAGGCCACCACGACCAGTGATAATGGTTCTGAACCTTTTATATTGGTCTAAATCAGGCTGATTTAGGAGGATATCCCAAAAGAATAGACAAAAGTATAGTCAATTGCTTTGTTTTTATAGAAATTTTATTATATAACTGTGGAAGAGTCAAAAAATAAATATTCTTACAAAGGCCACCACGACCAGTGATAATGGTTCTGAACCTTTTATATTGGTCTAAATCAGGCTGATTTAGGAGGATATCCCAAAAGAATAGACAGAAGTATAGTCAATTGCTTTGTTTTTATAGAAATTTTATTATATAACTGTGGAAGAGTCAAAAAATAAATATTCTTACAAAGGCCACCACGACCAGTGATAATGGTTCTGAACCTTTTATATTGGTCTAAATTAGGCTGATTTAGGAGGATATCCCAAAAGAATAGACAGAAGTATAGTCAATTGCTTTGTTTTTATAGAAATTTTATTATATAACTGTGGAAGAGTCAAAAAATAAATATATTTACAGAGGCCACCACGACCAGTGATAATGGTTCTGAACCTTTTATATTGGTCTAAATTAGGCTGATTTAGGAGGATATCCCAAAAGAATAGACAGAAGTATAGTCAATTGCTTTGTTTTTATAGAAATTTTATTATATAACTGTGGAAGAGTCAAAAAATAAATATTCTTACAGAGGCCACCACGACCAGTGATAATGGTTCTGAACCTTTTATATTGGTCTAAATCAGGCTGATTTAGGAGGATATCCCAAAAGAATAGACAAAAGTATAGTCAATTGCTTTGTTTTTATAGAAATTTTATTATATAACTGTGGAAGAGTCAAAAAATAAATATTCTTACAAAGGCCACCACGACCAGTGATAATGGTTCTGAACCTTTTATATTGGTCTAAATCAGGATGATTTAGGAGGATATCCCAAAAGAATAGACAGAAGTATAGTCAATTGCTTTGTTTTTATAGAAATTTTATTATATAACTGTGGAAGAGTCAAAAAATAAATATTCTTACAAAGGCCACCACGACCAGTGATAATGGTTCTGAACCTTTTATATTGGTCTAAATCAGGCTGATTTAGGAGGATATCCCAAAAGAATAGACAAAAGTATAGTCAATTGCTTTGTTTTTATAGAAATTTTATTATATAACTGTGGAAGAGTCAAAAAATAAATATTCTTACAAAGGCCACCACGACCAGTGATAATGGTTCTGAACCTTTTATATTGGTCTAAATTAGGCTGATTTAGGAGGATATCCCAAAAGAATAGACAGAAGTATAGTCAATTGCTTTGTTTTTATAGAAATTTTATTATATAAACTGTGGAAGAGTCAAAAAATAAATATTCTTACAAAGGCCACCACGACCAGTGATAATGGTTCTGAACCTTTTATATTGGTCTAAATTAGGATGATTTAGGAGGATATCCCAAAAGAATAGACAGAAGTATAGTCAATTGCTTTGTTTTTATAGAAATTTTATTATATAACTGTGGAAGAGTCAAAAAATAAATATTCTTACAAAGGCCACCACGACCAGTGATAATGGTTCTGAACCTTTTATATTGGTCTAAATCAGGCTGATTTAGGAGGATATCCCAAAAGAATAGACAGAAGTATAGTCAATTGCTTTGTTTTTATAGAAATTTTATTATATAACTGTGGAAGAGTCAAAAAAATAAATATTCTTACAGAGGCCACCACGACCAGTGATAATGGTTCTGAACCTTTTATATTGGTCTAAATTAGGCTGATTTAGGAGGATATCCAAAAAGAATAGACAAAAGTATAGTCAATTGCTTTGTTTTTATAGAAATTTTATTATATAACTGTGGAAGAGTCAAAAAATAAATATTCTTACAGAGGCCACCACGACCAGTGATAATGGTTCTGAACCTTTTTATATTGGTCTAAATCAGGCTGATTTAGGAGGATATCCCAAAAGAATAGACAGAAGTATAGTCAATTGCTTTGTTTTTATAGAAATTTTATTATATAACTGTGGAAGAGTCAAAAAATAAATATTCTTACAAAGGCCACCACGACCAGTGATAATGGTTCTGAACCTTTTATATTGGTCTAAATTAGGATGATTTAGGAGGATATCCCAAAAGAATAGACAAAAGTATAGTCAATTGCTTTGTTTTTATAGAAATTTTATTATATAACTGTGGAAGAGTCAAAAAATAAATATTCTTACAAAGGCCACCACGACCAGTGATAATGGTTCTGAACCTTTTATATTGGTCTAAATCAGGCTGATTTAGGAGGATATCCCAAAAGAATAGACAGAAGTATAGTCAATTGCTTTGTTTTTATAGAAATTTTATTATATAACTGTGGAAGAGTCAAAAAATAAATATATCTACAGAGGCCACCACGACCAGTGATAATGGTTCTGAACCTTTTATATTGGTCTAAATCAGGCTGATTTAGGAGGATATCCCAAAAGAATAGACAGAAGTATAGTCAATTGCTTTGTTTTTATAGAAATTTTATTATATAACTGTGGAAGAGTCAAAAAATAAATATTCTTACAGAGGCCACCACGACCAGTGATAATGGTTCTAAACCTTTTATATTGGTCTAAATTAGGCTGATTTAGGAGGATATCCCAAAAGAATAGACAGAAGTATAGTCAATTGCTTTGTTTTTATAGAATATTTTTTTTTTATAACTGTGGAAGAGTCAAAAAATAAATATTCTTACAAAGGCCACCACGACCAGTGATAATGGTTCTGAACCTTTTATATTGGTCTAAATCAGGCTGATTTAGGAGGATATCAAAAAAAGAATATACAAAAGTATAGTCAATTGCTTTGTTTTTATAGAAATTTTATTATATAACTGTGGAAGAGTCAAAAAATAAATATTCTTACAAAGGCCACCACGACCAGTGATAATGGTTCTGAACCTTTTATATTGGTCTAAATCAGGCTGATTTAGGAGGATATCCCAAAAAAGAATAGACAGAAGTATAGTCAATTGCTTTGTTTTTATAGAAATTTTATTATATAACTGTGGAAGAGTCAAAAAATAAATATTCTTACAAAGGCCACCACGACCAGTGATAATGGTTCTGAACCTTTTATATTGGTCTAAATTAGGCTGATTTAGGAGGATATCCCAAAAGAATAGACAGAAGTATAGTCAATTGCTTTGTTTTTATAGAAATTTTATTATATAACTGTGGAAGAGTCAAAAAATAAATATTCTTACAAAGGCCACCACGACCAGTGATAATGGTTCTGAACCTTTTATATTGGTCTAAATCAGGATGATTTAGGAGGATATCCCAAAAGAATAGACAGAAGTATAGTCAATTGCTTTGTTTTTATAGAAATTTTATTATATAACTGTGGAAGAGTCAAAAAATAAATATTCTTACAAAGGCCACCACGACCAGTGATAATGGTTCTGAACCTTTTATATTGGTCTAAATCAGGCTGATTTAGGAGGATATCCCAAAAGAATAGACAAAAGTATAGTCAATTGCTTTGTTTTTATAGAAATTTTATTATATAACTGTGGAAGAGTCAAAAAATAAATATTCTTACAAAGGCCCCCCAAAACCAGTGATAATGGTTCTGAACCTTTTATATTGGTCTAAATCAGGCTGATTTAGGAGGATATCCCAAAAGAATAGACAGAAGTATAGTCAATTGCTTTTTTTTTATAGAAATTTTATTATATAACTGTGGAAGAGTCAAAAAATAAATATTCTTACAAAGGCCACCACGACCAGTGATAATGGTTCTGAACCTTTTATATTGGTCTAAAATAGGATGATTTAGGAGGATATCCAAAAAGAATAGACAAAAGTATAGTCAATTGCTTTGTTTTTATAGAAATTTTATTATATAACTGTGGAAGAGTCAAAAAATAAATATTCTTACAAAGGCCACCACGACCAGTGATAATGGTTCTGAACCTTTTATATTGGTCTAAATAGGATGATTTAGGAGGATATCCCAAAAGAATAGACAGAAGTATAGTCAATTGCTTTGTTTTTATAGAAATTTTATTATATAACTGTGGAAGAGTCAAAAAATAAATATTCTTACAAAGGCCACCACGACCAGTGATAATGGTTCTGAACCTTTTATATTGGTCTAAATTAGGATGATTTAGGAGGATATCCCAAAAGAATAGACAGAAGTATAGTCAATTGCTTTGTTTTTATAGAAATTTTATTATATAACTGTGGAAGAGTCAAAAAATAAATATTCTTACAAAGGCCACCACGACCAGTGATAATGGTTCTGAACCTTTTATATTGGTCTAAATTAGGCTGATTTAGGAGGATATCCCAAAAGAATAGACAGAAGTATAGTCAATTGCTTTGTTTTTATAGAAATTTTATTATATAACTGTGGAAGAGTCAAAAAATAAATATTCTTACAGAGGCCACCACGACCAGTGATAATGGTTCTGAACCTTTTATATTGGTCTAAATTAGGATGATTTAGGAGGATATCCCAAAAGAATAGACAAAAGTATAGTCAATTGCTTTGTTTTTATAGAAATTTTATTATATAACTGTGGAAGAGTCAAAAAATAAATATTCTTACAAAGGCCACCACGACCAGTGATAATGGTTCTGAACCTTTTATATTGGTCTAAATCAGGATGATTTAGGAGGATATCCCAAAATAATAGACAGAAGTATAGTCAATTGCTTTGTTTTTATAGAAATTTTATTATATAACTGTGGAAGAGTCAAAAAATAAATATTCTTACAAAGGCCACCACGACCAGTGATAATGGTTCTCAACCTTTTATATTGGTCTAAATCAGGCTGATTTAGGAGGATATCCCAAAAGAATAGACAAAAGTATAGTCAATTGCTTTGTTTTTATAGAATTGTTTTTTTTATAACTGTGGAAGAGTCAAAAAATAAATATTCTTACAGAGGCCACCACGACCAGTGATAATGGTTCTGAACCTTTTATATTGGTCTAAATCAGGCTGATTTAGGAGGATATCCCAAAAGAATAGACAGAAGTATAGTCAATTGCTTTGTTTTTATAGAAATTTTATTATATAACTGTGGAAGAGTCAAAAAATAAATATTCTTACAAAGGCCACCACGACCAGTGATAATGGTTCTGAACCTTTTATATTGGTCTAAATCAGGATGATTTAGGAGGATATCCCAAAAGAATAGACAGAAGTATAGTCAATTGCTTTGTTTTTATAGAAATTTTATTATATAACTGTGGAAGAGTCAAAAAATAAATATTCTTACAAAGGCCACCACGACCAGTGATAATGGTTCTGAACCTTTTATATTGGTCTAAATTAGGCTGATTTAGGAGGATATCCAAAAAAGAATAGACAAAAGTATAGTCAATTGCTTTGTTTTTATAGAAATTTTATTATATAACTGTGGAAGAGTCAAAAAATAAATATTCTTACAAAGGCCACCACGACCAGTGATAATGGTTCTGAACCTTTTATATTGGTCTAAATTAGGATGATTTAGGAGGATATCCCAAAAAAATAGTCAATTGCTTTGTTTTTATAGAAATTTTATTATATAACTGTGGAAGAGTCAAAAAATAAATATTCTTACAAAGGCCACCACGACCAGTGATAATGGTTCTGAACCTTTTATATTGGTCTAAATTAGGCTGATTTAGGAGGATATCCCAAAAAGAATAGACATAAGTATAGTCAATTGCTTTGTTTTTATAGAAATTTTATTATATAACTGTGGAAGAGTCAAAAAATAAATATTCTTACAGAGGCCACCACGACCAGTGATAATGGTTCTGAACCTTTTATATTGGTCTAAATCAGGTTGATTTAGGAGGATATCCCAAAAGAATAGACAAAAGTATAGTCAATTGCTTTGTTTTTATAGAAATTTTATTATATAACTGTGGAAGAGTCAAAAAATAAATATTCTTACAAAGGCCACCACGACCAGTGATAATGGTTCTGAACCTTTTATATTGGTCTAAATTAGGCTGATTTAGGAGGATATCCCAAAAGAATAGACAAAAGTATAGTCAATTGCTTTGTTTTTATAGAAATTTTATTATATAACTGTGGAAGAGTCAAAAAATAAATATTCTTACAAAGGCCACCACGACCAGTGATAATGGTTCTGAACCTTTTATATTGGTCTAAATCAGGATGATTTAGGAGGATATCCCAAAAGAATAGACAGAAGTATAGTCAATTGCTTTGTTTTTATAGAAATTTTATTATATAACTGTGGAAGAGTCAAAAAATAAATATTCTTACAAAGGCCACCACGACCAGTGATAATGGTTCTCAACCTTTTATATTGGTCTAAATTAGGCTGATTTAGGAGGATATCCCAAAAGAATAGACAGAAGTATAGTCAATTGCTTTGTTTTTATAGAAATTTTATTATATAACTGTGGAAGAGTCAAAAAATAAATATTCTTACAAAGGCCACCACGACCAGTGATAATGGTTCTGAACCTTTTATATTGGTCTAAATCAGGATGATTTAGGAGGATATCCCAAAAGAATAGACAGAAGTATAGTCAATTGCTTTGTTTTTATAGAAATTTTATTATATAACTGTGGAAGAGTCAAAAAATAAATATTCTTACAAAGGCCACCACGACCAGTGATAATGGTTCTGAACCTTTTATATTGGTCTAAATCAGGCTGATTTAGGAGGATATCCCAAAAGAATAGACAGAAGTATAGTCAATTGCTTTGTTTTTTATAGAAATTTTATTATATAACTGTGGAAGAGTCAAAAAATAAATATTCTTACAAAGGCCACCACGACCAGTGATAATGGTTCTGAACCTTTTATATTGGTCTAAATTAGGTTGATTTAGGAGGATATCCCAAAAGAATAGACAGAAGTATAGTCAATTGCTTTGTTTTTATAGAAATTTTATTATATAACTGTGGAAGAGTCAAAAAATAAATATTCTTACAAAGGCCACCACGACCAGTGATAATGGTTCTCAACCTTTTATATTGGTCTGAATTAGGCCGACTTAGGAGGATATCCAAAAAGAATAGACAGAAGTATAGTCAATTGCTTTGTTTTTATAGAAATTTTATTATATAACTGTGGAAGAGTCAAAAAATAAATATTCTTACAAAGGCCACCACGACCAGTGATAATGGTTCTAAACCTTTTATATTGGTCTAAATCAGGATGATTTAGGAGGATATCCCAAAAGAATAGACAGAAGTATAGTCAATTGCTTTGTTTTTATAGAAATTTTATTATATAACTGTGGAAGAGTCAAAAAATAAATATTCTTACAAAGGCCACCACGACCAGTGATAATGGTTCTAAACCTTTTATATTGGTCTAAATTAGGCTGATTTAGGAGGATATCCCAAAAGAATAGACAGAAGTATAGTCAATTGCTTTGTTTTTATAGAAATTTTATTATATAACTGTGGAAGAGTCAAAAAATAAATATTCTTACAGAGGCCACCACGACCAGTGATAATGGTTCTGAACCTTTTATATTGGTCTAAATCAGGATGATTTAGGAGGATATCCCAAAAGAATAGACATAAGTATAGTCAATTGCTTTGTTTTTATAGAAATTTTATTATATAACTGTGGAAGAGTCAAAAAATAAATATTCTTACAAAGGCCACCACGACCAGTGATAATGGTTCTGAACCTTTTATATTGGTCTAAATCAGGATGATTTAGGAGGATATCCAAAAAGAATAGACAAAGTATAGTCAATTGCTTTGTTTTTATAGAAATTTTATTATATAACTGTGGAAGAGTCAAAAAATAAATATTCTTACAGAGGCCACCACGACCAGTGATAATGGTTCTGAACCTTTTATATTGGTCTAAATCAGGCTGATTTAGGAGGATATCCCAAAAGAATAGACAAAAGTATAGTCAATTGCTTTGTTTTTATAGAAATTTTATTATATAACTGTGGAAGAGTCAAAAAAATAAATATTCTTACAAAGGCCACCACGACCAGTGATAATGGTTCTGAAACTTTTATATTGGTCTAAATTAGGATGATTTAGGAGGATATCCCAAAAGAATAGACAAAAGTATAGTCAATTGCTTTGTTTTTTATAGAAATTTTATTATATAACTGTGGAAGAGTCAAAAAAAAAATAAATATTCTTATAGAGGCCACCACGACCAGTGATAATGGTTCTGAACCTTTTATATTGGTCTAAATTAGGTTGATTTAGGAGGATATCCCAAAAGAATAGACAAAAGTATAGTCAATTGCTTTGTTTTTATAGAAATTTTATTATATAACTGTGGAAGAGTCAAAAAATAAATATTCTTACAAAGGCCACCACGACCAGTGATAATGGTTTTGAACCTTTTATATTGGTCTAAATTAGGTTGATTTAGGAGGATATCCCAAAAGAATAGACATAAGTATAGTCAATTGCTTTGTTTTTATAGAAATTTTATTATATAACTGTGGAAGAGTCAAAAAATAAATATTCTTACAGAGGCCACCACGACCAGTGATAATGGTTCTGAACCTTTTATATTGGTCTAAATTAGGTTGATTTAGGAGGATATCCCAAAAGAATAGACAAAAGTATAGTCAATTGCTTTGTTTTTATAGAAATTTTATTATATAACTGTGGAAGAGTCAAAAAATAAATATTCTTACAAAGGCCACCACGACCAGTGATAATGGTTCTGAACCTTTTATATTGGTCTAAATCAGGTTGATTTAGGAGGATATCCCAAAAGAATAGACCAAAGTATAGTCAATTGCTTTGTTTTTATAGAAATTTTATTATATAACTGTGGAAGAGTCAAAAAATAAATATTCTTACAAAGGCCACCACGACCAGTGATAATGGTTCTGAACCTTTTATATTGGTCTAAATTAGGATGATTTAGGAGGATATCCCAAAAGAATAGACAAAAGTATAGTCAATTGCTTTGTTTTTATAGAAATTTTATTATATAACTGTGGAAGAGTCAAAAAATAAATATTCTTACAGAGGCCACCACGACCAGTGATAATGGTTCTGAACCTTTTATATTGGTCAAAATCAGGATGATTTAGGAGGATATCCCAAAAGAATAGACAGAAGTATAGTCAATTGCTTTGTTTTTATAGAAATTTTATTATATAACTGTGGAAGAGTCAAAAAAAATAAATATTCTTACAAAGGCCACCACGACCAGTGATAATGGTTCTGAACCTTTTATATTGGTCTAAATCAGGATGATTTAGGAGGATATCCCAAAAGAATAGACAAAAGTATAGTCAATTGCTTTGTTTTTATAGAAATTTTATTATATAACTGTGGAAGAGTCAAAAAATAAATATTCTTACAAAGGCCACCACGACCAGTGATAATGGTTCTGAACCTTTTATATTGGTCTAAATCAGGCTGATTTAGGAGGATATCCCAAAAGAATAGACAGAAGTATAGTCAATTGCTTTGTTTTTATAGAAATTTTATTATATAACTGTGGAAGAGTCAAAAAATAAATATTCTTACAAAGGCCACCACGACCAGTGATAATGGTTCTGAACCTTTTATATTGGTCTAAATTAGGATGATTTAGGAGGATATCCCAAAAGAATAGACATAAGTATAGTCAATTGCTTTGTTTTTATAGAAATTTTATTATATAACTGTGGAAGAGTCAAAAAATAAATATTCTTACAAAGGCCACCACGACCAGTGATAATGGTTCTAAACCTTTTATATTGGTCTAAATTAGGTTGATTTAGGAGGATATCCAAAAAGAATAGACAAAAGTATAGTCAATTGCTTTGTTTTTATAGAAATTTTATTATATAACTGTGGAAGAGTCAAAAAATAAATATTCTTACAGAGGCCACCACGACCAGTGATAATGGTATTGAACCTTTTATATTGGTCTAAATTAGGTTGATTTAGGAGGATATCCAAAAAGAATAGACAGAAGTATAGTCAATTGCTTTGTTTTTATAGAAATTTTATTATATAACTGTGGAAGAGTCAAAAAATAAATATTCTTACAGAGGCCACCACGACCAGTGATAATGGTTCTGAACCTTTTATATTGGTCTAAATCAGGCTGATTTAGGAGGATATCCCAAAAGAATAGACAAAAGTATAGTCAATTGCTTTGTTTTTATAGAAATTTTATTATATAACTGTGGAAGAGTCAAAAAAATAAATATTCTTACAAAGGCCACCACGACCAGTGATAATGGTTCTAAACCTTTTATATTGGTCTAAATCAGGCTGATTTAGGAGGATATCCCAAAAGAATAGACAGAAGTATAGTCAATTGCTTTGTTTTTATAGAAATTTTATTATATAACTGTGGAAGAGTCAAAAAATAAATATTCTTACAGAGGCCACCACGACCAGTGATAATGGTTCTGAACCTTTTATATTGGTCTAAATCAGGATGATTTAGGAGGACATCCCAAAAGAATAGACAGAAGTATAGTCAATTGCTTTGTTTTTATAGAAATTTTATTATATAACTGTGGAAGAGTCAAAAAATAAATATTCTTACAAAGGCCACCACGACCAGTGATAATGGTTCTGAACCTTTTATATTGGTCTAAATTAGGCTGATTTAGGAGGATATCCCAAAAGAATAGACATAAGTATAGTCAATTGCTTTGTTTTTATAGAAATTTTATTATATAACTGTGGAAGAGTCAAAAAATAAATATTCTTACAAAGGCCACCACGACCAGTGATAATGGTTCTGAACCTTTTATATTGGTCTAAATTAGGCTGACATAGGAGGATATCCCACAAAAGAAGAGACATAAAGTATAGTCAATTGCTTTGTTTTTATAGAAATTTTATTATATAACTGTGGAAGAGTCAAAAAATAAATATTCTTACAGAGGCCACCACGACCAGTGATAATGGTTCTGAACCTTTTATATTGGTAAAATCAGGCTGATTTAGGAGGACATCCCAAAAGAATAGACAAAAGTATAGTCAATTGCTTTGTTTTTATAGAAATTTTATTATATAACTGTGGAAGAGTCAAAAAATAAATATTCTTACAAAGGCCACCACGACCAGTGATAATGGTTCTGAACCTTTTATATTGGTCTAAATCAGACTGATTTAGGAGGACATCCCAAAAGAATAGACAAAAGTATAGTCAATTGCTTTGTTTTTATAGAAATTTTATTATATAATTGTGGAAGAGTCAAAAAATAAATATTCTTACAGAGGCCACCACGACCAGTGATAATAGTGTTGAACCTTTTATATTGGTCTAAAATAGGATGATTTAGGAGGACATCCCAAAAGAATAGACAGAAGTATAGTCAATTGCTTTGTTTTTATAGAAATTTTATTATATAACTGTGGAAGAGTCAAAAAATAAATATTCTTACAAAGGCCACCACGACCAGTGATAATGGTTCTGAACCTTTTATATTGGTCAAAACAGGATGATTTAGGAGGACATCCCAAAAGAATAGACATAAGTATAGTCAATTGCTTTGTTTTTATAGAAATTTTATTATATAACTGTGGAAGAGTCAAAAAATAAATATTCTTACAAAGGCCACCACGACCAGTGATAATGGTTCTCAACCTTTTATATTGGTCTAAATCAGGCTGATTTAGGAGGACATCCCAAAAGAATAGAATGAAGTATAGTCAATTGCTTTGTTTTTATAGAAATTTTATTATATAACTGTGGAAGAGTCAAAAAATAAATATTCTTACAGAGGCCACCACGACCAGTGATAATGGTTCTGAACCTTTTATATTGATCTAAATCAGGATGATTTAGGAGGACATCCCAAAAGAATAGACAGAAGTATAGTCAATTGCTTTGTTTTTATAGAAATTTTATTATATAACTGTGGAAGAGTCAAAAAATAAATATTCTTACAAAGGCCACCACGACCAATGATAATGGTTCTGAACCTTTTATATTGGTCTAAATTAGGCTGATTTAGGAGGACATCCCAAAAGAATAGACAGAAGTATAGTCAATTGCTTTGTTTTTATAGAAATTTTATTATATAACTGTGGAAGAGTCAAAAAATAAATATTCTTACAGATGCCACCACGACCAGTGATAATGGTTCCGAACCTTTTATATTGGTCTAAATTAGGCCAATTTAGGAGGATATCCCAAAAGAATAGACAGAAGTATAAGCATTTGCTTTGTTTTTATAGAAATTTTATTATATAATTGTGGAAGAGTTAAAAAATAAATATTCTTACAGAGGCCACCACGACCAGTGATAATGGTTCTGAACCTTTTATATTGGTCTAAATCAGGATGATTTAGGAGGATATCCCAAAAGAATAGACAGAAGTATAGTCAATTGCTTTGTTTTTATAGAAATTTTATGATATTTTTGCTCCGTTTCAGAATAAGTGATACTTTCACATTGTTTCAGAAAAAGTATCACTTTTTAGTTCCACCATAATGGTATGGAGTCGGACTTGTAAATTTTTAAAGCAAAGAGATGTTGAAAGCCATCTTGCATAGGTTGTATTAAATGTTTCCCTATCCTGCCTTGCATCAAGTCGGTGTTGATCCAGCTGACGGTTGAAATCTTCTTTGTGAAGAAAGGGAAAAAGACTGACAAGTGAGAAGTCGACTCAAGTCAGCAGAAGAGAGAAAGAGATGGATTCTTAACATTTTATATGATTAATCTTTTATATTTCCATTTCACATTCAGTTGCCACAAGTGAAAAGAATATTGCCAAAATCTTCCCAAGCCAAGCAGAAATGGCACAACAATGGTCCACCTTGTTCTTACAGGTCCAACGGGGTCATTGCAAATGTCACCTTCTTTTTTTGTTCATTGCCAAGAATTTTGTCTCAATGAACCACGCATGGAAATCTAGTCCTAGTGCACAATAAGTAAAATCTTGTTTTGTCAAAGAACAAGTTTGATGGGCATATGCAATTGTGCACTGATGCAATGCCAGGACGCTTAGAGAACAAACTGGATTTAAATGTCCAAAAACAAGCTTTGGGAAATATGGTTTCAGCAAGATATATATTATATATGACCAAATTTTGCCAAAACCAGCCGGTCTCTTTTTGATGGGTACAATTCAATCCAGGTCATTTGGAAAAGATTCAAAAATAAATCAGTGTCATCCTAAATAGATATGCCATCATTTCTATAGCATTATCTTACTCGAAATGTCTGCAATACATATATCACTTGTTCAGGTGGAGGAGGAGGATACATATATCACTTGTTCAGGTGGAGGAGGAGGAGGAGGAAAGACTACTACCGCCAGAACTTCAACCCAATGACATGGAATAGGGAAAGACCATAGAATTTCAATAAACCATATAACAACAATATAACAAAGACCCCTAATTAGTAATTTTTCTCAATGCTCAACAATTGACTGCTTAAGTAACAAAAATAGAGAAATTGGGTTTTGCAACAAAAAAAGGTGAACAACTTATTTCCACAATTTTAGTGCCAATTTCAACATTCTAGATCTCTAGCCATATACAAAAATTTAAAGATTCAATTCCTGTACTGTTGGCAAAGAACCTACAAGTAGGATTACTGGAGATGCCGGTATGAGAATCAGGTATTGCTAAATTAGCATAGCCAGACGGGATCGAGAGGACTTAGGAGCAGGAGCAGGAGCAGGAGCAGGAGTGATGCATTCACTTAATAACACCACCCAGCCCTACTCACCAGCAGAACCTCGTCACTGACACCAAGCAGTCGAGAAAAAGGAAAAGCAAGAAAACAAAAGTGCTTAACATGGAACCTATAACCTTCTACAACTTCAATTGTAAACTCTAAACACAGGTACAAAAGACGACTCATATCTGTTGACGATGAATTCAGTTCAATATAAATCATGAAGAGTGGCAGATTTTATTTGTTTTGTACGATTCAAGAGCTTAAGAGCAGAATCATGTGCAATTTTTTTCAAATTACAGAGCTTCACAGGAAGCAATAGGGTCCTCACAGAATGACTGGCCAAGCAATCCAAACATATTGGAACCATCTTCACGAGTACGCCAAGCGCCCGCCTATTTAGGATCTTCTTAGGTTCCATTTAGTGTTTCGAGTTTTTACTGGATGGTTCAACCTATAATGCAGAATGCTCGAAATTATGAAACTTCTTTCAACGAGAAACAAATTCATTTCTTCATGAAAGCTGAAAGTGAGCTCATATTCAGACTTAACAGATTAAAGGATTTAACAGAGGTTGCACAATCAGGAAGGATGTTGATAGACTATGGGGAGATACTAAATTGCTAGATATAGCAATTCCACCGCCACGCATAAATGCTTTAACAAGCAGTTTAGCATATTCCTATTGTGAATGCTCTTATAAATGTGACGGGAAAAAAAGAAGAAAAGAATATAAGAGTTTATCCACCTGAGAGTTTTTTTACCAACTACGCTCCAACTGAAACAGTATTCTAGACAGAAATAGAGTACAAAAAGCAATATGGCCTATAATTCAGGTGCAGCAACAAGGCTATCTGATTATTAAACGTCGACCTTGAGCGTCATAACTATTATTAGTGTCAGCAAGAGTTAAAAATAGAACGTACAGGAAAACCCATGCAACTTGTACAGACCTCATTGAAAGTGATTATGTGAAGAACCCCTGACAGCTAGGCTAATGACTACATTTTACAAATCTTGGCTGCTCCATCTGGTCACATGTTTCATTAAAAGACCATATTATATGAACTCAAATCTTGGAAAACCGTATAAGATGGATATACAGGAGGCCAATGCTACGAACAAGTCTCAGTTCTCATCAATTTAAATCTATTCAAAACAATGAAAGTTTTCTTGAGCGAATATTACTTCAAAATTCCCATATAATTGTCAGACTAATATGCTTAAGTCATATAGACAAATAAAATCATGCGAAAACAGACGTGAAGGGTTCAAGGTGCCTTTTCCTACCTAATAATTTGCAAAAGAAATCATTGTTTTGAATCCCTCTAGTAGTCTTCAAGGTACCCTGCGAATTCATGGTGGTCATCACAGAGAATTCTGCCTAGTTGACACTATTGTTCTTGTAAAGTTTAGTGATGAATAAACACAAAGTTTAGTATGCTTGATATACTCTCTGAACTCTTTAGCTTTACAAACACAGAGTTATCCCACATAATAATCAAGATATGAAAAGACATTATGTATGCTCGTTATACTAAAAACGCAAGTTCTGAACTTTATGTTGTCCATATCACAAAATTACCTTCAAATTATCTTCCAAGATATGGGTGAAATAGTTCTGAAGCTCAGACCCTCTAAAGTATGTCAATATTTCCTGCCAATCAGGTGGGTTCTACAAAGAAACATCAAACATGACATCCATTAGTTTCGCCTGAATATCAGTGTACAACCAAGAGCAGTAACCATACATGCAGTACAAAAAACAAACGAATCACTTACATTGAATCGATCCAAATTAGGCTTCTTCCCAGCCTTGGCAACCCTTAGTTTTGGCCCTGCCACCATCACCAGCTTTACTGCCTTCTACAAGAACTCTACTGCAGCATTCACTGCTACTTCCAACCCCAAACAATTTTCATCATCTTTCATTGCACTGACCAAATCATCTGGTGCTTCTATGAACTCCGCATTTCGTACCTGAAAGAAGAAAGTGTTACAACTACAGGTGATACATTTAAATAGAAGGTTGAGGAAGTTAAAAGGTAAAGCAACAATCACTTTCCATATAAAAGGGACATTGGCATGTAAACTGGATAATAGTGTCCCTTTATCTGATTAGAGCTATCTATGGCGCCACATGCAGGATCAAACATTTATTCTGATATCAAAAAGAAACACTAATATTGTACAGTGGTCATATGAATAGCATCAAACTAATGTGTTTAATTTAGTGATGTCCTCCAATGTGAGATGAATGTCGGTTCAGATTCCCAATGGAGTTTTTAGACAAATATAAGCTAGTTAATGCAGGAATACTAACCTACTCAATGCGGGAATAAACATAAGTGAGAAACCCAAATGAACAAAACTCAGTGTTTTATCCATTCTTAGCAAAACTTAAATCAACGTAATTTCTCAACAAATCAGTAGGAGGATTTGTACCTCATGGACGTCATGGTAAGATAAGCTACAAGCTGTACAGACACCAGCATTGCCATCAGGAGTACAAGTAAGACATGAGAAAATAGCCTGTCTCTCCATGTAACCCTTTCAGTAGGTACATTCTTTCCCTTCATCACTTCCCAAAACCAAATCAGCTTCCTACGGTACCAAATCAAGTTAACAGAAAATTAACCAGAATCAAAGTAAAAAAATACTGAAGTATAGATCGAACCCTAATTTTAATCCAATATTTTTACTAATTATAAATAAAACAATTGAGTTGTTGCTGACCTAGAATTAATTTGGGGGAGAAAATGAAATCATTCAAAACTTGATTTAGGGAGAAGATGAATTCAATCGAAATCAATTAATTGAATTAATTAAAGAATGGTGTGTTGGTGGTGATGGTGTTGTTGGTGGTGAGGTAGTGGTGGAGAGGGTGTTGGTTGTGACATAAACTAAAGGAGGAAACTGGAGAAATTGAAATCGGAAACTGAGAATTGAAAGATGAAATCGATGGTGTTACTGATGGTGATGGTGTTGCTGGTGGTTCAAATTTGAATCGCAAATCTCTTTCTTCCACTCATCGAATCTGAGTCAAACCCATTAATCAACAGAATCGATATCAGAACCATGGCGAGATCATTTTCTTCTCGATCTGGTTCAAATTCAGTCTAAAACGATCGTTAGATCCTCTATTACCATCGATGATTTACTGATTTCTCTCTCGAAATCTCTCAATTCCATAGCAAGCAGCAGCAGAAGATGAGTAGGGCATTAGCTTTTTACGAAAATATTTGGAAGAAAATAACTGAAGGAGATGGAAGATAAACGGAAAAAAAATTTAAAAACTTTGAGGTGCCCGGGATTCGAACCCGCTATCTTTAGTTCGTTTTGACAAAAAACTCCAACTACAAGAGGGGCATTTTTGTTTTTTTAGCCCTAACCATTTCCAATCTTTTTGTTTCAATTTGATGATTTACATTTTACAAAAAAATGGTCATATAAGGTCCTTCCTCGCTTCGCTCGGTCGGCCCAACTAGTACAACCGTTGCCACGGTGTGACGGCCGACCGAAGAACTTGACGAAACGATACCACTATGATTGCACGGATTCAGATTTGTAAAGGAAAAAAAATTTGTACAAAATCGTATTAACTTGATAATGTAAGAAAAATTCTCAAATGGGAATTTCTTGTAGGTTCATGTAATATCTTACACTTTCCCCTTATTTGGTTTAGCCAATCAAACCAAAAACAATTTACACATGGAGCAAGAGAGTAATAATAACTTAGATTAGTTCTTATAATTTTTGCATTGAATTTTTGAATTCCCCCAAGGAATAGAACCTTGCAGGCTTACATGATAATATATCAAAACAAGACTGATTTTCTCTCTCATACATCACACAAAACTGAGAGAAAACAAAGTTGGCTAATCATGATCACATCTCCCTTTCACTCTGATCTATGCTGAAAAAACTTTAGTTTCAATCAGTGACCATTGCAGCCAAGTTGGCGAAATTGTTGCATAAGTCTGACATATTAAGGATTCCAAACAGAAGTTAACTTAATGTTCGTCAGTAATGGAACTTACACAGATCACAAGCAAGAGCAATTCCAACCATGCCTCCTCCAGCGATATCAATGTCATGCTGGTCCACATTACTTGATACCCCACAATTAAGATGGTGCTCCTACACATTTGAAGCAAGTGAAGGATGTTCAGATGACAAAATAGAACTTTTTGAAAAGCAATGATATTTCGACGAATAGGAGCTCAACAAATTATGACAAGCCGAAAAGAAAAATTAGAACATGCACCAGAAGTGCTACGTCAAATATTCGACAATGATAAAAGGCAATACTCTTGCCAGCGCATCATTAATAAAATTCTTCATTGAAAATTTGATTGAGCTGATGGTGTTTGCCACAACTTTTTGCGCAAGATACCTATATCAATAAATAAGCATATCCAAATATCAGTAAACAATTTCCCAGAAAGTAAATGTAACTACCACATACTACTTTTGCAATTCAGGTCATCATGAAATGAGAACTACAGAAAATAACTTTGGATATGTATCCGGATGTTGGGTGTCCAAATAGACGTATGACTATTACTGTGTTTAACAATTTAAACAATGTCAACATAGTACATAGATAATTTTCTAATTAAATTGTGTTTAATAGAAAAATTGAGAAGACGTTCCCAAGTAAAAAATTGATCTAGTTTTGCAAGTAAAAAAATTCAATGAAATACTTTAACTGGTCAGTAAGCATTAGATCTATGTAATACAGAAATATACCTAGAGGAGATGTGATAGATCTTGACCCGCATCTTTGATTCCTTAAATAAATTTCACCAAGTGTAGGGCCCTTGTTTTTTTTTACAAACACTGGATATTGCTGGCAGCTCACAAATATTACTTATGCTCCGCAAAATCTTCCATGTCAATTAAGCCTTGATTCGGGTTACACGATAAACACAACACACTACATAAGTACAAAGTACAAGGCGTGCTTTATTTTAGGACAGATTCCAAGATATTTTCAAAACCATATGCATGTTAAGAGTGGTATTTTTCCTACATTGGAACACAATTCCATCTTACTAGCAAGGGTAACAACTAACAACTACCATCTAAGTAGAAAGTACTCTCTCACTAATTGAAGACACGACGAAGCTAAGCTATGTTTAAACCTATGGTTTCAGTAGGGAATCAGTCATGAATACTCAATAAAAAACATGAAAGACTAATTCAATATAAGAAAATAAAGCATTACCTCCTGAGGATTGATCATATTTATAGGATTTCCTTTCTCATTACGATTTTTTCTTCATCCATGCTGGTTATAAACTGAAATAGTGCAAGAATCGATAAACTAAAAAAATATATGAATGAAATCATTAAAAAGAAAGGCAACCCATCTAATAAAAATTCCCATACAACATATATATGATCAAAGATTATAAGAAATGACTATGATAAACTAAAAAACATATGAAGAAGAAAAACATTGAGTTTGTGCATGGAATACCTTCAAATTGCGTTTCAATCTGAGTTCTTACCAGCACAATTAACTTCAGCTGCAACCCAGTACAGTCCCATCATCTCACAAACAAAACCAACACCTGCAGAAACGGCTCATGTCTCAACATCATCTCTATTACAATCTCTGTATCACTCTCTTAGTCTCAATAATTTCCATTGTTGCAATAACAACGTATTCATATCTTGTAAACACCCACCTGCAACTCATTGCCATTTCAGTGCTTCTGACTAACATTAGGGCATTAGCCTTTTACAAAAATATTTAGAGGAAAAAAAATCGAAGAAGAAGGAAGAAAAAAAGAAAAAAATAAGAAACTACAATTTGGAGATAGCCGAGATTCGATCCTGCGACCTTTGTGTCAATTTGACAAAAATTCCAGCTACATGAGGGGCATTTTTGGTTTTTCAGCCCTAACCATTTCCAATCTTTTTGTTTCAATTTGATGACTTAGATTTTACAAAAAAGTGGCCATATAAGGTCCTCCCTCGCTTCGCTCGGTCGTCCCAATTATATAACTGTGGAAGAGTCAAAAAACAAATATTCTTACAGAGGCCACCACGACCAGTGATAATGGTTCTCAACCTTTTATATTGGTCTAAATTAGGACGATTTAGGAGGATATCCCAAAAGAATAGAGCCAGAAGTATAGTCAATTACTTTGTTTTTAAATAAATTTTATTTTATAACTGTGGAAGAATCAAAAAAACAAATTTTCTTACAAAGGCCACCATGACCAGTGATAATGGTTCTGAACCTTTTATGTTGGTCTAAATCAGGCTGTTTAAGAGGATATCCCAAAAGAATAGACAGAAGTAAAAGCATTTGCTTTGTTTTTATAGATATTTTACTATATAACTGTGGAAGAGTCCAAAAATAAATGTTCTTACAGAGGCTACCAGGACCTGTGATAATGGTTCTAAACCTTTTATATTGGTCTAAATCAGGCTGATTTAGGAGGACATCCCAAAAGAATAGACAGAAGTATAGTAAATTGCATTGTTTTTATAGAAATTTTATTATATAACTGTGGAAGAGTCAAAAAATAAATATTCTTACAAAGGACACCACGACCAGTGATAATGGTTCTGAACCTTTTATATTGGTCTAAAATAGGCTCATTTAGGAGGACATCCCAAAAGAATAGACCGAAGTATAGTCAATTGCTTTGTTTTTATAGAAATTTTATTATATAACTATGGAAGAGTCAAAAAATAAATATTCTTACAAAGGCCACCACGACCAGTGATAATGGTTTTGAACCTTTTATATTGGTCTAAATTAGGCTGATTTAGGAGGATATCCCAAAAGAATAGACATAAGTATAGTCAATTGCTTTGTTTTTATAGAAATTTTATTATCTAACTGTGGAAGAGTTAAAAAATAAATATTCTTACAGAGTCCACCACGACCAGTGATAATGGTTCTTAGCCTTTTATATTGGTCTAAATTAGGCTGACTTAGGAGGATATCCCAAAAGAATAGATAGAAAGTATAGTCAATTGCTTTGTTTTTATAGAAATTTTATTATATAACTGTGGAAGAGTCAAAAAATAAATATTCTTACAGAGGCCACCACGACCGGTGATAATGGTTCTAAACCTTTTATATTGATCTAAATCAGGCAGATTTAGGAGGACATCCCAAAAGAATAGACAGAAGTATAGTAAATTGCTTTGTTTTTATAAAAATTTTATTATATAACTGTGGAAGAGTCAAAAAATAAATATTCTTACAGAGGCCACCACGACCAATGATAATGGTTCTGAACCTTTTATATTGGTCTAAATCAGGCTGATTTAGGAGGATATCCCAAAACAATAGACAGAAGTATAGTCAATTGCTTTGTTTTTATAGAAATTTTATTATATAACTGTGGAAGAGTCAAAAAATAAATATTCTTACAAAGGCCACCACGACCAGTGATAATGGTTCTAAACCTTTTATATTGATCTAAATCAGGATGATTTAGGAGGACATCCCAAAAGAATAGACAGAAGTATAGTCAATTGCTTTGTTTTTATAGAAATTTTATTATATAACTGTGGAAGAGTCAAAAAACAAATATTCTTACAGAGGCCACCACGACCAGTGATAATGGTTCTGAATCTTTTATCTTTGTCTAAATCAGGCTGATTTAGGAGGATATGCCAAAAGAATAGACAGAAGTATAGTCAATTGCTTTGTTTTTATAGAAATTTTATTATATAACGTGGAAGTGTCAAAAAATAAATGTTCTTACAGATGCCACCACGACCTGTGTTAATGGTTACGAACCTTTTATATTGGTCTAAATCAGGCTGATTTAGGAGGACATCCCAAAAGAATAGACAGAAGTATAGTCAATTGCTTTGTTTTTATAATTTTTTATTATATAACTGTGGAAGAGTCAAAAAATAAATATTCTTACAAAGGCCACCACGACCAGTGATAATGGTTCTCAGCCTTTTATATTGGTCTAAATTAGGACGACTTAGGAGGATATCCCAAAAGAATAGATAGAAGTATAGTCAATTTCTTTGTTTTTATAGAAATTTTATTATATAACTGTGGAAGAGTCAAAAAATAAATATTCTTACAGAGGCCACCACGACCGGTGATAATGGTTCTAAACCTTTTATATTGATCTAAATCAGGAAGATTTAGGAGGACATCCCAAAAGAATAGACTGAAGTATAGTCAATTGCTTTGTTTTTATAGAAATTTTATTATATAACTATGGAAGAGTCAAAAAATAAATATTCTTACAGAGGCCACCACGACCAGTGATAATGGTTCGAACCTTTTATATTGGTCTAAATCAGGATGATTTAGGAGGATATCGCAAAACAATAGACAGAAGTATAGTCAATTGCTTTGTTTTTATAGAAATTTTATTATCTAACTTTGGAAGAGTCAAAAAATAAATATTCTTACAGAGGCCACCACGACCAGTGATAATGGTTCTAAACCTTTTATATTGATCTAAATCAGGCTGATTTAGGAGGACATCCCAAAAGAATAGACGAAGTATAGTCAATTGCTTTGTTTTTATAGAAATTTTATTATATAACTGTGGAAGAGTCAAAAAACAAATATTCTTACAGAGGCCACCACGACCAGTGATAATGGTTCTGAACCTTTTATATTTGTCTAAATCAGGCTGATTTAGGAGGATATGCCAAAAAGAATAAAGAAGTATAGTCAATTCCTTTGTTTTTATAGAAATTTTATTATATAACTGTGGAAGTGTCAAAAAATAAATATTCTTACAGATGCCACCACCACCTGTGTTAATGGTTCTAAACCTTTTATATTGGTCTAAATCAGGTTGATTTAGGAGGACATCCCAAAAGAATAGACAGAAGTATAGTAAATTACTTTGTTTTTATAAATTTTTTATTATATAACTGTGGAAGAGTCAAAAAATAAATATTCTTACAAAGGCCACCACGATTACCAGTGATAATGGTTCTCAACCTTTTATATTGGTCTAAATTAGGGCGACTTAGGAGGATATCCCAAAAGAATAGACAGAAGTATAGTCAATTGCTTTGTTTTTATAGAAATTTTATTATATAACTGTGGAAGAGTCAAAAAATAAATATTGTTACAAAGGCCACCACGACCAGTGATAATGGTTCTAAACCTTTTATATTGATCTAAATCAGGCAGATTTAGGAGGACATCCCAAAATAATAGACAGAAGTATAGTCAATTGCTTTGTTTTTATAGAAATTTTATTATATAACTATGGAAGAGTCAAAAAATAAATATTCTTACAGAGGCCACCACGACCAGTGATAATGGTTCTGAACCTTTTATATTGGTCTAAATCAGCCTAATTTAGAACAATATAAAAGGTTCAGAATTATTATCACTAGTTGTGGTGGCCTTTGTAAGAATATTTATTTTTTTACTCTTCCACGGTTATATAATAAAATTTCTATAAAAACAAACCAATTGACTATACTTATGTCTATTCTTTTGGGATATCTTTCTAAATCAACCTGATTTTGACCAATATAAAAGGTTTAGAACCATTATCACTGGTCATGGTGGCCTCAGTAAGAATATTTATTTTTTGACTCTTCCACAGTTATATAATAAAATTTCTATAAAAACAAAGCAATTGACTATAGGTTTATCTATTCTTTTGGGATATCCTCCTAAATCAGCCTGATTTAGACCAATATAAAAGGTTCAGAACCATTATTACTAGTCATGGTGGATCTGTAAGAATATTTATTTTTTGACTCTTCCACAGTTATATAATAAAATTTCTATAAAAACAAAGCAATTGACTATACTTCTGTCTATTCTTTTGGGATATCCTCCTAAGTCAACCTGATTTAGACCAATATAAAAGGTTCAAAACCATTATCACTGGTCGTGGTGGCCTCTATAAGAATATTTATTTTTTGACTCTTCCACAGTATCCTCCAACCTATAATTTTATATAAAAAATTTATATAAAAACAAAGCAATTGACTATACTTCTGTCTATTCTTTTGGGATATCATACTAAATCAGCCTGATTTAGACCAATATAAAAGGTTCAGAACCATTATCACTGGTCGTGGTGGCCTCTATAAGAATATTTATTTTTTGACTCTTCCACAGTTATAAAAAAAATTCAAAAAAAAAACAAAGCAATTGAATATTTATTTTTTGACTCTTGCAATTTAGAGCAATATAAAAGGTTCAGAACTATTATATAATAAAATTTCTATAAAAACAAACCAATTGACTATACTTATGTCTATTCTTTTGGGATATCCTTCTAAATCAACCTGATTTAGACCAATATAAAAGGTTTAGAACCATTATCACTGGTCGTGGTGTCCTCTATAAGAATATTTATTTTTTGACTCTTCCACAGTTATATAATAAAATTTCTATAAAAACAAAGCAATTGACTATACTTCTGTCTATTCTTTTGGGATATCCTCCTAATTCAGCCTGATTTAGACCAATATAAAAGGTTCAGAACCATTATTACTAGTCATGGTGGATCTGTAAGAATATTTATTTTTTGACTCCTCCACAGTTATATAATAAAATTTCTATAAAAACAAAGAAATTGACTATACTTCTGTCTATTCTTTTGGGATATCCTCCTAAGTCAACCTAATTTAGAACAATATAAAAGGTTCAGAACCATTATCACCGGTCGTGGTGGCCTCTGTAAGAATATTTATTTTTTGACTCTTCCACAGTTATATAATAAAATTTATATAAAAACAAAGCTATTGACTATACTTCTGTCTATCCTTTTGGGATATCATACTAAAGCCGCCTGATTTAGACCAATATAAAAGGTTCAGAACCATTATCACTGATCGTGGTGGCCTCTGTAAGAATCTTTATTTTTTGACTCTTCCAAAGTTATATAATAAAATTTCAATAAAAACAAAGTAATTGACTACACTTATGTCTATTCTTTTCGGACGTCATCCTATATCAGCCTGATTTAGACCAATATAAAAGGTTCAGAACCATTATCACTGGTCGAGGTGGCCTCTATAAGAATATTTATTTTTTGACTCTTCCACAGTTATAAAAAAAAAATTCAATAAAAACAAAGCAATTGACTATACTTTCTGTCTATTCTTTTGGGATATCTTCCTAAGTCACCCTAATTTAGAACAATATAAAAGGTTCAGAACCATTATCACTGGTCGTGGTGGCCTCTATAAGAATATTTATTTTTTGACTCTTCCACAGTTATATAATAAAATTTCTATAAAAACAAACCAATTGACTATACTTATGTCTATTATTTTGGGATATCCTTCTAAATCAACCTGATTTAGACCAATATAAAAGGTTTAGAACCATTATCACTGGTTGTGGTGGCCTCTGTAAGAATATTTATTTTTTGACTCTTCCACATTTATATAATAAAAGTTCTATAAAAACAAAGCAATTGACTATACTTCTGTCTATTCTTTTGGGATATCCTCTTAAGTCAACCTAATTTAGAACAATATAAAAGGTTCAGAACCATTATCACTGGTCGTGGTGGCCTTTGTAATCGTGCATTCCTGGGTGTTGATTTCCCTTAGTGCTCTGCAACTCGGTCAAATCGTGCGATCAACTCGGGCGCAAAATTTGGAACTGCTGTTGCACTAAACACTTTCACTAATCAGGTGAAAATCGTTGTTCAATATCTCACTACTCAATCTATTTTGTTCAAATGATCGAGAATTTTGCTTGATCTTTTACAACTGTTCAATATGGGAGATCCTTTGGATCTATCACAAAAACCAAAAGCTCTAACTTATGCAGATCGACTAAAAGGGAAAAAAGAATTACCCAAATCGATTATTGATCTTAACTCTCTGCCAAACCCAACCAGAATACAAGGAAAAAATGCTATTGTCATCCCGGAGGAGTTTTATTTAGAGGGATGTGCAATCTGGAAGTTTAGTCTCATTGGGAGACTAGATTTCAAAGAGCTTAACTTTGCAGATGTTAAAAAGAATTTGGAATTACAGTGGAAGCTCGGGGAGGGGAGAGTCCAGTATGTTCCTTTGAATAGAGGTTTTTTCATTATCAAGCTTCAATCGAAGGAGGATAGAGAAAAGATCTTGGAAGTAGAAAAATGGATGATTGACTAGCAAAAATTAAGCTTAATGGAGTGGTTCCCCAGTTTTGATGCTGAGAAACATAGATCATCAAGAGCTTCTGTTTGGGTTAAATTTCCAGGGCTTCCAATGGAGTTCTGGCTCGAAAAGACACTGATGGCTATGGGGAAAGCTCTAGGTACGCCTATAGTGGTTGATAAACGTACTCTAGCCCATGAATATGGTCATTATGCTTTTATGCTGATTGATATTGATTTTGCTGAACTTTTATCTAATGAAATTATTGTTTCTGTGGGTGGCCTAGTATTTGCACAACCATTTGAAATCCTAAAGAGACCAAAATTCTGTTCTAAATGCTCTATAATTGGGCACTCTGACACTGAATATAGAAAGAAACCTAAAAAGAATGATGATATTGCTAGGAACCCACTCCCCACAATCCCTATAGATGAACAACAAGTTATTATTATTGCAGCTGAAACGAATATAACCACAGATCAACAACCTAAGAACGATTGGAAGGAACCAAGAAGGAGGAGGAAGGGCAAATCTGCTCCGACAATCCCTTATGTTCCGGAAATAATTGACCAGCCATGGGTGTAGCCGAAACATAAACTGATGGATAGTCTACAAAAATATGAAGCTTCGATGAGGTTGGCGGCGGTAGAGTTTGAAAAAGATAATGCGGCTGCAGCTCAATCTCTTCTGCAAAACAAGTCAAGGTCTTTGAATACAACAACTATGCCTTTGGGAGGGGTCATGAACTGGGTCTAGACTCATTTGAGAGAATACCAGTTACAACCACAACTCCATTGTGTGATGCTCTGGAGGGTACCTCGGAAATGTCTTCTCACAACAGATTCAATATTCTTGGTACAAGTTTTGGGGAAATTTCGGTGTTGGGGAAAATAGATGAAGCTAAAAGACGTGCCAAACATGATCAAATAAGTGCCATTCGAGCCACACTGGATTCGTTAAAGGAACAAGATTCTTTGTCAGACACAACCACAGATGAGGATTCAGAATTGGGAATTCGTGCGCGCAGGGGATACTCTCCGGGCATTAGAGCCGACTCTAAGGATGCAAACCAAAATAAGCTTTCCAAGAAAAACAACCCCAGAGTTTAGTTATGCGGGTTCTCTACTGGAACATCAATGGTGTTGCTCGTGAAGCGGCACAAGATAAAATTAGAGTTTTGATTAGAGAGTTTAAACCTGATATTTTTTGTCTTGCGGAACCAAAGGTGGCTACTACAGCGAGGTTTGGTAGAAGCATGCTGATTGAGGGATACTCTCAAGATATTATTCACAATGCTTCTGCCTTGAGTATGGCAAATATTTGGATTTGCTCTAAGCAGGGGTATTCTATTTCGGTGGTTAACAAGAGTAAACAGGCTATAACAGTGGCGGTAGAAGGGGTGCATATATCCTTTGTTCACGCTAGTTATGTCCAAGTCACAAGAAGAAGGCTATGGCAGCAACTTACGCTACAAAATTCTTTGACTCCTTGGCTGGTGATGGGAGATTTCAACTGTGTTCTTCGTTTGGAGGAAAAAAGGGGAGGTCTAGAACCTAGAACTGCGATCATAAATGAGTTTAGTGATTGGGTAGATGAGAGAGATCTCTTTGAGGCTGACTCTTTGGGGGCAAAATTCACCTGGGCAAACGGCCAATCTGGCGCTCATAGAATCATCAGTAAACTAGATAGGGCTGTTATTAATAGTGCTTGGCTAGCTAAGTTCGAAAATTGGCGTTGCAAAGCTCTGACTAGGGATATTTCTGATCACTGCTCACGATTGGTTATCCTTTTGTGGCTCCAAGACCTAAGAAAGCTCCTTTTAGAATTCAAAAAATGTGGTTCCTCCATGAAGATTTTATCCGCATGGTTACTGAAAGTTGGAATGCTCCGGCTTATGGGTCGCAGGAGTATAGGTTTCATTTTAAGTTAAAAAGGCTGAAAGGGACAATCAAGAATTGGAATTTTACAGTTTTTGGAAATATCAATTCGCGTCTTAAGCAGGATAAGCTTCGTTTTGAGACAGCGGCTATGAATTCTGATGAGGATCCGAGTAATGTGGCTAAGCTAAATGTTATGAAAGATGCTATGGCTGTTCTTTCAGAAACAAAAATCAAGAAACCAGTGGTTAGCGGAAGGTTCATCCAACACGAATTTCTTCCATAATAGTATACGAATCAGGAGGAGCAGTAACACTATTTCTGAATTGGTGGATGCTAATGGGCACTTGATTACGGATTATGACCAGTTGAGAAATCATGTGGTGAATTTTTATGAAGAAAAGTTCAATGGTCAGGAGTTGGGTATCGACGAGGAGTTATTCAACTATGAGCATCCAGTAATAACTTTAGAGGAATCTACTGCTATGGACTATGTTCCTACTGCCGAGGAAATAAAACAAGCTGTTTTTAATTTGAATCCGGATAGTGCTCCGGGGCCGGATGGCTTCTCAGGCTGCTTCTACCGTCTGTGCTGGGATATTATTCAAGAAGATATGATAAAGACAATTATTTCTTGCTGGAGTTCAGGTAATATTCCGAGGGGGGTAAACTCTTCCTTGATTATGCTGCTGCCTAAAGTAAGAGGTGCTAGTACTCTTAATAACTTTAGGCCCATCGGTCTAAGTAACTTTTTCTTTAAAATTTTTACTAAGATTATGGCTACTAGAATGAGCAGAGTGCTGGACAGGCTGGTTTCGGAGGAGCAGGTAGCTTTCATGAAAGGCCGTAATATCCATGAAAATATCAGTTTGGCTTCGGAGATGATAAATGAGCTCAACCTCAAGAGGAAGGATGGTAACATTGGTCTGAAACTGGATATTTCACAAGCTTTTGATACTGTCAGTTGGAGTTTCATTTTCAAAGTCTTTCGTAGTTATGGTTTCTCAGAAAAGTGGTGTGCTTGGCTAGGGGATATTTTGAATTCAGCTAACATTTCTATTCTTTTGAATGGTAACCCGGAAGGATACTTCAATATTACTAGAGGCTTGCGACAGGGCGATCCGCTGTCTCCGTTGATCTTTGTGTTGATAGAAGATGTCCTTAGCAGAAACATCACAAAGCTTTTTCATGATAAGAAAATGACTCCTATGGTTACTATAAAGGGTTTCTCTCCAACTCACCTCTTTTTTGCAGACGACATAATGATTTTCTCGAAAGGTAATCTTAAGAGCATTCATAATTTGTTGGATTTGTTGACTAAGTACAAGGAGGCTTCAGGTCAGACAGTTTGTCGTCAAAAGAGCAAGCTTTACTTTGGTGGGGGGCCGTTGAGTAGAAGAAGCTACATTGCAGGTATCTTGGGAATGTCGGTGGCTATGTTTCCAGATCGTTACTTGGGAGTTCAGTTAATGCAAGGCACTGTGAGATACCATCACATTGCTAATGTCATCGACAAAATAAAGTTGAGCTTAGCAGGGTGGAAGGGCATAATGCTTTCGTTTCATGACAGAATAGTGCTGGTCAAGGCGGTAATTGCGAGTTATTCAATTCACAACATGGCTGTCTATAAGTGGCCGAATAAATTCATTTTGCAGTGTGAGAGAGCTATTAGGAATTTTATTTGGTCTGGAGATTCTGAGATCAGTAGGGCAGTTGTAGTGGCATATGACAAAGTGTGTTGTCCTTTTCGGGAGGGGGGGCTAGGCCTGACTCGTATGGCTACAATGAACAGGGCTCTACTTATGCACCTGTGGTGGAGAATTAGAAACTCTAATAAGAAATGGGCAGGTTTCCTGAGAGCAAAGTTCTTTGGCCGTAATGGTTGCATCAAGGCTGGGGGAATTAAGTCGACCATCCTTCCAGGGATTTGCAGCGTTTACAAGATTATGGAGAACAACACTAAAGTTCTGCTAGGAGATGGCATGGCTACTTCCCTGTACTTCGATATCTGGTGTACAGAGGAGTGTCTAGGTGACATTCTAAACAATCAAGGCCTGGATAGAAACATTAAGGTTGGCCATCTTTGGACGGGAGATCATTGGAACTTCGATGATTTTCAGCTGGAGCAATTTGAGGCGGCTGCTGTCAACATTTCTGACCTCCCAACGCCTAGTGGAGGGGAGGACAGCAGAATCTGGATGCCAGATCAAAAAGGATTTTTCAGCGTCAAGTCGGCAAAGGAAGTTCTGAGACAAAAACACCCTTTGATGGAAGGGAGCTCGATCCTGTGGAGGAAACAAATACACCCAGTGTTAGCTGCTCAGAACTGGAAATTCCAGAGAAGAGTGTGTGCAACTTATGATCTAATTCAGACTCGGTTTAAAATCCTTCTTGCAAACAAGTGCTGCCTTTGTGGAAACGCGGAGGAAACTTTAGATCATGTACTATTCAGTTGCAGCTTTGCAGCTAGAGCTTGGACTTGGTTAGCCCAAATATTTGGTTTGAAGCCTGACAGTAATCTGGTAAAAGCGTATAAGGCAGCTAAAGGCAGGAGTGAGATGGTGCGGGATCTGTGGTTGCTGGCGATCATGGTTATCAAGTCTGAGCTGTGGGCGGCGAGAAACAGGTGTGTTTTTGACAGGATTAAACCAAACTGGAACATGTTTTTAAAAAGGGTCCTGAAACTCATTCAAGACTTTTCAGTCAGGTTGAAGGGCTTCATGAAAAACTCAGCTGAAGATGTCCTGATTTTGGACTTTTTTAGAGTTAAGCATAGAAAGGTTAGGTTCCACCATCCAACAAAATGCTTTTGGATTCCTCCGGAAGACAATGAGATTCAAATCTGTTGTGATGGGGCTTCGAGGGGGAACCCGGGCAGAGCTGGTGCAGGGGTGATGGCTAGGGACTCATCATGCAATGTTCTGGGAGCTTTGTCTATTGGTTTGGGTACTACTACCAATTATCTGGCGGAGTTATATGGAGTCATTATTGGTATGGAATGGGCAACAAGATGGGGAGTCAAACGCATCTGCATTCGCTCAGACTCTTCAAGTGTGCTGGAAGCTTTTAAAAACTCAACTTTACCGTGGTTTTCAAGAAAACGCTGGTTAGAAGTGAGTGTGAGATACGATTCAATAAGATTTGTTCACTCTTATAGGGAAGTTAACTTTGCAGCGGACAAGATGGCTAAGAAAGGTTGTTACCTGGATAAAGAAGTGGGAATACACTACAATGGTAGACCGGAGTTCTTAAATGCGGTTGAATTCCCTAATGTAACTTATTTTCGTTTCAATTAGTTGACAAGGGAGGAGGTTTTACTGCCTCTTTCTTGTTAATTTCTATTGTATTTGGCTATTCATTAATATAATTTTTTGACTTACCAAAAAAAAAAAAGGTTGCCTTTGTAAGAATATTTATTTTTTGACTCTTCCACGGTTATATAATAAAATTTCTATAAAAACAAACCAATTGACTATACTTATGTCTATTCTTTTGGGATATCTTTCTAAATCAACCTGATTTAGACCAATATAAAAGGTTTAGAACCATTATCACTGGTCATGGTGGCCTCTGTAAATATATTTATTTTTTGACTCTTCCACAGTTATATAATAAAATTTCTATAAAAACAAAGCAATTGACTATACTTCTGTCTATTCTTTTGGGATATCCTCCTAAATCAGCCTGATTTAGACCAAGATAAAAGTTTCAGAACCATTATTACTAGTCGTGGTGGATCTGTAAGAATATTTATTTTTTGACTCTTCCACAGTTATATAATAAAAATTTATAAAAACAAACCAATTGACTACACTTCTGTCTATTCTTTTGGGATGTCCTCCTAAATCAGCCTGATTTAGACCAATATAAAAGGTTTAGAACCATTATCACTGGTCGTGGTGTCCTCTATAAGAATATTTATTTTTTGACTCTTCCACAGTTATAAAAAAAAAATTCTATAAAAACAAAGCAATTGACTATACTTATGTCTATTCTTTAGGGATATCCTCCTAAGTCAGCCTAATTTTGAACAATATAAAAGGTTCATAACCATTATCACTGGTCGTGGTGGCCTCTGTAAGAATATTTATTTTTTGACTCTTCCACATTTATATAATAAAATTTCTATAAAAACAAAGCAATTGACTATACTTTCTGTCTATTCTTTTGGGATATCCTCCTAAATCAACCTAATTTAGACCAATATAAAAGGTTCAAAACCATTATCACTGGTCGTGGTGGCCTCTGTAAGAATATTTATTTTTTGACTCTTCCACAGTTATATAATAAAATTTCTATAAAAACAAAGCAATTGACTATGCTTCTATCTATTCTTTTGGGTAATCCTCCTAAATCAGCCTGATTTAGACCAATATAAAAGGTTCAAAACCATTATCACTGGTCGTGGTGGCCTCTGTAAAAATATTTATTTTTTGACTCTTCCACAGTTATATAATAAAATTTCTATAAAAACAAAGGTATTGACTATACTTCTGTCTATACTTTTGGGATATCATACTAAATCAGCCTGATTTAGACCAATATAAAAGATTCAGAACCATTATCACTGGTCGTAGTGGCCTTTGTAAGAATATTTATTTTTTGACTCTTCTACAGTTATATAATAAAATTTCTATAAAAACAAAGCAATTGACTATACTTTGGTCTATTCTTTTGGGATGTCCTCTTCAATCATCCTGATTTAAACCAATATAAAAGGTTCAGAACCATTATCACTAGTAGTGGTGGCCTCTGTAAGAATATTTATTTTTTGACTCTTCCACAGTTATATAATAAAATTTCTATAAAAACAAAGCAATTGACTATACTTTTGTCTATTCTTTTGGGATATCCTCCTAAGTCAGCCTAATTTTGAACAATATAAAAGGTTTAGAACCATTATCACTGGTCGTGGTGGCCTCTGTAGATATATTTATTTTTTGACTCTTCCACATTTATATAATAAAATTTCTATAAAAACAAAGCAATTGACTATACTTCTGTCTATTCTTTTGGGATATCCTCCTAAATCAACCTGATTTAGACCAATATAAAAGGTTCAGAACCATTATCACTGGTCGTGGTGGCCTCTGTATGAATATTTATTTTTTGACTCTTCCATAGTTATATAGTAAAATTTTAATAAAAAGAAAGCAATTGACTATACTTTCTGTCTATTCTTTTGGGATATCCTCCTAAGTCAACCTAATTTAGAACAATATAAAAGGTTCAAAACCATTATCACTGGTCGTGGTGGCCTCTGTAAGAATATTTATTTTTTGACTCTTCCACAGTTATATAATAAAATTTCTATAAAAACAAAGCAATTGACTATACTTTCTGTCTATTCTTTTGGGATATCCTCCTAAGTCAACCTAATTTAGAACAATATAAAAGGTTCAGAATTATTATCACTAGTTATGGTGGCCTTTGTAAGAATATTTATTTTTTGTCTCTTCCACAGTTATATAATAAAATTTCTATAAAAACAAAGCAATTGACTATATTTTCTGTCTATTCTTTTGGGATATCCTCCTAAATCAACCTAATTTAGACCAATATAAAAGGTTCAGAACCATTATCACTGGTCGTGGTGGCCTCTGTATGAATATTTATTTTTTGACTCTTCCATAGTTATATAATAAAAATTTTATAAAAAGAAAGCAATTGACTATACTTCTGTCTATTCTTTTGGGATATCCTCCTAAATCAGCCTAATTTAGAACAATATAAAAGGTTCAAAACCATTATCACTGGTCGTGGTGGCCTCTGTAAGAATATTTATTTTTTGACTCTTCCACAGTTATATAATAAAATTTCTATAAAAACAAAGCAATTGACTATGCTTCTGTCTATTCTTTTGGGTAATCCTCCTAAATCAGCCTGATTTAGACCAATATAAAAGGTTCAAAACCATTATCACTGGTCTTGGTGGCCTCTGTAAGAATATTTATTTTTTTACTCTTCCACAGTTATATAATAAAATTTCTATAAAAACGAAGCTATTGACTATACTTCTGTCTATACATTTGGGATATCATACTAAATCAGCCTGATTTAGACCAATATAAAAGATTCAGAACCATTATCACTGGTCGTAGTGGCCTTTGTAAGAATATTTATTTTTTGACTCTTCTACAGTTATATAATAAGATTTCTATAAAAACAAAGCAATTGACTTTACTTTGGTCTATTCTTTTGGGATGTCCTCTTCAATCAACCTGATTTAAACCAATATAAAAGGTTCAGAACCATTATCACTAGTCGTGGTGGCCTCTGTAAGAATATTTATTTTTTTACTCTTCCACAGTTATATAATAAAATTTCTATAAAAACAAAGCTATTGACTATACTTCTATCTATACTTTTGGGATATCATACTAAATCAGCCTAATTTAGACCAATATAAAAGATTCAGAACCATTATCACTGGTCGTAGTGGCCTTTGTAAGAATATTTATTTTTTGACTCTTCTATAGTTATATAATAAAATTACTATAAAAACAAAGCAATTGACTATACTTCTGTCTATTATTTTGGGATATCCTCCTAAATCAGCCTGATTTAGACCAATATAAAAGGTTCAGAACCATTATTACTAGTCATGGTGGATCTGTAAGAATATTTATTTTTTGACTCTTCAACAGTTATATAATAGGTCTTCTTGAGTTTCCATCTCTCTCCAAAAAGGGCGATTTTTTAGGGCGAATTTTTTACTTTTTAAATTTCGATAAAAAAAAAAATTCA